>LR812524.1:27261948-27386948 GCA_903798195.1 Danio kyathit | reverse complement strand
ATAACTAAAATGAGCATCACTTTGTCTGTGTCTGCACAGAAATCAAGCCCCTCACCCGAGAATGTGGACATTATGGTGTTTTTAAAGAAGAACTTAAAACTTAATTGAATATTCCAAATGTCCGAAAGGACAAGCCTGTTTATCTTTCACTATAGTCTACACTGCAGTTATTTATTTAATTTGAGTTTACTTTCTTAAGATGGCTGCACTAAAGAGAATATTTTTTTCTGACTACTCTATATTGGAGGTATTTATTTCATTTTTGTTGTTTACTCTGGTATCCTGACTGTACTAAAAATGTGATAGCAAAATTAATAAAGAAAAAGTTTAGTTGTTCTTGTTATTAAGTGAATCTATTCCTTAGCATTGCTGTTAAGATGACATCAACCCTAACCCCACAGCAAACAGAAACCGAACCGAACCGTGGCTCCAAAACCGTGAACCGAACCGAACCGTGCCTTTGGTGTATCGTTACACCCCTACTAATGACATCAACACCCTATATCAGGTGTGCATAATTATTAGGCAACTTCTTTTCCTTTGGCAAAATGGGTCAAAAGAAGGACTTGACAGGCTCCGAAAAGTCAAAAAATAGTGAGATATCTTGCAGAGGGATGCAGCACTCTTAAAATTGCCAAGCTTCTGAAGTGTGATCATCGAACAATCAAGCGTTTCATTCAAAATAGTCAACAGGGTCGCAAGCGTGTGGAAAAACCAAACCAAAAACCAAGGCGCAAAATAACTGCCCATAAACTGAGAAAAGTCAAGCGTGCAGCTGCCAAGATGCCACTTGCCACCAATTTTGCCATATTTCAGAGCTGCAACATCACTGGAGTGCCCAAAAGCACAAGGTGTGCAATACTCAGAGACATGGCCAAGGTAAGAAAGGCTGAAAAACGACCACCACTGAACAAGACACACAAGCTGAAACATCAAGACTGGGCCAAGAAATATCTCAAGACTGATTTTTCTAAGATTTTATGGACTGATGAGTGAGTCTTGATGGACCCGTGGGTGGATCGGTAAAGGGCAGAGAGCTACAGTCCGACTCAGACGCCAGCAAGGTGGAGTACTGGTTTGGGCTGGTATCATCAAAGATGAGCTTGTGGGGCCTTTTCGGGTTGAGGATGGAGTCAAGCTCAACTTCTAGTCCTACTGCCAGTTTCTGGAAGACACCTTCAAGCAGTGGTACAGGAAGAAGTCTGCATCCCTCAAGAAAAACATAATTTTCATGCAGGACAATGCTCCATCACACAAAGCGTCCAAGTACTCCACAGCGTGGCTGGCAAGAAAGGGTCTAAAACACAGGTGTCAAACTCAGTTCCTGAAGGGCCGGAGCTCTGCACAGTTTAGTTCCAACCCTAATTAAACACACCTGATCAAACTAATTGAGTCCTTCAGGCTTGTGACCTGCAGGTAAGTGTGTTGAAGCAGGGTTGGAACTAAACTGTGCAGGGCTGCGGCCCTCCAGGATCTGAGTTTGACACCCCTGGTCTAAAAGAAGAAAAACTAATGACATGGCATCCTTGTTCACCTGATCTGAACCCCATAGAGAACCTGTGGTCCATCATCAAATCTGAGATTTACAAGAAGGGAAAACAGTACACCTCTCTGAACAGTGTCTGGGAGGCTGTGGTTGCTGCTGCACGCAATGTTGATGGTGAACAGATAAAAACAGACAGAATCCATGGATGGCAGGCTTTTGAGTGTCCTTGCAAAGAAAGGTGGCTATATTGGTCACTGATTTGTTTTTGTTTTGTTTTTGAATGTCAGAAATGTATATTTGTGAATGTTGAGATGTTATATTAGTTTCACTGGTGAAAATAAATAATTGAAATGGGTATATATTTGTTTTTTGTTAAGTTGCCTAATAATTATGCACAGTAATAGTCGCCTGCACACACAGGTATCCTCCTAAAATAGCTAAAACTAAAAACAAACTAAAAACTACTTGCAAAAATATTCAGCTTTGATATTAATGAGTTTTTTGGGTTCATTGAGAACATGGTTGTTGTTCAATAATAAAATTTATCCTCAAAAATACAACTTGCCTAATAATTCTGCACTCCCTGTATGTATATATATATATATATATATATATATATATATATATATATATATATATATATATATATATATATATATATATATATATATATATATATATATCAAGGTTTCCGCTACATTCATTCATCCGTGGCGGGCCGCCACGCCAAAATTCATCCCGCCACGGCTACATTACAGCTTCTTATTTAAAACATTTAGTCGTGTTTTTTATAGCGGATTATAATCGCACCAAAACATATTAGAGGTAAACAGCGCAAACTTTTCTGTAACCGTAGTGCTGTGCACTATTTGTTCAAGGTGACATGCTGACTGACTCTCTGACAGACTGACTGACAGGTGCGTTAGTCTAGCAAACACCGCGTAGCTTTCAGTTAAGATGAACACAGTTTCCATAAGTAAACTTTATTGATAAAGGTCAATGGCTTTGCATACAATGACTTTATCTTGCTGGAGTTTATAGCTGTTTCATTTTACTTCAGGACGCGTTGATGTCGGAAAACGCACAAAAACACACTAAATCGCGCTTCAGCAGCGCTTACTGGAGAGCGCACGAGAAGATCTGCACTTGAACGTGTAAATTTGAGTGCGTGCAAGAAGTTCTGTGCTCGAACAGAGGAAATCGGCGCGCAAGCAAAGAGATTCGCATGCTCGTATTACATGAATGCTATCTCGACTTGTTATACTGCGTGTAATATTTGTCTTTGAAATAGTTGGCAGATCTGTGTAAAAAAAAAGGTCCTGCCGCCACTGCTGGAAAAAATCCTAGAGGAAACACTGTGTGTGTGTATATATATATATATATATATACATATATATATATATATATATATATATATATATATATATATATATATATATATATATATATATATATATATATATATATATATTAGGGCTGGACAATAATTCGATATCAATATATATCGCGATAGAATTTTTTTCAATAACGATGATATGATTTTTAAACCCATTTCCGATATTTCGATATAAATTTGCATATATATAAATATGTATATTATTATTTATATAAGATCTTATACATGTATCACTTGTCACTGAATGACATTCAGTGCTCAGCCGTCAGAAAGAGAATGATCTGACGTCACTTACGTGATGACGAACAACACAGACACGCTGCCAGTGCTCAGCACAGCAGTTGGTTAAGCTGCGCCGCAGAAAGTTTTAGCTACAAAATGAGTGCTCTGAATACAGATGCGAATGAACAAGCTTCCACAAGTACTGCAGACGAAATAGTTGATAAGAAAGGAAAGACTAATGCAGTGGTGTGGAAGTAGTTCAGCTTTTTAAGTTCCGATAAACTTAGTTTCGGTGTTCTGCAAAGTGTGCCAGAGGGTGTAGCTGACTAGCGGTGGCAACACATCAAATCTGTTTCACCATTTGAAGCAGTTCCACCCGATAAAACATACTGAGAGTCAGAGTTCAGTAAATTTGGCAACAGATTCGCAGATTCGTATTTTTCGGATCAATAACTCATGACCGAAACATTGTTCCTACACAAATAGCACATTTTTTCAATTGTCGCAATGTATACAACCACCTACAACGTTATTTTCCTAAAAATGAGCTTTTCTACGCGCTGGACGCATTATATTGATCTCTATGCGCAGGCAGCAAAGAGACCGGTCCTTAGGGACCGTCTACAAAGAGCAAAGTGCAAAAAACAATACTACAAAAGCTGTCAATAACTTCCCTCTAACTCATTATACTGCCATCAAACTCAGATCACACGTCACTGCTGTCCTGCTGGTTAGACTACAACACTTATTTTCTAAAAAACTATTTTGCATATTTTTAATGAATTTTTATTATGAAAAATATTCAATAACTGTACTGTAAATTACTGTACTCTCACCAAATTCGGATCACACGTCACTGCTGTCCTACTGGTTAGACTACAACACTTATTTTTCCAAAAAACTGTTTTGGACATTTTTTATGAATTTTTATTATCAAACATATTCAATAACTGTACTGTGTAGGAACAATGTTTCGGTCATGAGTTATTGATCCGGAAAATACGAATCTGCGAATCTGTTGCTAACTTTACTGAACTGAGAGAGTCAGAAGATGAGGCGACATAAAAGTTTAAGCCAACCTGTGGCCTCACTTCGCTTATCAACACGTGCATATACACCTATAAATCACTCGCATATAGACCTATACTACTGAATGTTCAAAACATGTATGAAATTTGCGCATATACATATAAACTTGATGCATGCATACACCCACATATGCATATAAACTCGCCGATCCTTGCATATACTCCCACAATAACACGCGCACAAACAAACTCGATCCTTGCATAAACACCAAAATTAACACTCACATACACAAACTCGCTGCATGCTGGCATATAGCACTCGCGCACTTACAAAATAAAACTCACAAACATATTTATCAGGTATCAGGTTATTGCAAAGCTGATGAAGTAGAAAGAATGTGATCAATAAAGCTATTAAATCTGTTAAATAATGAAAACGTGTTATATAAAATATTAGTCTATATTAAGGGTGTAACGATACTCCAAACCGAACCGAAATATAGCGATACACCAACCACGATACGTATCGCGAAACTCTCATGGCGGACCGTGATACTGTCACGCCCCCTGCTGCCCACTGTTAAGGTTGACGTCACTTGTCTCTAATTGAACCAAAACATCTTTATTTTATCACATTTGATTAAATTGTATTAGTAATGATGAGCTTTTGTTCTAAATATTATATTCTAATGTTTTAGAATTTAGAATAGTATTTTCCAAGTGCATGTCATGTCATGTGACTTGAGTGAGCGATCACACTCCATTACTACTCTATATGCAGGACGGCTGCTTCGCATATATTGAGATTGCAGATCCCCCAAACACATTTAAGTCTCCTGTTTGGGAACATTTTGGTTTTCCAGTGGAGTACAGGAATGGAATTTGTGTCGTAGACAAAGCGCACGTCGTAACTAACTGTTTCACGAAACTTAATAAGGAATAACATTTTAAAAATGTGGTAAATTTCACAATGTGAGGGTGTACGCAAAAGACACTGACAACAGAACTGCCAACAAAAGGGATTTAACCTCTTACCTAGCTAGAAACTGATGAAAAGAAAAAAAAGGTTTTCAGCGCCGTGCGCCTTATTCAAGGTTTCCGCCACATTCATTCATTCGTGGCGGGCCGCCACGCCAAAATTCATCCCGCCACGGCTACATTACAGCTTCTTATTTAAAACATTTAGTCGTGTTTTTTATAGCGGATTATAATCGCACCAAAACATATTAGAGGTAAACAGCGCAAACTTTTCTGTAACCGTAGTGCTGTGCGCTATTTGTTCAAGGTGACATGCTGACTGACTCTCTGACAGACTGACTGACAGGTGCGTGAGTCTAGCAAACACCGCGTAGCTTTCAGTTAAGATGAACACAGTTTCCATAAGTAAACTTTATTGATAAAGGTCAATGGCTTTGCATACAATGACTTTATCTTGCTGGAGTTTATTAATGTTTCATTTTACTTCAGGACGCGTTGATGTCGGAAAACGCACAAAAACACACTAAATCGCACTTCAGCAGCGCTTACTGGAGAGTTCACAAGAAGATCTGCACTTGTCTTGAATGTGTAAATTTGAGTGCGTGCAAGAAGTTCTGTGCTCGAACAGAGGAAATCGGCGCGCAAGCAAAGAGATTCGCATGCTCGTATTACATGAATGCTATCTCGACTTGTTATACTGCGTGTAATATTTGTCTTTGAAATAGTTGGCAGATCTGTGTAAAAAAAAAAAAGTCTTGCCGCCACTGCTGGAAAAAATCCTAGAGGAAACATTATTCTTCCCTATACTGAACTGTAGAATAAAATATATACAAAGATGGCGTTCACCTCTTACCTGATGTCTTTAACAATACATTTTCTACGTGTTTGCAAAATGGAAGTCGTAAGACATCTTCCCTATCCACCTTACTCTGAGAAAAGGGTGAACTTGAGGAGGTAAAGCTCAATATGACGGGAAAGAACTGAACAAAAAAGCAACAAACAAATCAATCGAAATAAAAGTGTACAAAAATCACAAAATTTCTCAAAGTGGGCAAAACTAATGCAAAATAATTTTGCCCAAACGAAAGTTAAGCAAAAACAACGAAATTCATAATCATGTTAGCAAAATACACGAAAAACGAGATCAAAGGAAAATGCGCTTTCCTCCGCTTTTCCTGACGTCATTTTTATATTCCCGCGCCAAGTCGCCCAGTAATGATAGATCGGTCTCCTGACCAATCAGCTGTCGTGAAGGCGGATATACAGAAATGACAGGCATGGAGAGAGCAAGCGAGAGAGCGAGCGAGAGAGAGAGAGAGAGAGAGGAGAGAGAGGAGAGAGAGAGAGATGAGAGAGAGAGGAGAGAGAGAGAGAGAGAGAGAGATGGCAAAAATACAACTAATATACGGCTACAACCCTAACATTAGTTTCAGACAAAACTGCAATGTATTTTACTGGTGAATAGGTCATGTAAAAAACACTTTACAAGCACATTATATGTATATTATTTTTTCATTAATTTAAACAGAAACCTATCTATCTAAATGATAACTAAAATGAGCATCACTTTGTCTGTGTCTGCACAGAAATCAAGCCCCTCACCTGAGAATGTGGACATTATGGTGTTTTTAAAGAAGAACTTAAAACTTAATTGAATATTCCAAATGTCCGAAAGGACAAGCCTGTTTATCTTTCACTATAGTCTACACTGCAGTTATTTATTTAATTTTAGTTTACTTTCTTAAGATGGCTGCACTAAAGAGAATTGTTTTTTCTGACTAGTCTATATTGGAGGTATTTATTTAATGTTTGTTGTTTACTCTGGTATCCTGACTGTACTAAAAATGTGATGGCAAAATTAATAAAGAAAAAGTTTAGTTGTTCTTGTTATTAAGTGAATCTATTCCTTAGCATTGCTGTTAAGATGACATCAACCCTAACCCCACAGCAAACCGAGCCGAACCGAACTGTGGCTCCAAAACCGTGAACCGAACCGAACCGTGCCTTTGGTGTATCGTTACACCCCTAGTCTATATAAATAGACTATATAAAATATATAAGAGATATTTATGTTAAACCTTTCAATTTAATTAGGTAATTACATACACAAATATAAATAGACAGATAAAACCCTTAAAGGACGTTCAAGATGAAAAGCAATTAGAATTATGAATATACTCAAACAACTCTTCTATTGCAAATATTAATGTAGCCTTTACTCTTTATGATTTTTTATTATTATAATTATTATTCTTTTTCTATGTTTTTTTTACGATGTGGATGTCATAGTTGTAAGATTTTGGTATTATTTTGATTGTTAAATATTCAGCATATACAAAAAAAAAAAAACACTGATAAAAGTTTCTGTTCATCACGTTGGTCAAGCTAACACCCACAAACTGTCTATATATTATAAGCTGAGAGTTTTATTTATTTGATAGTTTATTTCACATTTCTTGTTTGTATAGGCTAAATACAAATAAAAAGTGAACAAATTTTTTTGTACTGTTTTTATTTAAAAAAAAAAAAGTTATAAGAGTCTGGAGGTATTATCGACTTTGCAAATTCACTTTGCAGACATTTGTAGGTACAGACATCCATTGTGTGCATTCTTGGCAGTTTTTCCTTTCTTTTTAATATTGTCCATATCGATATCGGAATTATATTGTATCGACCGAAATAAAAAAATATATCGTGATATAAATTTTTGCCATATCGTCCAGCCCTAATATATATAAATATATATATATACAGTTGAAGTTAGAATTATTATCCCCCTTTGATTTTTTTTCTTTTTTAAATATTTCCTAAAAGATGTTTAACAGAGCAAGGAAATTTTCACAGTATGTCTGATAATATTTTTTCTTCTGGAGAAAGACTTAATTGTTTTATTTTGGCTAGAATAAAATCAATTTTTAATTTTTTATAAACCATTTTAAGGTCAAAATTATTAGTCCCTTTAAGCTATATACGTTTTCGATAGTCTACAGAACAAACCATTGTTATACAAAAACTAGCTCCCCCTAACCTGCCTAGTAAACCTAATTAACCTAGTTAAGCCTTTAAATGTCACTTTAAGCTGTATAGAAGTGTCTTGAAAAATATCTAGTCAAATATTATTTACTATATAAATATATATCATTTACTATTTAATATGTATATAAACTACACTGCTTTTTTTTGCACATAGAGAATATCATCTTCATTCCGGGATTACCAGTCTTAATAAATACACTTTGCATATGAAGTAAATCATATCTCAAAGCATTTACTGGGGCACTGGTGATTTTCAAATTGGGTCTAGCAATGCCCCTGTGCTATGCAAATGAAATGAAACTTGTAATAGCCGACTGCGAGGTGGCGTCTGAACTAGTAATATCGTTAGGTCGAGCTGTAAACAATGCAAGGATTAACCTGGACCCGCTATGATTAGCTGCTGCAACGTACCGCTGGAGCTTTTCTCCTTTCATGTGCGACTCGATAGCTTTGAGCTCCATGGTCACCTCACCTCGACAACTGCTTAATGGCAGCACGCATGTGCAGACCGACGTCAGCGTCTGTAGCCGACATACCGTAATAAGCTAATAAATCACGGAGACTGTCATTTCACTCCTGTTTCACACATACTAAATTGAACAACTATTAGAGGTTTTACGGTGGACCACTGTGCTTCCCTATTGTCATTAAGCAGACAGGTGTCATGAGAAATCGGGTCCCCCCTGCAATAGAGTCCGTTTAGGACCCCGCTTAGGTAGTCTGCATTTAATGCCTGATCAAAAGTGCTTTTTATAGTCTTGAGATTTTAACAACACTTATCATATTAGCAACATTATTTTAACAAGACTTATCATATTAGTAACATTATTTTAACAACACTTGTCATATTAGTAACATTATTTTAACAACACTTATAATATTAGTAACATTATTTTACCAACACTTATCATATTAGTAACATTATTTTAACAACACTTATCATATTAGTAACATTATTTTAACAACACTTATCAACTTATTATATTAATAACATTATTATTGGCAAGTACAAGTTAAAGACATGCATAGTTAAAATAATTGAAACGGTTCTAAACATTTAATAAAGCCTTTTTGATGTTTTATGTATTTATATGTAACATTATATATTTACATAAAAAAAATGGTAGCAAGTTTATACAACAAAGTCAAATTCTCTATGCCACAACACATGCCACATTTTATATATATATAGATAGATAGATAGATAGATAGATAGATAGACAGACAGACAGACAGACAGACAGACAGACAGACAGACAGACAGACAGACAGACAGACAGACAGACAGACAGACAGACAGACAGACAGATAGATAGATAGATAGATAGATAGATAGATAGACAGACAGACAGACAGACAGACACAGACAGACAGACAGACAGACAGACAGACAGACAGATAGATCTATATTAATCAGTCGCTACAAACTATACCTAATACAACTCCAGCGAACCAATAGGATCACCCAGGGTCCTAGGCGGACCCAATTGTCAGGGGGGACCCGATTTCTCATGATACCGGCTGAAAAATTAATACCTTTAGCAACTTTACGGTAAATTTAAGACAATTTAAGATTTTAATTTCTCGAATTTTAATTAAAGACTTTTTAAGACTTTAAGGACCCGCGGGAACCCTGCCTGTATGTCAGAAACTATAGTTTACTGCTGAGCAACTTATTTTATCATGGTAAAATAACAAAGAAATCGAATAATAACACTTCAGTCTCCTGCCGACGTCTGCTTTGAGAAACTGTCAATCACAGTTATCAATCATGATGACACACCCAGCATTAAATTACTGCTCAAAACATACTCTTTACAAAAATGAAGATCTGCACTTATATCAGCACGATAACCAGTGCCTTAACTGACCAAAACCATCTTTCGGAACATTTTTTTGCAAGTGTAATTAATTTTTTTATTTGGTCTCATGTCTCCTTCATTAACACGGAGGAGTCGGTTGCCAGCGGCAACCAAGCAGTCACTGGTAGGACACCTGACCCACCAGCCAGTTGTTAATGGCCACCAAGCAGCCACTGATAGGACACCTGACCTACCAGCCAGTTGCTAACAGCCACCACCAGGCTTTGGTAGGTCACATGACCCACCTGCCAGTTGTCAACTGCCGGGTTAAATGCAGTTGTTGCTAGAACAGATACGTTTGCGGCCGGAAGTTAAAGAGAATTATTTATGTTATTTATTAAATTTCCCATTTATTGTATTTTATTATCGTCTACCCCCACCCCAACCCTAAACCAAACCGCCACAGTAACCTAAAAACAGTAGTTGTACCGAGTATTATTTATGTTATCTATTAAATTACTCAATAAATTGTATTTTTTTATGCCTAGCCCCCACCACAACCGTCACAGTACTGTAAAATATTCAATATTGTTATAGAGTGTCATAAAAAAAATCCGCTATATTAATGTGAATATCGCATTTCCGGCCGGCCGCATATCCTAGGCTGCGTCTGAAACCGCCTACTACTCAGTAGGCACTGCATTTGAATTTAAACGTACTACTCGGCCGTTAGAAAAGTACGTTCTTTACCAGTGGTTCTCAAACTTTTTTCACCAAGTACCACCTCAGACAAAAATTGTCTCTCCAAGTACCACCATAATGACCAGTATTGAAATACAGTAGCGCAGTAGGCCTAATTAAGCAATACAGAACTGCAGTTAAAAAAACGAGACAGATTAATTCCTATTATTAAGAATATGTATTATTGTCAGCCACTTTAAACATTATAAATAGTTTGAACATTAACTGTGCTTGCAGACAAAAACAAAACAAAAAAAAAACTTAAATTATAAACATTTAAATTACAATGTGCTTTTAAAAGTTAATTAAAAAAGGCACTATTCTTAAAAAGTAAAACGAAAACTGCTGTACTTGTAAAGTATTAATGTATAGCTTATTCATCAAAACCTGGAAATGTTGGACCTGATAAATATAGGCTCTAAAGTTTTGCAAGTTGCAATTTTGAAGTTGCATGTACAGATGTCACATTTGTATATCTTTGAAATCTAAACTTGTATTTTAAATATATGATTTGGAATGACTTAAATTAGAAATTAGATCTGCAACAGGTCATTTACAGTAGGCCTGTGTGTCAGAATGGGAGTGATTAAATGCATACAGTGCTTTACCAATTCATATGTGCAGTATTTCTGCGATCTGGTGCGAATGAGATCACATAAGTGAACTGTGAAGTTCGCGTTAACCGTGCACCAACCACTGTTTTCAAGCAGACTCTGGTAGGGTTCGCTATCCCTCCATCTGTGCACACGAAGAATAACTTTAATTATATTCTTTCTCTAAGCTTAAAGCATGGCAAAGTTGCTTGAGTCTACGTTCTGTGTCTCGCGCCATTTGAATCACATCCAAATTAAATCTGAGGTAACAAAACAAAACCGAAAGCCGCGTACACTGCTTTACAAAACAAATAACTTTATATATCGAAAACACGCATTATTTTACACAACTACGAGCACACGTTTAACACATTTGCATTAATTATTTTACCAGTGATGCAGCATGGGGAAAATCCTGATTTTGCAGTTTATGAAACGGCAACACAACAGCACCGGTCTGCAGAAGCGCTTCTCAAGCGCGTGTGTATCTGCTCTGTAACACCTGTTTCACACCGCAAGCAAAAGCAGTGCGTGAGCAGAGTGTGCGCAGCGCATATGGAGAGCAGAAGCAGCACAGCGGCGTTTGCCTTTCACACCAGCTGCGTCTGCATGGCGCATCTCTTCGGCAGCTGCTGCAGAGATCAATCTATTTCTGTCTATTCTATCTAGTTACATCTCTCTCTCTCTCTCTCTCTCTCTCTCTCTCTCTCTCTCTCTCTCTCTCTCTCTCTCTCTCTCTCTCTCTCTCTCTCTCTCTCTCTCTCTCTCTCTCTCTCTCTCTCTCTCTCTCTCTCTATATATATATATATATATATATATATATATGAATACAATTTTTTTAACTTTTCATCTGCACCAAGGCCCGCGGCAACTTCCTCCTATGCTGTTTCCTTAACCTGCAAGTCTTTATTTTACAAATTATAAAAGATCCTACAGCACTGTATGCTTTTCACGCTCTGTGAGGAGTGTCTGGTGCACTCAGAAGACAATCGCCTTTGACATCATGTCATTGTGTTTTTGATTGTCAGGATGTTGTAGGTCTAGTTATATAATAATATTTATACAATATAGTTATAATGATATTTATACATGATCAAAGTAGTGTTACTTTCTCCACTTCAGCGATGTCCAGCGACAGAGTAAATAAGGCTCGTTAATTCATGCTTGTGCAAAGGATGAGACAGACAGAAGTAATCAATGCATGCCCTTCTTTTACTTATTTTCGCGCTGCTTCTGCGTGCGGTATGAAAGCTCTAATCTGTTAACATGGACGCTGAAAAAACACGCGCTTCTCACGCTCTGCTTACGGTTGCGGTGTGAAACGGGCGTAAAGCCCCATTCACACTGGGCTTCAGCGTCAACGCTTGACATAGGGCGTGTCTGAAGTTGGGGCTGACGCGATCGTCATAGCAGCGTCAGCCAATGAAATTAGTCAGCAATAGGCCACTGTCTGAGCTGGTGTATTTGCATATATCGTACATCAATCTGATTGGCTGAAGCTTCCGTTGGCGCTTGAAAAGTTGAGCAAGTCCCAACTTTTGCAGCGAGCAACGCCACTGAAGCGGCGCCGATGGATCCACAATGCAGTTCGGCAATGCCTGACGTCACCCATTCAAAGTGAATGGGAAGCGTTGAAGCTGACGCCCCATGTGAATGGGCCGTGAAAGGGGCGTAAGCGACGCGCGCATCTTTCTCTGGCTCTGCGCCAAGTGGACTGATTTTTAACATCTGATGACGTGATGGACTAAAGTAAATATTAAAAGCACACTAGCATAATCTTACACTTCAGGGAACAGCCGATGCTGTCTGATCACACAAGTCTCAGTGTTATCGTACGCAACAAAGGGTTAAAAGTGTGTCCATTTTATTCTTTGATTATTCAGCGATTCTTCTGCGTACCACTGGAAGGAAGGCCACGTACCACAAGTGGTATGCGTACCACAAGTGGTATGTGGACCACAGTTTGAGAACCACTGTTCTATACAGTATGAATGTAAGAAGTATGAATGGAATTCGGATGTGCTACATCCGCCATTTTGTCATGGTCACGTGACCTACCTGCGTCAGTTGCGCCGATTCGCTCCCATTCATGAATTCTCTCGTGGGGGGACGAGCCAAGATGGCTACGTGAGTTGACGTGTTTCCCGAGCTCTTCATCACTAAATTTGAATAAGTTAGCCCTGATTGTTTAAAAATTACGAATTATGACATTTCACTTTTCATCATCCTTCTAACACTTAAGAATGGCTGATAGGAAACGAAATCGTAATTTAAACCCTTCATTTCATCAAGATACTCCTACTGACGAAGTGCAACACAGCAACGATCACGATTACAGTCAATCTGGATTTGGAGGTGAAAATATGGAAATTATGATACTAAGTGAGAAGAAATTCCCAGCATTACCTGTAACACCGAGTGAATCACCTGCAGCAAAAAAGAAAGCTACGTCCGTTAAAACGGCCTCCGATCCTGATGTTATTGGCACGTTATCCCAGCTCAATAATGATAGATCTGATAATATCAAAAAAAACTGGTATGCGGCAATACAGAAAGAATTGAGGAACTGAACAAGAAAATTGACATTGCTTTTACCAATATCCAAGAAATGGAAAGCAAGATATGTAAAGTGGAAGATCGTATGATTGAACCGGAAAAGCCTGTCAGAGTGATTGAACAGCGAATGGATGAGTTGGAATCCTATTCAAGGCGATGGAATCTGAAGTTGTATGGTGTCCCGGAAAAAAAGGATAAGAACGTGCATCTGCAATCCGTGAAAATTTGTCAAACTATTTTCCCGGAAGAATCACCACGGCTGTCGGATACAATTGACATTGTACACCGGCTGGGCCAGAAAAGCACAACCGATTCCTGTCCACGACCCATTATCATTCAGTTTACTTCTCCCACGATAAGGAATGAAGTTTGTAAGCGAGCTAAAACCTCTACCTATCTTAAAGCCAATGGATTTCTTTTCAAAGAAGATTTCTCTAAAGGTGATCGTGAGAGACGTTTCCAAACTATGCCCGTTTGTAAAGCAGGCGCGGGATGCGGGAAAAACGGCTTTCTTCGCTGGTGCTCGAGCATTTGTTTAAGGAGAAGGTGAAATCAAAATATAAATCCCTCTGCAGCCTTTAGACTGCTCAGTGAACTACACTTTTTTGCACCTTTAAAGCAGTAGATAGCAGTATTGCAAGTCTACAACTGAATATTCAATTCAATAGTTGGGCTTTGACATGTCACTGGCTTTCTTAGTGATGTGGATTGGGCAAGCTACGTATATTGTTCTTGTTTAAATTTTGATATACAAGTTGTATAAAACTTTCTATATTATTTTTGTTAAATGTCTTTATCTATAGTTTCGCTCAACACTAGGGGGTTAAGAGACACTCTTAAAAGGAAAGCTTTATTTTTGTTCGCAAAACAGCTAAAAACTGATTTTATTTTCTTTCAAGAAATTTTCTTTCTGTGTTTACTGTTATGTTGGAATAATTTTAATTTTATTTTGATTAATATTTATGGATGTAACATTAAAACTAAAAATGATAAGCTTTTCGAGTGTTTGGAGGAAAGAATTTTGCTCTGGTTTCATAAACATCCACAGGCATTTTTACTAATTGGAGGGGACTTTAAATATTATTTTAAATGATTGTATTGATAGATGGCCGTCAAAACATACGGGTTCATCTAATACAAATTGAAAACTTTTATGCAAAAATTTAATTTGACTGACATTTGGAGGGAAATTTATCCTAGTCAATGTTCTTATACATGGAGTAACAAAAGTGGAACAAGACAATCCCGCATAGACATTTTTTTGATTTCTGAGAGCATTTCGAAAGAGAATGTTTTGGTAGACATTTGAGTTACTCCCTTAACAGATCACAAGGCAATTTGTATAAATATAAAATTTTCCCTTTCTGGGACACCACATCGTAGTTCATTTTGGAAAATGAATGCATCTCATCTAAAACACGAAGCAGTAAAATTGGAAATTATGAAATTAATATATTTTCATTGGAATTTGGCTCAAAATGAAGGTACTTTTAAAAAGTATTGGGAACTTCTAAAATATGAAGTGGGCAAATATCTAAGATCTTATGGCATTTTTTTGTCTAAACTTAATAGAGTCTTGGAGGAGCAAATTGTATCAGAGATCACCTCTCTTTCCATGATTTCACCTGATAGACTTTTACATGAGGAAAATGTTAGACTAAGTGATTTACAATGTAAACTGGATGAGGTATATAAACATAAAGCAAAAGGAGCATTTGTCAGGTCTAGAATTAAGCGGTTGGAAGAAGGGGAACAGAATTCAACATACCTTTTTAACCTTGAAAGACAGCGAGATAAAAAAAAAAACAATTCATCATCTTAATATAAATGGCTCGATTACAAATGATCCACTAATCATTTCTTAGTTTTGTTATAACTTTTATGCTAATCTTTACAAATCTAACTACTGCAATGATTTTGCTACCTCTTTTCTTGATTCTCTTAAAGATATTAATAAAATCATTGAATCGGAGAGAGAATGTGTGATCAAAAAATAGTCTTAGAAGAAGTGACTGATGCTATTAAACATCTTAAATGTAACAAATCACCTGGCAATGATGGCATTGCAGCAGAGTTTTAAGCAATTCACTGAATCTCTTGCTCCTTTTCTTGTAAACGTTTTCATTGAAAGTATTGCATTTTTAGAACTTCCCCCTAGTTTATCTCAAGGAATAATTTCCCTCATTCCCAAACCAAAAATAGATTTAGTGTTAATTGAAAAATGGCATCCAATAAGTTTACTGAATAATGACTACAAAATTTTGGCCCTAATATTTTCTAAAAGAATTAAAAATGTTTTAAAATCCATAATAGATGAAACACAATCTGGTTTTAGTAACAGGCATATTTCTAATAATATAAGTTTAATCTTTGATATTTTAGATTATTCAAATCTGATTGATGATGATGGTTTTCTTCTTTTTTTAGATTTCTATAAAGCGTTCGACACATTGGAACATAAATTTATTTTTCAGTGTCTTTCTAAATTTGGATTTGGAAATTATTTTTGCACTGCTATTAAAACCTTATATATGAATGGTAGTAGTTCAGTTATTTATTTGTCGTTTTGAATTAATGAGGGGCATTAGACAAGGGTGCCCTATTTCCCCTTACATTTTCCTTCTCGCAGCTCAAATTCTTTGTTTACATGTAAAAGCCAGCAATTTAAAAGGTATAACTATTGCTGAGAGAGGGGTGATCATAAGCCAGCTCGCTGATGACACAACTCTTTTTCTTAGAAATGATAGGCAGATTCCACTTGCAATAAATATTATTGATTCATTTTCTAAGGCTTTAGGTTTGTGTTTAAATATTCAAAAGTGTGAACTTTTTGCAATAAAAGAATGTAAGGAATCCTTTGTCCATAATATACCAGTGAAAGATAAGATTTGTTATCTAGGAGTTTTTGTTGTTAAGGATCAAAAAGAAAGATGTATTGTTAATTACCAACCCCTTATTGACAAAACACAGAGATTATTTAATCAGTGGTTACAAAGGGATTTGTCATTGAAAGGTAGGGTGCTCCTCACCAAGGCAGAAGGCCTTTCAAGGCTTATTTATGTTGCTCAATCTGTTCCTCTGGATCCTAAATTAAGTAAAAATATTGACCGCATACTCTTTGAATTTTTATGGAAGCGTTTAATTCATTATATTAGAAAGTCAGTTGTAATGAACACGTGTAAAAAAGGTGGTCTCAATTTTTTGGATTTTAGCACTTTAAGTTCAAGATTAATTGGCTAAATTCAAGATTAATTGGCTAAAACAGTTTAGGAAAAAACCAGCATGTTTGTGGAATTTTATTCCCAATCATGTTTTTTTCTCAATTTGGTAAGCTTGAGTTTCTTCTCATGTGTAACTATAAAATTGAAAAGCTACCAGCTATATTACCTGATTTTCATAAACAAGTACTCCTAGCTTGGACACTGATATTCAAGCACAACTTTTCACCCCATCGGTCTTTTATTTGGAACAATGGGAACGTTCTGTATAAGAATAAATCTATATTTTTAAAAAATTGGTTTGATAAAGATATACTGTTGATTGGCCAATTAATAAACTCCAAAGGTCTACTATTTTCATATAAAGAATTTTTAGAACATTTTCAATTTCCTGTCTCTCCAAAAGAATTTTCTGTAGATATGGGATCTATCCTATCTGGTCTTGTTTCTCTATTAAGAGGTACCCTCACTTTATCACAAATTTTACTTAATTTGGTTGATTCGTATATTGGAAGGTTATGTTTTGCTTCTCCCTGTAAAAATAATAATAGGATAATCCGTTCATTATTTCAGCAGAAAATTATTAGTCTACCAGGTGTGACTGCTTATTGGAATAAAGCAGTGGATAATATTTGTTGGAAAAAAGTATGGATGCTTCCTCAAAGTTATTTTCTAACAAATAAAGTAAAAGAGATTTCTTATAAAATAATTCATAAATTCTATCCTGCCCGTCATTATATGAAAAAATATAAAAGTGATATCTCCTCCAACTGTTCTTTTTGTGATGACTGTTTTGAAACTGTTGTTCATCTTTTTTGGTACTGTCCATTTACAAAAATATTTTGGAAAAGTGTCTTGAATTTTATTCGAAGTAAAATTTATAATGAATGAATGTACTTTGTATTGGAAAGATGTAGTGTTGGGCTTTACTGAGTTTGAACAACCTAAAAGTAAACAGTTGTTTGTAGTGAACTTAATTTTGCTGCTTGCTAAATTTCACATTTATAAGTCAAAATTTTCTAACTCCAGACCTATGTTTGTGTTTTTTCTGAACAAATTTAAACAATACCTGTCACTAATCCAATTGTCTCATAACAAAAAGTCTCTAAAAACTTCAACTGTCTGCAGCTCTTTCCCTATGTTTAATGGGTAAATTTAGCTTTTTCAATATGTATTTTTTATATACCCCGTGTTTAGCTGTTTCTTCTTCTTTTTTTTTGCAGTTCTTTTTCTTCATTGTTAAAGATAATTGTTCTGCCTATTTGTTGTTGCATGTATAAATTGTATACACTTTCTATGGGCTTAATAAAAAATGAATTCTCTCGCGGGGCATCATGGGATAGCGCAGCGTGCATGCGCACTTCAGAATCTCGCTGGAAGTAGTAAGTCATCCGGGTACTTCTCGCATACTGATTTTCGAATTCTATGAATTCGGACATACTACTCGGCTCGCATACTGATTTTAGCGTACTGTATAATATGGAAGTATGCGAAAGTATGCGGTTTCGGACGCTGCCCTAGACTTTACCGTTAAATGCGGCTGCCACTGGCAGGTCATGCTACCACAGTTTGACACTGGCAGCTGCCACCAGCCACTGACAGGTCACGTGACCCGCCACTGGCAGCTCCTGCTAGCCAGTTGAAGATTGAACCCCTACTGGAGTATTAGCCAAATATTTTATTCATAAATGCAGATATTTCAAAACACCTCCACTACTCATTGTATTTATAAAGGAACTTAAATATGTTCGGATGCCCTGGCTAAAATAAAAACAAAAATATGGTATATCCATACTCATTTGAACGTCATATATATTATAAATAACTTAGCTGAGCTCTGCTGGTAACGCAACTAGCCGGTTAGCGCATGGAATACTTCCCGAAAACGTCCCTCACAATAACCTCATAAACTAAACTGTAACGTTAATCATTAAGAAATTATACCGCTCTAAAACATCGTGTCGTTGTTTAAAACAACACGTAGCTATAAACGATTTTAGGGGAAACGCCCGACGTAGTGAGTTAGCAAAAATTATTAGCAAGTTTAGCGTAGTTTACCGCTAACGCTATTTAAAACAAGACGTCTAAGCATTGCATTAGTCAATAGCCAGTATAAATTGATACTATTTAAAATGTATTTAACATGTAGTTAATTTAAAAATATACTTACAAAAACAAAGTATTCTTAGAAATTGATAAAGCCCTTTTCAATGTCAAGCGTCCGCTTCAGTTTTTAGATGCTAGAAGAGATTTCCATGGCTGTTGTTTTGTCTCCGAGTCAAACCAGTTAGTAATCCAGATCACACCTGGAACAGACTCAATTCTGTTCCCATAACACAACGGGTGAGAAAACACTGCTACTCCTGGGTGCTTGTATCTCCAAAATTTTCAACGCCACAAAGCAACTCAGCTGCGTTCGCGTCCTTCTGCAGGCAGGCAGTGCACCAGAAGTGAAAACTCCATATGCATTCACTTTATCGGCGGTTGGCATCCAACTACAATGGTGCGTTACCGCCGCCTTCTTTACTAGAGTGTGGACCGGATATGGACAGCGATAACTACTGTTTCCTATTACTAAAGTCCCTTCATTTTTTTAACACCGAAAAATAGCATTTTTTGCTTGTCCCCTAACACTGCATTTCACCGTCAGTATTTATGATACATGTATTTCAAATACAAAATAGTATTTTGTCATTTGTATTTGATGGGTTTGTGAAAATGGGTTAATATTTTGTATCAAAATACTTCAGTGTATTGTATTTTTGTATTTTTAAAATACTGTAAAATACTTTGTAAAAAGTCTACATGATGACATCATTAAAATCCAGCCTCAGATTGATGCTTTCTCAGTTATTTGCCTAGGCTTGAGATCAGAACAGAAAATTAAGAAGGTGGTCAATGCTTGGAGTATGGATGGAAATTATGCAACACAGAACACACACAAAGAAAATAACAGACAAATAACCTGGGTAGCTATATTTGGGAGCAAGTCAACATTCACTCGTTCATTCATTTTCTTTTCGGCTTAGTTCCTTTATTAATCCGGGGTTGCCACAGCGGAATGAACCGCCAACTTATCCAGCACGTTTTTACGCAGCGGATGCCCTTCCAGCCACAATCCATCTCTGGGAAACATCCACACACACTCATTCACACTCATACACTATGGACAATTTAGCCTACCCAATTCACCTATAGCGCATGTCTTTGGACTGTGTGGGAAACCAGAGCACCCAGAGGAAACCCATGCGAATGCAGGGAGAACATGCAAATTCCACACAGAAAAGCCAACTGACCCAGCCGAGGCTCGAACCAGCAATCTTCTTGCTGTGAAGCGACAGCACTACCTACTGCGCCACTGCATCGCCCCAGCAAGTCAACAATCACTAAAAACAGTATACTGCACAATGAACAGTAATATATAATGGCAGTATAGTGTACATTTCAGTATCAGCATCCTTGCTTAGGAAACGAGATGAAATAAAAAATCAGTCCTTAACAACAGGATAAGGAGCCTTCAGCACATGAAAAAACATGATTTATGGAAATGACTTTATGATTTAAATGATTTTAGTAGTTTTCAGAAATCACAAAATTGCAAAAAAAATAAAAAATGTATATTTGTTTTAAATTATGTAAACAAAAAAAAAAAATAATCTTCCTATATCACCCTTTTAAAATATAAGACTGTTAAGAGATGGTGCCAATTTTACTAAGGCCGCAATGGATGAAAACACAATTAAGATTTATAGTACTATATTCCAACTCAATATCTGCATTAAATGGTTTTTGCAGTGATTAAAGAGATCGAGACAGGAATTTCTGTATGAAATTTGTGCAAATATTATATTAAAATAAAAGAGAAATGTTTTTGAATACCTCCAGGGGTAAATGTGAATGAGGTGGCGAAGAAAGCTGACTTAAACTTGTTCAGAGAAATGCTGTTGCTGTCAAATGTTGTTTACTTCACTAAGTCAGTTTAATGGTTTAAAGTTTAAAGGTCTGTAAGGAAATGTCATGTAAAAGTATATTTTATACAGTATTTTATTTTGATACTTGTCTTGGCTGCTGTATTTTGTATTTTTGCTGTATTTATTTCGATACATGTAAAATTGTGGTATTTGGTATGTTATTTTATAATACATTTCAATGTATTTTTGCCCATCCCTGTACATTGTAAAAAAATTATTTGTTAGTTTGACTAAAAAAAGTAAGTTACCTGGTTGCCTTAAAATTTTGAGTTTATTGTAACTATGTGAGTTATAATAATTTCAGTGATTTTGTTTCAGTTAATTTTTCTAATATTTTGTATTGCATCAACTTCTTTAAGCAGTTAAAGTTGACTTACAAATTTAAGTACACTCAACTTAATAGTGTAAAATTTTTGAGCAAACTAATTTTTTAAGTCAACTTAATCCATTTGATTGCTTGAAGAAGTTGATACAATATAATTCGAAGTTTATTCATTTATTAATTTTCTTTTCAGCTTAGTCCCTTAATTAATCCGGGGTCGCCACAGCGGAATGAACTGCCAACCTATACAGCATATGTTTTTTTTACGCAGCGGATGCCCTTCCAGCTGCAACCCATCTCTGGGAAACATCCATACACACTCATACACTATGGACAATTTAGCCTAACCAATTCACCTGTACCGCATGTCTTTGGACTGTGGGGGAAACCGGAGCACCCGGAGGAAACCCACACGAATGCAGGGAGAACATGCAAACTCCACACAGAAACGGCAACTGACCCAGCCAAGGCTCAAACCAGTGACCTTCTTGCTGTGAGGCAACAGCACTACCTACTGCGCCACTGCACTTTTATGAACAAAAGATTAGTCAACACAAATAGTTTGTTGTAACAATAAACTGAACAAGTTATCTAGTTGCCTTAAAATTATGAGATAAATTAACTAAATATAACTTGTTGTAACAACTATTCAACATTTTAAAGGTTTACACCAATTCATAACATATTATATTGAAAACTGTTTACAACTGATTTTGTTCTCCCATGCTGAAACTTACTGATAATTTATGCTCTGCAAAAGTTCATGGAGTAAGAAACCAATTCGGTAACATTTTATAATAACTACACACTATGAACCATTTATTAAGCATTAGCAAATAGTGAATTCATTATTTGTTAAGCATTAACTATACCAGAGGTGGGCAAACTACGGCCCGCGGGCCATATGCGGCCCGCTGAACACTTTCATCCGGCCCGCGAGGGAGATTTTAAAATGCTGCTTCTGAGTAATGGTCTGGTTTCAGAACTAGTAAATTAATGATGTAATACAAGTGAACGCCATTTGATGGCAGTATTGCACGCGGTACAGTTAGCACAACCAGTAGAATTAGAATACACTTTTGGATATTAAAATGCACTTTCACGCAAAATGCGCTTCTCTTTTTTTTTTTTTTTTGCGAGAGCGCTTCTTAAACTGAACAGCGCATCATCGACGACGTAAGCATGCTCAGGCCCGAATGTAATGTGTGTGTGGGTCGTCGGGGGAGACGGGAGAAGGGAACAAGCATGCTTCGGCCCGGTTCAGGGCAACTGTACATAGTGCGAGTACGCCCTCAGATTCTTCTTCCGTTTTATCTCATAGTTTTATGATTGATACAGTAGGTGAGAGTTCAAAATGACTATTACCGCCGTTCAATATAACGCCGCCGCATTGAAAAAAAAAGCACGTGTTTTTTAGGTATGACCGCAGTTTGCGACTATGCCGCCAGGTGGCACAAAGGGACGGGATGCGAACGGACAGAAATAGCTTACACATTAGCTGTAAAAACTGTACTACTTGTAAATAAAGATAATCAATGAAACATAGCATTATAATTCCTTCACTAATCATTAAAAAGACAACCAGGCTACATTATTTAAAGGAATAAATAATAACAAATAACCTTTGGGGTGAAGTGCTTTAAAACAAGTCTGCTATTGTATGCTTCAGCACCAAACACGAGTTGCCTTGAGATTGTGTTGGTTTGTTAAATATAATAATAATCTAGCATAAATAAAATTAAAGTGAAATATTCACTGTTTCAGAGAAGCCTATATTAACAAAAAGAAGGATATTCGGTCACAGTTTGACAGACAAGTTGCTGATGCTGATCGCCTCTGCTGCCTGGAGCCGTGTCATAAACTCAACAAATAGGCTACACTCTTAGAAAAAAAGGTGCCACAAAGAACCAAAAAGGGGGTTTCACAGCGATGCCATAGAAGAACCTTTTTTGGTTCTTCAAAGAACCTTTCACCAAGTGGTTCCTTAAAGAACCTTTCTTTCTTTGGTGCTACAAAGAACCTTTTTTGGTACTGCAAAGAACCCTTTTTAATGGTTCTTTAAAGAACCTCTAACAGCTCGGTTCTTTGTAGAACCATCTATGAAGATCATGATCCAAATGCAGTCAATAAAGAAAATCCAAGAAGAAAGTTTAAATATTTATTGCTAAAACAATTTGTCTTGTACAAGTCAGTCAAATTATACAATGTTAAACTGAAAAAACACAAAAACAGTTAAAAATAAAAACACTTTTTTTGCAGAAATTGATAGTTCTATATCTAATGCTAAATATATTTACATTACTTCTATTTTTTTCCACATTTTAAAATATTTAATACATTTATGGTTCTCAATTCATTAACACTTTAGTTTTTATTACAATTCATATTAATTACAATTAAACATTAAACCATAAAAAATGAATAAGTGAAAATAGAATTTACAATGAAATTACAGCAAACTACACAACAATACACCTTTATAACACAATATCAAAAAATGTAATAAAAAAGACAATAAATCAGAAAACATAAAAACATTTGAATTCAAAGAAAAACAGCAGTATCAAAGAAAAAAGTCATTGCCAGAGCCAATACCGGTGTTACAAATCAGATTTGCACGTTCACAGATTCATCAATTCTTCAGATCTACGATATGTCCACATCGATTAAACACTGTCATTACATGATGTTGGAATCATTGTAAACATTAGTTACTTCATTTTTTTTATCAGCACAGGTGCATTTAACCAAAAATAAAACAGTAATACCTTATGCCTATGTAAGGTTCAAACTTGCAAAGCCTAAAAGTTTCCAATCTTACTAGAAGGATTATCAAGGTGAGCTAATCAACTGAAAAAATTGCTTAAACATCCTTTGCATTTGAATCTGTGAAATAAATGTTTTTTGGTTGTGGACTCATGTTAACTTGTGACTATGCGAAGCTGTTATAGCCTATGTGAAGCTGAATTTACATATCTAACCCATCTAATTCGGTTCAATATGTCACCTGAATCACCCAGAAAAGTTAACTGAGCTAATAAATCCAGTTCATGGTTCACCCTCAGAAATGGAAAGCTCATCAACAGAGTTCTCATCAGATCCACATACTCATGTGAAGGATACCTGTAAATAAAAGAAACCTAGAGTTAGCACAAGATGCATTAAAATAAGACAATCATTTTCTAGTTAACTTCATTTGTGCTGGTCAGTACAAGTTCCCCACTGTTTATGTATTTGCAATGACTTGTATGTAATCCACTCACCTGAACACTTAGGTTCACATTTCGTATCAATGCAGCATAAGAGCTCCACCCTTTTATAGACAGTTTCCACTCTGGTCTCCAGCACATACACGAATTGAGTCTGCAACACACCCCTTATTAGGGGACAGGGGGAGTCATGACTACTTGTGGTTCTATACATTCCCCCAAAACAAGCCATCTGGTACAACATTAAATGTAGACATTACCTTAAATTCCAGAGTGCAAAAGGCATCATCAGCAGACTTCAATTTCAGACCAGACATGACCACTTGACCCTCCGAGGAATAAGACTGTTTGTTTGACTTTGTATTGCTGGAGGAAAAAAAGATTGAATTAGAGGTATTTGTGAATAATTAAATTTGTTTGTACTAAAAAAAGTTGACATACCATGCATCTATTGCACCATACATCTATTGAAAACCAAGCAAATAAACACAAATTCCCAGTAAAATTGTAAAAAAAAAACACACAAAGACTGTAGTTTAAAAAATCTTTGTCTAATAATTACTCAGCACTGGGTAGCCAAATAACCTAGCCATGGTTGTTTTTAACACCAGATTTTTTTAGAATGTAGGAACTACTAAACGAAGAACAAGAGGTTGTACATGAAACTGCTCACAAGAAATCTGAAAACAACTTGACATTTAAAAATCTAATCAAAATGAGGAAGACATCAACATTACCTTGAAAAATCAAGCGATGGATGATTGGTAGCATCAGTTTTTCAACATCAGTGGCCATGGCACATGGCTGCAAAAACTGATAAATATAAAAAAAGAGTGGTATAAGACTCAACATTTTACTAAATCTATGGTACCACTGTACCAATCAAAAATTTGTGCATAAATCATTCCTTTCCCCCAATCAATTTCTCTTAGAATAGGCAATATATATATATATATATGTGTGTGTGTTAGTTTAGAATGTGATCATGATTTTAGGTTATATTTGTGTACTCAGTATGTACACTCACCATGCACGCCAGCTATAACAATCAGGTACACCTGAGGACCAAAAAAAAAGTACAATTAGTGACACTATACAATAAGTTCTCATTAGTACATGTTAGTAATGCATTAAAACAACCAGTGAGAAAAAGAATATTAATATTTACTACACTAATGTTAACTTTAAAAAAATACAACTGAATTATATTATCTCAGCTCCATTTAATAAAACATCTTTCATCACGAGTTTAGTTTAATTAACTAACTTAAAGTTAACAAATTTAATATCATTGTACAGCGTTAATGAACAACTGGCCAATAAATATAGCATTTTCAATCAATATATCCTGCATGTAATAGTGCAGATTAACATCTAAAAATGTTAATGTTTGAAAATAAACAAATTGTCAAGCAATTGGTACTGTGATAAATACCACTGCCAATACAAACATTTGAATAATCTTAAAAGACTTACAATTAAAATGCTTATATAATAAATAATTATTCGCTGTATTTTGAATTGGCCACTATTATGTGGTTAATTTACTTTGCATTTGCCATAATCTATGACAACATAATTTTATTGGTTGATATTGATCATCATAATGCCTCGTGAAGGCCAGCTTACCTTAACTTTGTTCCTCATGCCGGTCAGACTCGACTGCAAACATTCACTTCAGTGTTGTGCTGAAATAGAGAACGCAGTTAACATTAAGTTAGTTAAAGTTAACTGAAAATGACTTTTCTTTTTTCAGGAGCTATGCTTAAAATAACGCAATAACATTACCTTACAAGCACCGTCTGTTAATTTGTTGTTTAAAAAATGGCGCGCTTAAACCGTCTGTTCACGAAAACGTGACATAAGAACCAAGTTACTTGGTTAATTCTGCTAAATGACATGCACTATACATTAATATAAATATAAACATTATCATTTAACTGACAGAATTTGACACATAAACACTTACCGATGATGAAGCCGTTGGATGAGACGACGACGGGTAGAGTTCAAAATGCAGGCGTTGCCTGGTGACGCTGTTTTGTTTACGGTCGAGTCGAGTCGGTTCTATGAATCGGTTCCCTTAAGTGAATAGTAAGGAGTCGAATCCGCCTAAAACCGATTCTTTTGTATAATAATGTAAGACACAACATTCATTACTATTCAATTATACTGCCCGGTCATACGCATTTTATACAGTAATTGTACACTAAGCATGTATGTAGATGGGTATGAGCTTGTGAACACGTGATAAAATAATTCCCGAGCAAACAGTTCAATCTGATTCAATGTCACGCAGTACTGAACCGAACCAGTGTAATGACAGGCGGCCCGTACTCTTCAATCCGTGTAAAGCAGGCGTTCCTCCCCTGAGTTTTAAATAATTGTGGGTGTTTAACAGTCTTTGGTTTCATATTCAATTACTTTGGTTACAGTTTATTATGTTTCGGCTAAGCATACACAAAGTTATGGTCATTAAAAGTATTCCATATTTCCATGTTAACCATATAATATATAAAAAAAATTTAGCTAAATAAAGCTAAAAATTTACTATAACACACACACACACACACACACACACACACACACACACACACACACACACACACACACACACACACACCTCTATCTATCTATCTATCTATCTATCTATCTATCTATCTTAGCATATAAACTTCATGTGCATTAATTTGTATACCTAATAAAGAGTTTGAATTTTACAATAAAATTCTGAATACAACATATACCTGTGAATGTTTTAAGTTAAATC
Organism: Danio kyathit; assembly: GCA_903798195.1. Lineage (NCBI taxonomy): Eukaryota > Metazoa > Chordata > Actinopteri > Cypriniformes > Danionidae > Danio > Danio kyathit. The sequence goes on along the minus strand of LR812524.1, from coordinate 27,359,620 downwards.
CTGTAAAGTGATACTAATGTAATTTACTGTGAAAAATTACAGTAAGGTTAAATTCTGTGAATCTTTAACAGTGTAGGCTATCACGTAAAGAACCATTTTATAGTGCAAAGAACCATTTGGGGCTACAAAGAACCTTTTGTGAGTTGAAAAGGTTCCATGGCTGTTAAAGGTTCTTCAAAGAACCATCTAGACCAACAAAGAACCTTTTAAGCACCTTTATTTTTAAAAGTGTATGTATAGGCTTATATAATATACAATTTTAAATAGCCTATGTAGCCTAATTTACGAATCAAACAAATCCAAAGTTTTTCTTGATGTTTGCATAACAATAATTTCGCAGAAAACTGAGGCTTTCATTTTACAGCTTATAAAACATGTATTCAAATTAATGCAATATCATATGTAAACAACAAAATTGTTATATGCTATAGTGGCCTATACTTTACAAAAAGTCAACATGAACCTTAAGGCTTGTCATTGTCTTTATTACACGCAGCGCGCACATGGACCGCGACTGAAACCGTCATGTCACAAAATACTTTTTAAACTAATGTTTATTATTATTATTATTATTATTTATTGTGAACAACACGTAATAAAAATGTTAATGTATTTATTACACCACCTTATTGGAGAAAACTGTATCAATTACAGTGCTTTCGCAGGTTTGAAGTATACTTGCGGTGGTAGCCGGATTGAAACACCATTTACCCACATCGCATAAACAGTTAGCTACAGTATATGCAATAAACAAATCATAATTTCATTTTTAATAATAATTGTATTTATTATGACACTTTTCTTTTTGATAGGTTAAAGTAAAGACTGACATGAAAAAGAAATGCTATTCAGGAGCAATGTGCACACACTGACAGGTCTGCTTCTCTCTCTTTTCAAGTTCAAAGCTAATTTGAATGCCAAAGGATTTTAGATACGTATATAAAATAGCCTGTAATATATTAAAATCAACAAATTAATAATGTATATATAAAATAATTAGCAAATGAGAAATAAGTGACAGAAAAGTTGATAAAAACAGACATTATCTCTAAAAGTTATCATAATTGCAGGACTAAAACGAGTAGATTTTTTAAATAAGGCAAATGCGTTGATTAACTACTAACGGTGTATATATTTTGCAGCCAGTTTAGATGTCATTTCGTCCTCTCCGAGTAGGCTATATAGCCAAAGTTTTTCTGAGTCGTTTAGGTTAAAGAATATATTATTTAGCCTTCGTTTTCTCTCGGTATCGCGGCTGTGCGTGCATCAGCTGAATATAGGCCTAAAATAAATCTAAAAAGCAACTAGACTGCGCGCTGATACTTGTTCTTTTTTTCGGATATCGAACAATTTCAACCGCGAGGAGATATCGACAGCTTGATAAAGTTTAGCCTATCATATGAAATGCATGGTGAAATATGAAATGTATGTCTCTTTTGTTGAATATTTATTTTATATATTAATCTATATCTTTAATATTTTAAAAATCAACCCGCTTTGGCCCTGAGGAAATTTTAATAATTTAGTTTCATTTCAGTTTTTTTTTTTTCCAAAACATCAATGTTCTCCTTTAAAGTATAATTTGTTATTTTACTTTCGCAGATATAGTCGGAAAAAAAACACAGTCAAACAGTTTGTTAAGAGGCAACCTCTCACATGCGCTGAAGGTAGACTGAATGATAATCTTTAAAACTATGTAATTTCGGGTATACTGCTGTTTGCTCATGCAAAATTAAACACCAGAAAATATATTGTAGTCATATTTTAACAGCTTAAGTACTGTTACCATATCGATTTTGTTTTGAAAAACCTCAAAACGTCACGGAACCGGGAACGAGTAAGATAACTGCAGACCGCACTTGCATTCAGTGCATTCATTATATTTTTCTACGTACATTGTACTCATGTGCAACATGTCACAATTTCGCTTTTAAACATATAGTAATCTAAAAACTATTGCCAGTCAAACGCAGCACATCCATCACAGCAAAATAGATAATAATAATAATAATAATAATAACAACACGGAATTGGTTACAGGGGTTGCTACAGAAAATAGCCTGATAATAATAATAATAATAATAATAATAATAATAATAATAGTAATAATAGTAATAGTAAGATAAGAAAGAAAGAAAGAAAGAAAGAAAGAAAGAAAGAAAGAAAGAAAGAAAGAAGAAAGAAAAACCCTTCTAGGATTTGTTGCTTATGATCGCCCATATGTTTTTCTTGTAAAGTTAAGGGTGTTGCATAATCATTTAGTTGTAGTAGTTTATAATAATCTTTACACACAGATGCCGCGCAAGCAGCCTTTTTATTATTTTGGATATTATCATATGAATTCAACATAAAGACATACAACTACACAAATTACGTACAGTATCAACTTTTGTAGGCTCATCAGCTATAATAAAATTTCATTTTTGTATATTAAGTAAAGAAAACCTTTAAGTGTTTCAGAGCAAATAGATTAATAAAATATATGCGCTCCCACCACAGTAATGTTTTAAACTGCGTAACAATTAGGGATGCAACAATTATAGATTTTGGTTGTACGATTATAGTCTGAAGAATAATCATGGTTTCACAGTTATTATCACCATTATTATGTATTTATTAAATTCAAAACACTAGTAGTTTAGAAAATAACAATAAAACTGCTTATATTTTAAAGGTTTGTTTATTGCTGCTCATGAGAATGAGAGAAGAGCCTCCTAATTTTTTACTTTCACTTTCACTCTCATGAATAAGCAACGGTGTTATACGCACAGACATCCATTAGCCTATACATAATTATTTTCGTTTGTTTAGCGCAAAGAGTTGTTTCAAAACTATTTCTAAATTTAGTTCTAGTTTCCAGCAAACGAATAAATGAACAATAATAATAAAGTGTTGTCCAAAAACTGAGTTATTTCCAAACACACATGCTACACCCCATATTGTCTAAAACCTGACAGGTGGGCAAATATTATTTACAAATAGTAAATAATACTGCTAATAACAACATTATAAAAACGCAAACTGTCATGAATAAACTGAAAAAGCGTCGAGCTGAAACTAGCAAACAACAAATGCTTCGCGCCTTGCGCAGCATTGCGACGGGTGTAGGGGTGCTGGTTAATCCGCATGCAGGTCAAGTAATCAAAAAGTAGGCTACATGATGTTTAATTATAGGTTGCAGGTTAATAAGACCAAACATTGGTTGTGCAAACTTGACATACTTTCTCTAAAATTTTTAAGTATTTCGAGCTATATTATCTTTTTATAGACTGGCATAAATACGCATCACTGCAAGACATTTATAGTTTATATAAAAACGAGCCCTTACCAAAACTAATATTGGATTTTATTTTAAATGCGTGTTTGTGTAAAACAATATAATTTGCACAAAGAAATTATGGGGTTGTAAACAGGTAATCATTTTGCTTTTGAACTAGATATCCAGTCAAAGCACAACGCATCCCAGCATTATGGATATATTATTAGCTTAATATTATCATTATTAGACATTCGTGGATATAATGCGCTCTTTTAAACAAGCAGATTTTTTTCTTTATGCAGGCTGTTCGCTCTGCATGCGTGTGAAAGAGAAATGGACAGAGAATGAACATTTATTTAATTTCATAACCGCCTAAATAGGCCTAAATAATTATTTACTTAAAGACATTAAAAGCGAAACACGGAGAAACGTCCGGCGCATGGTCTAAAGAGCTCTTAAGTTGAATGCTACTTCATAAAAAGCATAAAAATAAACTGACCTACCTTAAGCAGATCACTAAAATTATATTAAAAGTAATTTTGCCGCAGGACATAAATTAGCCTAAATCCCGAAAGTTTATTTTTAATCATTTAGTTTCAGTTCAGTTTTCAAAACGTCACAGTTCTCCTCCAAATTATAATTGTTTTTTTTTTAACTTTTTAAACTGTTAATGGCTCAGTATCTTTTATGTTTTATTTTCAATTTCAGTCACCTTGCATATGCGTGTGAAATATAATGTGGCATGACAGCATGAAAAAGGAAAAGGCAGTCAAAAGTTATAGCTAATTCATCAAAATTATATTGAAATACATCCGGATTATAAAAAAGAAAACACCTCATCAAAACAGTCTGTCTGCTATTTTATATAGGCCTGCTATATTTAAAAGAAAGCTGCAAAGTGGGCTAAATTATTTTAATTAATTTCTGTTTCTGTCACTCGCGGTTCATTGTGCGCGCCCGAGTTGTTTATATTAATTGATATATTATTTACTTTTTCTCTCGGTATCGCGGCTGTGCTTGCGCTGTCAGCTAAATAAAGGCCTAAATTACATCTAAAAAGCAACTACTGCGCGGTGATATTTGTTCTTTTTTCGGATAACCACCAAATTCAACCATGAGGAGATCGACAGCTTGAAATGCAATTCTAAAATGTTATTTATCTCGGGATAAAAACAATTCACTAAAATTCATTTAATGTGATTTTCTATCCTAAAATAAAAGATTGGATTGGATTAGACTATCTCACAGTGTATAGGCTAAACATTAAAAATAATAATTAGACTGAGATTATTGGTAAAATAATTATCTCAAATGTGTTAAATGTGTGTTCGTAGTTGTGTAAAATGCGTGGTATCGACATCTAAAGTTATTTATTTTCTAAAGCAGTGTGGCTTTCGATTATCTCAGATTTAGACTAATTTATCTGGATGTGATTCAAATGTCGCGGGACAGATCATACAGTATAGACTCAAGCAACTTTGCCATGCTTAAAGCTTGCTACAATCTAACATAATTAAAGTTAGTCTCTTTGTGCGGGTACACAAACTCCACGGTCCATTTAAGATGATTTTGGCCAAGCGAAATTCTCTGCTGTCGCTCCTGCTCAGCAGGCAACACACCATTCAGTTATGTTTTGTGTTTTTGACGTAAAAAAATATATTAGTTTTGGCGAATGCTACGAGCGAAGTTGCTGTGCATAGAAACATATTTCCATAAACTGAGAATGAACTGAGAATATGCGGCTAACAGCGCTTGCGGATATATTTATTTAATTTCATAACCGCCATTAATAGCAAAAGGGAACCTATTTTGAGTGCACGAGAGTGTTTTACATGCAGTCCCAGCCGGCACACGACCGACCTTCAACGTTGAAATATGGTTGAAATAAGGTCAGGTGTGTTTTTAACGTTGAAATAATGTTGATACAACGTTTAATGTTCAACGGTTGAAAAACTTCCTGCATATGACCAGGCTTCAACGTTGAAATGCGGTTGAAAATACGTCAGTTGTTGTTTCAAAGTTGAAACGATGTTGAATTATAAATGGTTGAAAAAAGTTACAGAAATCATTAAACAAGTCAACGTTGACATTTTTTAATCGTGATCTGTATGTTGAATTAACGTCGTGGCTTCACCCTATTTTCAACAACGTTTTTGGTGGTTACCATGGTATCAACGGAGGACTCGGCGCACGCGGCCACGCGCAGCGCTTCATGGGAAGTTTGAATGAACGGACACCTGCAGTGCAACAGAATTCAGAGGTAAGCATGTTTTTCGATGCTTTACATGTTTTATTTATCCCCAGTCTTGTTTTACACACAGTTAATCTTGAAGGTGACTTTTGAGTTGTAGTGTTTCGAATTTTGAAGCATTTAAAACTTTCCAGTTTGGTTTTTAGTCTTGTTTGCGCTCCGGTGACGCAGCAGCTAATCTCGAGCTAATGCTACATGTTTAACTTTAGTCTATATTAGTGTTTTTACCTGTTTTAATTGGCAAATTCAAATCGATAAACTCCAAACGCGGTTTAAAGTTACTGAGCAACGTTATAAGACAATATCTTTTTTATACGCTGTATTGTTACTACAAAGTGAACTGCTGTCGTTTCACTGTTGTGTTGTTTTTTTACTTGTACAGATGTAACTTACTCCAGAGACGCTCTAACTTGCACAGCATTGAATGGAAAAGGCTTTGTCCATATGTAAGTTTACTAAGTTATCTGTTAAAAATCTTGGTTCTTTGGTTAGTGATATTCTCTTTCTAATCTATTTGTTTATTGATTGTTAGGCTATGTTGTGTGATATTATATTGTTATATTGATATTATTATTGTGATATTATGTTGCAAGGTTATGCTATGTGACAATATTATGGGACAAATATGTATTTAGTCAGAAATGAATGCTTGAATTAAACTTTGTACAGTAGCAGATAAGAGGTGTAATGTGTTTTAACTTTCTAGGTTTTCTAGAAGGTCCAGTTGAGGGCATGAAGAGCATGCAGATGGCCTAAACCTGTCAGCCAGGACAGACTGCAGTTCTACACCATGCCAATGATTTGTATGGATGTCTGACTACTACGGTGTTCTCTCAAGGTATTACTGGAGCAAAAAAAACAGCACCCGTTACAGTGAAATTTGTATTCTTAAAAAAATAGTGATATATGTGTAGCAGCAGTACATGTGATGTCATTGAGAAGTCATATAAACAAATAAACATGCTATTTAAAAAAAATCTAAATATTAAAAACTTGAGGATTAAGATGACAAATGAAACGCATCATCTGTCTTATGAAAAGGGTCTACATAAGATCTCTGGTGTTTTCAAACTGAAAGGGATAGTTCACCCAAAATTGAAAATGTACTTACATTTTACTCCCCAAGTGGTTTAAAACCATTATGAGTTTAGTCTGTTGAACACAAAAGAGGCTATTCTGAAGAAAGCTAAAAACCTGTAAACATTGACATCCATAGTTGGAAAAAAAACAAATACTGTAGAAGTCAATGGTTATAGATTTCCAGCTTTCTTCAAAATATCTTCTTTTGTTCAACATGTAACATGATTACAGAATTTAAATTTTGAACTATCCCTTTTCTCTGTCCTACATGCAGGCTTTTGCAAAAGTGCTGCTCCTAGAGTTTCTCTCAACCTGTATGTCTAAAAAGCTTTAAACAGCTTTTACAGTACGTGTAATGGTTTACAACAACTTGTAATTATTAGATGTGGTGAATGTTTCATGATTCTTTACTGCAGCCAAGTAATTTTTTCGAGAATCTGAAATTTGAATTCTGAAAAATGCTGGCACCGGTGATAACTAAAGGCTTCCTGATGATATCACACCTAATTCTTTACTTCTCTTAGTTCTTCGAGTCTCTTATAGTTAATATTTTTTCTTCTCCAACTTTTTGTTTGCTGGTTGCAAATTCCTCTTGATAAATCTTATGTATGACTATAGGAATTATCCTAAAAAAAGCTGGCTACACATTGTGACTTTGAGAAACAGTTATCAAATAACCTTAAGTTTTTACTGAGCAATGTTATCAATAATATATTAAACATGCAATATAATAATTATTATAAAGTGAACTACTGTTGTTGTTTCCTTTTACTTTAGATATGTTCTCCTAACTAGAGGCGCACTACACAGCATTGAATGGAAAAGGCTTTGCCCGTATGTAAGTTTGCTAAGTTCATTTTGTCAAATTTCTTTTTTCTTTGGTCGGTAAATAATGTTCTGTTTATAATTGCCTGTGTTCACAAACCAGCTTTGTCCTCGTTTCTTTATTGATTGTTATACTATGTTCTGGTGTGTGTTTTGTTTTCCTTTGTGTCTGTTTGTCTCTCTTGTATACTGCGGTTTACTCGTAGCAGTACCTAATTGTGTGTGGTTTGTATGTGCGTTCAATTTAAAAATAGAAATTTTGCATCATTAATCTTATCAAATTAAATGTAAATGAAACCCAAACAAGATCAGTGAAGTAGGAATATTCAGATGGATGAGTCAAAATTATTGAATGTGACGATTTTATAGGACAAATTTGGATTCAATTGAAAATAAATTTGAGTTTGAATTTCACTTTGTATAATAGCAGATACCAACTTGGTTGTAACCTAGTATTTCATTTATTGCAGGTTTTCTGGAAGCTCCAGTTGAGGGTATCAAGGACATACCGATGGCCTAAACCAGTCAGCCTGGCCAGACGTCTATTGCAGTTCTGCTACACCACACCAAACTCTCTGCTTTTCTATGGATGTCTGACTACGGTGTTCTCTGAAGGTGTCACTGGAGCAAAATAACAGCACCTGTTACAGTGAAATTTGTGTTAAAATTACAGAGAAAAGTTATTTTTAGAATTTGCAAATGTTTTTTCTTCCTCCCTTCTCTCTCTCTCCAAACTAAACATTGGTTTGTGCCTGTTTTGGTGATTTCGATGTGATACTTGACTCATTTGCCATGAAGCTATAGTTTTCTTTTTCTCCATGTACAGCAAGTGTCCCAAGATGTTTAAAGTCCAGAAAAGGAACTAAAAACTTTGTCAAAACATTGCTTCTATCTTCAGTGGTTCAACTGTAATCATACAAAACTCAAACACATTTGTGCATCAAAAGTACTGTAAATATAACTTGTTTGCCTCTGCCACAACAGGTCAGGGTGTGCGCTTACTGCTCGTAGTAAACACACACGCTGATCTAATGTGGGAGAGATATACGCAAACAATTTTGTATTTACTCTTTTGTTTTGCCTCACTAAAGTGTTGTTGTAGCTTGGCATGTTCTCAGTTGAACTACTGAAGTCACATGGAATGTTTTGACAATGTTTTTTGTGCCTTATCTGGACTATGACCATCTCGGGACCATTGCTGTCTGTAGAGGATGAGGAGCATTTAATCTAAAATATTCTAGTTTGTGTTCTGAAGATGAACAGGTCTCTGGGATGACACAAGTAATTAATAACATAACTTATGTGAATACTTAATGTGACATTTTTTTTAAAGACCAATGTAATAGTGAAATTTATCTACTAGGTGAATAATCCTACATTCACAAACGTGAGCCATCATTGTAGGACCCATGTGAACATGCAATTTTAATGATACTAAAAGTAATGGAATAACAAATTACTGTTGTATTATTTAAGTTATAGGCTGTAATAAGTCAAATAGATGTGAACATGTCAAGGTGTAACTGTTGTGTTTGTGAGAGAGAATCCAATCATATATTCCACACATTTTCTTGATGTTCCACTGTCACAGGTGCTCAGTTTTGCTGCAGTAATGCTAAACACAATAGATGTACTTTATGCAAAAAGACAAAAACAACTAAATATTTAGCATGCAGACCTGCAAAGTGAAGGTGCAATGTCAGATTTATAGATTATAGCAGGAGTTTTCACTATTGTAAAAGTCAAGTCATTCATTCACAATGAATTGGAGTGGCAAACCTCATTACTGATTTTGTAGGATACTCACCTGGTGTTTGAAAATAAAAGATGTATTTAACTGCAAGACAGATATAGATGTTTTTAGTGTTTTACATTTAATTTTTTTGTCCCCGGTGCCAGCTTTACCTCAAGCGTTTCTCTCAACCTATAAAACCTTAAACAGATGTAATGTATTTTACTTGTGATACTTAGCTGTGGGTGATTGTTTTATGATTTTTTTACTGCAGCCACTTTAAAAATGTGTATTTTGTAAACTTTGTAAACAGAATTGTATTTTGGAGACTGTGTTGGTGACAGTTTAGTTATTTAGTTAGTTATTATCTGTCTTTCTGAAGATGGTAATAAGGTTGTGTTAGTTAATGTATTTACTAACATGAACAAAGAACAATACATTTAAAACGTCTTTCATATAAAGGAAATACAGTTCATGTCAGCTCAGTGTATTAATGTTAACAAGCATACATTTTTATTTTAATAGCATTTGGACATACTTTAATTAAATGATTAATAAATGCTGTAAGTATTTATTCTTTGTTCATGTTAGTAAATATGAACTAACTTCAACTCTTGCAACCTAATTAAAAAGTGACCATTTAAATGTTTGTGTATTTGAGTGTACTGCATGTACAGTAGCCTGCATGGTTTTAATGAACGATTGTATGCTGTAAATGTTGCTGTATATTTAGAATAAATGATAATGTGGTGTATTGAATAAATTGATACACAGGCTAAGTTGTGTATTTGTATTGTTTTTTTATTAGTAAAAATTTGTTTGCCATATTTATGGACTTTGTGTTATATGTAATTTCTATTAAACTTACGTTGAAATGTACGACGGTGAAACAACGTCAAGGTATCAACGTTGATCCAATTTGCAAAATCGAAAGGTAATTCAACCTTAATTCAACGTCTACAAAACGACCAAAATTCACCCATGAAGAAGGTAAGAGTGAAACAACGTCGTGATTTCAACGGTGAATCACCGGTGGTGATCCGACGGTGAAACAACGTCACTATATAAACGTTGATCCAATTTGCAAAATCGAAAGGTAATTCAACGTTGATCCAACCATAGACCTGACGTTGATTCAACGTTGAATCACCGTTGAAATGCCGGCTGGGGTGGCAGTTGGTCAAATATTTGTAACCTAGCCTAGAAAATACTGGAGACATACCCCTTCCCCCATCTCAAACCAAATGCTTGTCTGTCTGAGGTGTTAATGGCGCAAGGCCTATTGTGCTTTAACCGGAAAAAACAACAACCCGAAAACACTGAAATGAATTACAAGGTTGCTACAGAAAATAGCCTAACAGCAATAATAATATTATTAATACTACTACTACTACTACTACAAATAATATTTCCCAGTGACGGATTGCAGCTGGAAGGGCATCCACTTGGTAAAACATATGCTGGATAAGTTGGCGGTTCATTCCGCTGTGGCGACCACAAATTAATAAAGGGACTAAGCCAAAAAGAATTTGAATAAATGAATAATAATAGTAATATAAAAATAAAGTAATAATCTTTACACACAGATGCCGTGCAAGCGGCCTTTTTATTATTATTTTATATTTTAAGTGCTGCTGCTCAAATAGCGCACCTCCTTGGAATAAGCTAGTTGAGTACTTCCCACCAGAAGAGAGTAGGTGGTGTGGCGTAGCTCGTAAAATGCCTGACAACATGTTTTGAGGCCATAGATCATGAACCCGGTTCGAATCCAGCGACTGATGAACACGTTCTTTTTTTTCCCCCACATAGCAGATTGGAAATACATTTGTTTTCAATAGAAAGGAAATGTTTTGTTTAAAAATTTTAATAAAGTATATAAAATATACGAAATGAGTCACAAGGAATTTAATAAGGATAATAAGAATAATAAAAATTTTATAGGGCCTAAACAGTTATTCTCCACCTGGTGTTAAATGTTAGCGACATCTTAATATAGCTAATTAATCTGTATTTACAATGTTAGTTGCCCTGCTTCACCCATATTCTCCGACCTCATGGAGAGAGAGAGACAGAAAAAGAATGTCAAATCATAATCAAACAGAAGCGCACCATTGCACCGTCATGAAACTATTAAAATGGTGACAACCAAAGCAAACAAATTACACATTAGCCTACTTGTTTAGCTACATTAAATGTGTATATGCATTAGCCAATGTATTTTCAATCATTATATTCATTTATTCAACCGACAGCAACAGAATTTCTCCGGTAATAACTCTGTAAAACGTATCTAATAACATCCTATTTCGGTTGAAAATGGATAATAATAATAATAATAATAATAATAATAATAACTTTAATAATAATATTTATAATATTATTGATGATGATGATTATTATTATTATTATGAAGATATTGATTATTTATTTTTTTGAAAAGTATACTTTTACAATTTGACACATGCAAACCTGCAGAATTGTTCTAACCAACAGGTCCATGTCATGTACAGATACTTAATAAATAATCCATAAATTAAAAGCATTAATGTATGCTTTGTTTTTTTTGTTTTCACAAGCTTTGAAGACGTGAGGTAAAGTCCGCTTTTAAATAATACCTAGGCCACCTACAGCTTTGTTCAAATATTTTTAATCATTCCAAGTTTAAATGTTAGAATGTTCTAAACATAACGAATAGGGCATAGGGGGGTAAGTGGGAATAAAACACAGCCAGGAACTCTGTTTTTACAGCTCCGGAGGTGTAGTTTGCGACGCAGTTTGGAAATGTTCGTTTTGGGAAACGTCAAATCAACAAACTGTTTGTAACGACGGAACTTGCGACCTTAGTTGGCTAACGATGGTTTTGGGAAACGCACCTCAGGCTGTGAATTATATTTTTCCCACAATACAGGCTAGCCTTTGCCGTGCAACAGGTAACAGTTTTGCTTTTGACCTAGATATCAAGTCAAAGCACCACGCATCCCGCCGTTATGGATATATTAGCTAAATATTATTGTTATTATTATAGATTAGTGGATATAATGCGCTTTTTTAAACCAGCAGATTTTTTTTCTTTCTCAGCATGCGTGTGAAAGAGAAATGAACAGAGAAAATGAACAGACGAAAATATGCGGCTCACTTTGCGTGCGTATGCCCGTTTATTTAATTCATAACTGCCACTAGTTCTGAGTGCATGAGAGAGTTTTACACGTAATGGCAATTGGTCAAATATTTGTAAGCCTGTTATAAATAATAATCAGCCTACTGATAAGATATATTACAAGGTGAAGTGCTCCACCGGCACAATAATCTTAATATTATTTTGTAGTGTGTGCTGTGCCGCGGTTTTTAAATGTGCACATGTTTAAGATTTGAGGTAATAACATCGCCATTATGGTCAAAGAAATCGAAACATTGTTTTCACCCCAACGCAATTTAATAGGGCACTATAAAGGCTAAAGAACTAATTCTTATATTTGCTTTTTGCAGCCTAGGGCTATACATCTCACCATGTATCTTTTCTAAAACAGACAGTATAGTGTAAAAGCATGTTTATTACTAAGAAAACTAAACAAAATTATATTTTAATTGAACACATCACATCACATAAGGTACACATACAGAACCGTCTATCTAGTATTGTGAAAAGGCAAAGCTGAAAATCTGTGGTTAAAGTGCCACCCAGCGGTCAAAAACTGCTGGCGCACGAAATACCGCCGCCCCAGCGGTATGAACGGCGGCAAAGGGACCAAATTGAAGTAGTAACATCTGTATGAGCATATTAATACAAGCTCAAATGAGATTGTTGTGAATTTGACTCAAATTATATAATAATTGCTGGTTAAATGTGTTAATTTTTGTCATAGAATATATTTTCCATGCATACATCCACTTTAAAAAGTTCTTTTATCAAAGATTTGTGGTTTCATCAAGTTTTATGATGATTGATCTGTATATTCCAAAAGCAGTGCAAAGTAGATTAATGTACATTTGACTGAATAGTAAACTTTAATAATTGTTTTTAATGTGTTAATACGAGATTTTTTCTATCAGACAATATCTTTTCTATTCTCCACTGTAAAAATTATTACATTATTATTATTATTAATAGTACTATTATACTTTATAGTTTTATTATGATTAATAAGTAAATATAAATAGCAGTGCAAATTAATTTGACTTGTAAATTTGACTCAATTATAACTATTAAAATAATCTGTTTTGTATTAATGTGACATGATTCTGTCCGATATTACATATTATTCCATGCGTACTGCCACTATAAATAAAAGTTATTTTTTGAAGGATTTGACATGTGGCCCTTCACTTGGTTTGCAAAACTTGATGTGGCCCTCGGGTCTAAAAAGTTTGCCCACCACTGAACTATACATTAATAAACTTTAGTAAGCAGTTTATAACTAAAGATACAAATGCTCTATTCTTAACTTATAAGCACATGTGTAATGTGCTTAATGATTGTGTTTTCATACTTTGTTAATAATTCATTTTTCATTACTAAATTAAGTAATGCATTATTTACAAACCAGTTGTCATGATCACCAGCGATCTACAAAGAGAGATCGCTGGTAAACCCATGCACTCTCACTAATGGACTACAAATCCGCCACCTAATGGACTACAACTCCATACATGCACTCCACTCACACACACATGTTCCTCATCCTGACTGATTGCACACACACCACCGGAGAATTGTCAAAGACTGATGACACAGTATATAAGCAGCACACACACTCACTCCAGTTGCAGAGTCTTGTTATCTGTTTCAGGGACATTTCAAAGCGTTTGCTCTGTCTTGTTTTTGCCGTGTTTTGACCCTCGCCTTGATTTTCTGTTTCTACCTGTCTGCTGCCATCCTTGTGACCATCTGCCTGCTGGTTTGACTACGACTCTGGATTGCCCTCATACATCTGTTTGCTCCTGTGTTGATCATTGCTTGCCTGACCATCCCTTTAATAAAACCCTGCATTTGAATCTGCATCCTGTTGTAAGTGTCACATCCCAGGTTACACCAGTGATTTAAGAATAGTTGGTGCTTTTTAAAGATCATTCAGCATAAATTAGTAAATGATTAATAAACTATCAAAATTAACATGTATTATTCAGGTGTATACTAATAGTTAATTTGTATGTTAATACAAGCTTTATTAACTTAACTTCATCCAGTTTTGTGACTTAATCTAAAGTGAGGTCTATTTATGCTTTATAAATCTCTTATAAACAAAAATGAAAGGCTCAGTTATATTCTAATTGGTAAAAAGAACATATACGACTTTATTCATTTCTATTTATTTGAAGATACACAAATGAAACTGCATCAAATGAAATATCAATCTTAACTAAAATAAAATTACTGTGCAGTTTAAACATCGCTAAATAACACTGAAATGTTGTATCATAATATATTCAATTATTATATTGTTGTTTTATCCAATTTTTACAGTAATTTTGCAGTAATTTTATTATTTTAAATAAGATTGCAAACGTTTATTGTTCATTTAATACTGAGCCTTTATTGTCATTTATAAGGGATTTACAAAGCATAAATAGTCACTCACTTTAGATTAGGTCACAAAACTGGATGAAGTTGAGTTAATAAAGCATTTATTAACATACATAAACATTACTATACGCCTGAATAGTAAGATATATAAACGTTGATTTCAATCTGAAAGAGCTTTAAAAACCGTTGACTACTCTTAAATACAAATGGTTTGTAAATAATGCAATACTTAATTTAGTAATGAAAAATAAATCACTCACAAATTGTGAAAGTACAATTAAGCAATTAAGAATAGAGCATTTGTAACTGCAGTTATAAACTGCTTACTGAAGTTTATTAATGTATAGATAATGCTTAACAAATAAAGAATTCACTACATGCTTATGCTTAATAAAGGATTCATAGTGTGTAGTTATTATAAAGTGTTACCACAAATTCTTAAGTGTTTAGGGGATTTTGCTCACCCATGCTTAAACTTACTGATATCCATGTTGTTCATTCAACTTTGAGGACTAAGTCTCAATTGTTTACTCTTAATGAAAAAGAGAAAATTTGTTCGATGATAAGCCACTTTAATGTAAGTGATTGTTTTTCTTGTTCTTGCATTACACTTCATATTACAAAATTTATATCACTCTCATTGAGTTAGATATAAAAACAGTCTGCTAAAATTGCAATTTAACACAACCTGAGTTTGTTTAGAATGTCTGTAACGGAATGTCTACTTTAATATGTGTGATACTGTTGTAAAAAATAAATGATGGATAGAAAAGAGAACCCAGTCCAAGAGACTCGAAACAAGCAGAATTCCTTTATTGAGACATGTTGGTTAATCTGCAGTCATACAGCATTTTCAAGAAGTCCATGCGTCTGCAGGAGCCTATTGGAGGTCTGCAGTCTGCGAGTTTTATCACAAGTCGGAAATGAGACAAAGATGTCCTGTCTCTAATGTCTTCTTAGGAATGTCTTCTTAGGAGATCTAGATTATTGTTAGGTAGATTATTGTTCATTTGAAACTAGATTATATAAATTTATATTCCCACAAGGCCAAAAACAGAAAGTAATAAAAACAGTTTTAAACATGTTTAAACAACTTTCAAGGGAAAAGCAAGTGATTTTGAAAATGTTCATTTTTTGAGCTCTCATGCAGAATTCTTGTTCCTGAGGCTTTGATTTGATGTTTCCAGTCCAAAAACAGAAAGTGATAAAAACAGCTTAAAACCATGAAATACATCATTTTTTTTGTTTTGTTTTAAACAACACTATATGCAGTTTTAAACAAGTTTAAACAACTCTCAAGAGAAAAGCAAAGGATTTTGAAAATTTTCATTTTTTGAGCTTTCATGCAGTCTTCTTGTTCCTGGGACTGACATATTATGTTTCCAGGCCAAAAACAGAAA
Source organism: Danio kyathit (assembly GCA_903798195.1). Lineage (NCBI taxonomy): Eukaryota > Metazoa > Chordata > Actinopteri > Cypriniformes > Danionidae > Danio > Danio kyathit. The sequence goes on along the minus strand of LR812524.1, from coordinate 27,343,552 downwards.
GTGATAAAAACAGCTTTAAACCATGAAATACATCATTATTTTTTGTTTTAAACAACACTTTATGCAGTTTTAAACATGTTTAAACAACTTTCATGGGACAAGCAAGTGATTTTGAAAGTGTTTATTTTTTGAGCTCTCATGCAGGATTCTTGTTCCTGGGGCTTAGACATGATGTTTTCAGGCCAAAAACAGAAAGTGTTAAAAACAGCTTAAAACCATGAAATCCATCATTCTTTTTGTTTTAAACAACAATATATGCAGTTTTAAACATGTTTAAACAATTTTCAAGGGAATAGCAAGTGATTTTGAAAGTGTTAATCCATCATTCAAAAACAGAAAGTGATAAAAGCAGCTTAAAACCATGAAATCTATCATTCTTTTTGTTTTAACCAACATTATATGCTGTTTTAAACATGTTTAAACAACTCTCAAGGGAAAAGCAAGTGATTTTGAAAGTGTTCAGTTTTTTGAGCTCTCATGCAGGATTCTTGTTCCTGGGACTGAGATATGGTGTTTCCAGGCCAAAAACAGAAAATGATCAAAACAGCTTAAAACCATGAAATCCATCATTGTTTTTGTTTTAAACAACACTATAAGCAGTTTTAAACACGGTTAAACAACTTTCAAGGGAAAAGCAAGTGATTTTGAAAGTGTTCATTTTTTGAGCTCTCATGCAGGATTCTTGTTCCTGGGGCTTAGATATAAATGTCAGGGAGAAACCACAGATTCAATTTGCAAGTGAAGATTTATTGTGAATTCAAAACTCAAAAAATGTCTCAGTCTGAGGATCAAAAATAAAGCAGATGCTGTAAAAGCAGGTGGCGGCAGGTGGTGGAGGCCGAGCGCCACAAACAATCTGACACCAATGGGGTTGTCTGAACAGGCAGAAGAGAGGTGAACAGACAGGGCGAAACCAAAACTAATATCTAGGAGCCAAAGTGATCAACAAGACAGGACAGGACAAAACGCGGATCTAGAGCAAGTGAGCTAGAGAAACACACAAGACAGTCTGACAAAGACAAGGGGGCAAGCAGGAATTAACTAGGAGAAGAAAATCAAGGAGCTACAGGTGACGATAATCAATGCTAATAAGATAATAACTAGGATAACAAGGAGGCGGGGAAAAGGATACGCTGACAGCGGAGAACATGGCGAACTGTCAAAACAAACAACATGTGCTTCGCGATGAAACATGAAGACGACACGCAAGAACAACAAAAGCACAAACAGGTAGGTCTAGACACAATCTTAAACCTCCCGGCGCCTCTAGAGGGCTCACCTCGTGGCCGACGAAATTCCTCGATCAACGATCGGTCCTGTATATCCCGAGCCAGAATCCAAGACCTCTCCTCCGCACCATAGCCCTCTCAGTCCACCAGATACTGAAAGTCCCGACCCCGGCGTCTCACATCAAGGAGCCTCCTCACCGTATAGACAGGAATGCCATCTACTAGACGAGGAGGAGGAGGGGCCGGGGAATGAACAACAGGATTAAGTTGGGACTGGAACACAGGCTTGACCCTGGATACATGAAAAACAGGGTGAACCCGACCAAGAGTGCAAGGAAGCTTGAGCTGTACTGTCACCGGACTCAAGACCTTAGTGATCTTGTATGGCCCTATGAACCTGGGTGCCAGCTTGCGAGAAGGCACCCGGAGAGGTAGGTCCTTAGTAGAGAGCCAAACCTTTTGACCACAAACAAAAGGTGGAGCAGGGGTCCGGTGACGATCAGCCGCCACCTTGGTCCATCTGGAAGCCCGGGCCAAGGCCTCCTTAGCCTCTTTCCAGGTGCGGCGACACCGGCAAACAAAGGCAAAGGCAGACGGGACCGTAGGATTGGGCTCCTGAGCAGGGAATAAAGGGGGTTGATAACCAACAGAACAATGGAAAGGAGACATACCCGTTGAAGCTACTGGCAAGGAATTGTGGGCGTATTTGACCCAAGATAGTTGCTGACTCCAGGAACCCGGATTCTGTGACACCAGGCAGCGGAGAGTTCTCTCAAGATCCTGGTTGGCTCGCTCAGTCTTCCCATTGGTTTGGGGGTGAAAACCTGAAGACAGACTCGTAGAGGCCCCGATCTGTCTGCAGAACACTTTCCAAAACCGAGAGACAAATTGAGGCACTCTGTCAGAGACCACATCCATCGGAAAGCCATAGATCCGAAAGACTGAGCAGTCTCTTTGGCGGATGGGAGTTTGGGTAAGGGGATAAAATGGGCCGCCTTGGAGAAGCGGTCCACCACCATCAAAATAACGATGTTACCTCTGACGCGAATTCAATCTTTTGGCTGAACGGATATACTCTAAATTTTTATGATCCGTCCAGACCAAAAATGGGTGTGCTGCTCCTTCCAACCAGTGGCGCCACCGTCACAGAGCCAGCCTGACAGCCAGCAACTCTCTGTTACCAATGTCATAGTTTCGTTCGGCTGGGCTCAGACGGTGGGAGAAGAATGCACAAGGATGCACCTTCCCATCCCTAGAGGACTGCTGAGACAGGACCGTGCCTACCCCCACTTCTGAGGCATCCACCTCAACAATAAACTGCCATTCAGGATCTGGAAGAGAAAAAACAGGAGCAGTGATGAAACGGGACTTAATAATGTAAGAATCCACCCACCGGCCCAATGACGGAATCCAGTGTTGTGGTCGAAGGTATCTGCGTGTATGTCTTTTCGGACGCTTCTGGAAAAGTTGTTAATTCATTAAAACCAATTTAACCAATTTAACCTCTGACTTTACGCATAATTTAATCTGACTCCAATTCTATTTTATTATCAATTCACCATTCACGTTTAGCTGATCATATTTGCAGTTGTGATGTAATTTAGAATTTGATATTTTCTTGGGTCTGATATTCTAATTGTACGTTCATTAGGGGCCAATCGCCGCTCAGAGTTCCACGCCCCGGGTTGCGTCTCTTCTCACGGACAAAATGGGGACACTCTGAAATTAGTCAGAGGATACAGGATGAATTAATATTTAATTAGGCTGGTTGTACAATACTTACTCATGCCAAAAGAAAACATCTCACTTAATCAAGATCCGTAACTTGCTAGTCTCAGTGGTTATAGAATTAAAAAGATCTCCCAGCTACGTGTGCGATACTACGTATAGTCTACGGGTCTAATAATTTCCATAATTATGCCGCCATAAAGGTAGCGAAAAGGCTCCACTTAATCTACTGGATACAATGAATTCAGAATACTCCAGAATTAATCAAAAGGGTTAACATTTATTTTGCCAGGCAGGTAAAAAACATCTTTTAAATTGAATCAAAAGGAATATAAACACAACTGATCAGCATAACATATAAACACAAGTACAAATACAAGGTTAAAAATAATTTGATAAAGTCAGCATACCTGGCAATATGAGAGACACACAAAGGCTGTGCGGGAAGTCTGGCTACAGAAGCTTCCTAGAGTGGTTTCCCAAAACTCCTTAAATACCCATTAACATCTTGTGACACAGTCATGAATATTTAGCACCCAAATATTTGACTAAGCTTTCAGAGTTAATTAACCACCAAAAATCACATATGTGTTTGGGGTGTAAAAGTTTATCAAGAGATCTTTATTAGGGGTTGTCATCCCTAGGAGAGAAAAACCATTTACCAGTTTATCTTTTCATTAACATCTGTGAACACAGGAATGTCCTTTGTTCTCTGAGTTAATTAACTACAAAGGTTTATCAATGAGTTTGGGTAAATAGTGCAAAAAGAGTCCACCAGTTTATCTTTTCATTAACATCTGTAAACACAAGTATGGTCTCTGGGTTAACTCCCGACGAAGGTTTATCAATTTGTTTGGGGTAAATAAAGTTGAAAGAGTTCCCCAGTTTACCAACCACACCTGAATGATTATAATTAAAAAACAACACCAGTAGGGGAGAGGGATGGGGGCGAGAAGGATGCTTTGAGGGTGTTCTCGCGTCTCCTTGCCCAGATTCCAGAGTTTTTATGACTTTATTGCATTTGAGTAAAATCCAGTCTTACAATAACATCAAAGGCCTCCTGAGCTCAACTGTTCCATGTGAATGGTACCTTAGGAGAGGTGAGAGCTGTTAAGGGTGCAGCGACCGAGCTGAAGTTCCAGATGAATCGCCTATAGAAGTTGGCAAACCCTAAGAACCGCTGCAGAGCCTTTCTAGAGTCGGGGGTTGGCCACTCGGCCACGGCCCTTACCTTAGCGGGATCAGCCTTGATCCCCTCCGTCGAGACAATATGCCCTAGGAACAAAACAGACTTTGTGTGGAACACGCACTTCTCCGCCTTGACATACAGCTGGTTCTCCAGCAGCCGCTGCAGCACCTGTCGAACATGCTGAGTGTGTACCTGTTTGGAAGGGGAAAAGATGAGAATATCATCAAGGTACACAAAGACAAATCTATTCACCATGTCTCTCAGCACATCGTTGACCAGGGCTTGGAAGACAGCCGGGGCATTAGTGAGCCCGAAAGGTAGGACCGGGTATTCAAAGTGTCCCGTGGGTGTGTTAAATACTGTCTTCTACTTATGCCCCTCACGTATCCGGACCAAGTGATAGGCATTACGGAGGTCCAGCTTAGTAAAGACCTTGGCTCCCTGCAATAACTCAAAGGCAGACGACATCAAAGGCAGAGAGTACCTGTTCTTAACAGTGATGTCAATGAGACCTCTGTAGTCAATGCAAGGATGCAGGGAGCCACCCTTCTTTTTAACAAAGAAGAACCCAGCCCCAGCCGGAGAGGAAGAGGGACGAATGAGATCGGCTTTTAATGACTCTTAAATGTACCTGTCCATGGCCTCTCTTTTAGGATGTGAAAGGGAATACAACTGACCCCAGGGCGGAGAAGAGCCTGAGAGGAGCTCAATGGCACAATCATGTGGTCGGTGGGGAGGTAAGGAAGTGGCCCGGGACTTGCTGAAGACCTGACGCAGATCGTGGTATTCCGATGGGACTCCAGAAAGATCTACAGCTTCAACCTGCAACACATGAGAAACAGAACCAGAACATGGAGCAGGACCAAGACACAAAGCAAGACAAGACGGGCTCCAAGATAACACAGAACTAGCTGACCAATCAACATGAGGATTGTGTTTGGTTAGCCACGGGTGCCCCAATACTACGGGGGCACTTGGGGAGTCAAATAAATATAAATTAATATCCTCACGGTGATTGCCAGAAATAATTAAACTTACGGAAGGAGTGGAATGGGTGATGGAGGTGATGGTAAGACCATTCAGGGAGCGGACAATGATAGGAGAAGAAAGAGGGATAGCAGGGATGCCCCAGGACTCAGCTGTGGTGCTGTCTAAAAAGTTGCCCTCCGCTCCGGAGTCAATCAGAGCATAGCAGGAATGGACAACATTTCAGAGCAAGGGATTGTGCCCACCAGAATCCCCCATACTACTGGTGAGCTGGGGCTTTTAACGGGCACCGAACTGCCTGATGTCCCGGTTTCCCACAGTACAGGCACAGACCCCTAGCCAGCCGATGTCGTTTCTCCTGCGTGGTTAGTCGCAGATGTCCCAACTGCATCGGCTCATGATCAGGAGTGGGTGGAGGAGTGTGGGACAAGCTTGAAAAACCCTCTTTGGCCCTCCAGGAGGGACGAGTTGCACGCCGATGTTGACGGCGAAGAAGACGGCCCTCAACACGAAAGGCAAGGTCAACCAGAGCGTCGAAGTCCTGAGGGAGATCGTGGGTGGAAATTTCGTTCTGGATCTCGTCATCCAGACCGTCCCAAAACCTCGCTCGAAGAGCTGCTTCGTTCCAAGCGCAGGCCGCTGCTAAGGTCCTGAATTGGACAGAGTAGTCAGTCACTGTACGCCCGTTCTGAATTAGCTGGGCCAAAAGAGAGGCTGCCTCATCCCCCTGAGCTGACCGATCAAACAGCTTTGTCATTTCATTACGAAAGTCATCAAAAGCGGCACAAAATGGGCACGTGCATCCCACACAGCAGTGGTCCAGTTGCGGGCCCTGGCCTTAAGAAGTGTAATCACAAATGCCACTCTGGATTCCTCAGTGGCATAACGACGTGGCTGGAGAGCGAAGACCAACGAACACTGAGACAAAAAGGACAGACAGGAACTGGGGTCCCCATTATGTGGTGGTGGACAATTTGCATGCGGCTCATGCTCAGGATGGAGAGGAAAGGCTGCCTGCCTGCCGGCTCTGATATTTAGCTGCAGGTCCTGGACCAGAGCGTTAAGTTCCGCAACACGAGCCGTCAGGAACTCAACTTCTTGAGAAGTGGCAGATAATTGGGAAGCCTGTTGACCCAGGAGAATGCCCTGCTGGGTTATTGCATTTCTCACTTGATCTGCACCGACTGAATCCATTGCTGGTCAGACCGTTCTGTCAGGGAGAAACCACAGATTCAATTTGCAAGTGAAGGATCAAAAATGTAAAAGAAAAAGCACTGAATGAGAAGTGAATTCAGGCAGCAGTAGCCAATACTGGACTGCAGTTCAGTGAAGTGTCCACAAGGTGGCGGACTCGTGTAGTGGCGAGTATCCAGGCTCGGTGGGTGGAGCGGCAGGAAGACGAGCAGATGCCGGTGAGCAGGTGGTGGTGTGACGGACTGATATATATTACTGAAATATATATATATATATATATGTATATATAAAAAAAGCAATATATCAAAACTAGGTATAAACCTAAATAAAAACCCGTAAGAGTTTTTGAACGTTTGTAGTGGATTAACACTTGCGAAGCTGTTTGTTTTATGCTGATCTGTGTTCAATATGTTTGGTCTGATATGCTTTGTGATCGATTAGTGATGCCTCGACTGAACACTAGGGGGAGAACTCGCGGTTTTTCTCAATTATGCATAAAGTTAGCAGTGGAGAAGCATCGCAGAGTGTGTCTGATCTTTTTTTGTAATTCTCTCCCCTGTTTCAGGTATGTGTTTTCATAATCGGTTTAATGCAATGTGTTAATGTTTTGTTTTAAAAATGTTAAGAGTGTTTATCATTGTGGTATCGACAGGATTCTGTTGAAAATATTAACAAGAGTACTTAGTTCGGAAGAGCACGAGCTCTGAGCTCCATTTTGAGTATGACTAACACGAGGCCACATTGGATTGATATTATGAGCGTGCACATTTTCAATTGTTGTTTAATCCTGCTTATTTAATGTTCTATGAGTACTTTAACTGTGATAAATAGAGAAAACCTATGCACATCCAGATAAAAAATATAGTTTAAAAAGAGTAATTATATGTTGTTAAAATAATTTTGTTTTAGTTTTTTGTGGTAATGTATCTGGTTAAAAAGAATAAGTGATTTCTCAATGTTGATAAAATGCATAACAGTATAAGTGTTAACTGGTGTTATTAAATGTAAAGAAAATAACTAAAAAGTGTACATTGTTAAAAACTTATGTAGCAATTTTTGGAAATTGTGTGACATTAAGATGACAATGATGCTGTTTTGGAAAATATGTTTATTTGAATTTGTACACAAAATAGATTATGCATAAAGTTAGCAGTGGAGAAGCATCTCAGAGTGTGTCTGATCTTTTTTCTTGTAATTCTCTCCCCGTTTCAGGGGTACAACATTTGGAGGCACCGCTGGGATCTACTCTTCGGATGGTCATCGTCACTTACCTGGCAGACGGCTTCTGATGCAGTACATCTCTTAAAACAACCCTGGTCATCAGTGGAGTGAAAAGAGTTCCTGCAGTAAAGGCAAGAAAGAGATGAGGAGCCACAGACCTGAGTCCACAGAGATCCTCAGGTGAAACTGAAACGTTCTGTCACTCTCAAGTAAGCCGCTACTCAGTGAAAAGGTCCACTCTTATTACTATAATGGAAACATCAGTGCTCGAAGGAATGCAAGTTGAGGTCATGGCCATGCTAAATTCATTATCTAAAGAAAATCTTCTCAACATCGGAGAATTTCTTAAAGTGGCAGACCCAGAGAAAGACGAATCTAGATCTCGCATGTTTCTAATTGCACTTATTCTCCAACATCTTGAAAGCATTACGGAGCTAGAAGATGGTGGCATGTCTGAACTGTTAATATTGAGAGATCAAATTATAGAATTGACTACAGTCACTGAAAGTGAAACCGCATGCAAGAGCGAAAGTACTGAAAAACATAAGTTACAAAGAGAGCTAGATGAACTAAAAGCTGCATTGAAACAAAAACTGAGTTTGATGCAACAATTGGAAGAAGTGAACACAGAGCAAAGCATCATTCAACCTAATGTACAAGCTGCAAAACCCACCCAACAAGTAGCAAACATGCAAAACTCCAGTCCCCTTTGGCGAAAAGATTTAAAAATTTCTGGACAAATTGGCGACCCAGGTCAGAAAGACAAATTAACCTTTTCAAGTTTGGCACACCAAATAGAGGCTGGTTTGAGCCGAGGCTACCCAGAATGTGACATAGTAGATGCAGTTGTCCGAGCCATTTCCCCTGGCCTGCAGCTACGAAGCTATTTAGAGGGAAAGCCAAAATTGACTTTGCCTACACTTAGGCGAATTCTGCGTTCTCATTTCCAAGAGAAAAGTGCTATCGAACTATATAAGCAGCTTACCTCTGAATGCCAGGGTAACAAAGAGACGCCACAGAATTTCCTCATGCGTGTTCTAGACCTGCGCCAGAAAACCTTGTTTGCATCACAAGAATCAGAATCAGGTCTCAAATATGATCCGGCGTTAGTTCAAAGCATGTTTTTACATACAGTACTCACCGGTCTCCAAAGTGACAGTATTAAAGTTGACATGCAGCCATTACTTCTTGACACACAAACCACAGATGAGACTCTGTTAGAAAAATTGAACATTGCTTGTGCTAATGAGACGGAGAGACAGAAAAAAAAGAGATCTAGTGTACAGCACACAACAGTGGTCCATGCAGTCCAGTCTAGCGGAGAAACTACCGATAAAAAGTACAGTACAGTGCAAAGTGGACCAAAATCAAATTCCAGTGTACTAACTGAGCTAAAAGAACTGAGATCTGATGTTGCCTCACTCAAGACTCTTAGTGCTGAAATAGCCCAAATTAGGGAATCATTACAGCCACCAGCTTTTGCCCCACAGCAATGTCCTGTGTCTGCGAAGAGAGACCCTGAAAAGGAAGCAGGTCATTGTCAAATGTCGCCGTACTGGCAATCAGCAGGCACCAACCCAATGAGAGCAAATACTCAGTATCAGCCCCAGTATCTGGCGCGGCAGTACTATATACCTCCTACTTGCTCACAACAGAGAAAGTGCTTTAATTGTCAACAGCAAAGGACAGAGGATTGTTGCATGCATTGTTTCAGATGTCGCAGTGGCGAGCACTTCCAAGCAGGATGCAGAATTCGTGGCATTAAGCCCTCGAGAGAGAGCCCTTTAAATGGAGAGCGGTTACTTCCACGGGACAGGGAGTAACCAGATTCATTCATCAGTCCCAGCAATGTACCGCCTGCGGGAAATCAGCAAAACAAATGAAGCGATGTTTACAATGTAAGGATGTAATGGATTGTTGTCAGACATGCCAAACACAGCATTGGGCTGAACACAAGCAGACCTGTACCAACTCCCCAGAATCAATGTTTAACTCCCACCTGAATACGAGTATTGCTGCCCCCTGCAGTCCCCACACTAAGCAGCATTCTGCTGTGACATCACTAGTTGGGAGGCAGTGTATTGTCCAATGTTACCTGCATGGCCACAGAATTCAAGCACTGTGGGACACTGGCTCTCAGGTATGGGTCATTGATGAATCCTGGAAATTAGAGCACTTACCAGAAGTCCCATTGAGAGATGTTTCTGACATTCTTGATTCTTCAAATACCTTGAACCTTGTCGCGGCCAATGGTATTGATATACCCTACATTGGATATGTTGAAGTAACTTTCAGATTAGCATCACAGACACCTCACCATGATGAACTGGTAATTCCCATACTTGTGGCAAGGGGCCAAAATCTTTCTCATCCTATCATCGGTTTCAATGTGATCGAGCAAATCCTGAACTCTATTGAACAAGCCATGCCAAATTCGGTGAGTGACAAAATGCTCAAAGAGCACTGTGAAAGCTGCATTTCCCAGTCTAAAGAGGGGAAAAGTCCAAACATTTATCAGACTTGTTAGTGCAGAAAGCTCATGTGAATACACAGTAAAGACAGCAAAAGGGCATGTTAATGTCCCAAAACATAGTACTGTGCAGGTCTCATGCAGAGTGTACATGCAGCCAGTTAGAGAGGACAGCACACTCCTTTTTGAACCAGATGTGAATCCCTCCTGGTCAGATGGGCTCGAATTCTTAGAGAGTGTAGTTCTGCTGAAAAGAGGAGCTCCAACAAATGTCACAGTTGAGGTATGCAATCACACCGAACATGATATCACTCTGAGGGGTCAGACTCCAATTGGTACAGTGCAGCTTGTAAAGAGTGTATTCCCTGCTAGATTGTTCGAGGTGCCAGCTAGTTCTACCACTGCTGAGGTACACCACATTCAAGCAATGGATCAATGTTGCGAGAACATTAATGATGATGTGTGGGACCCACCAGTGAATGTCAGTCATCTGAGTGAAGTCCAGAAACAAGTGGTAAAGCACATGTTAAGAGAAGAGTGTCATTCTTTTTCTAAATCTGATGATGACATTGGATGTGTCCAAAACTTGAAACTGAGTATATCACTGAAAGATCAGGAGCCAGTTAGTCGCACGTATATGTCTGTGCCCAAGCCTCTGTATCGTGAGATGAAGGAATACTTGCATGACCTAATAGCACAGGGTTGGATTGAAAAATCAAAATCCTCATACTCTTCGGCGATGGTGTGTGTGAGAAAGAAAGATGGTAGTCTCTGTTTATGTATCGATTATAGAGAACTAAACAAAAAGACTCATCCAGACAAACAGCCAATTCCAAGGGTGCAAGATATTATGGACAGCCTTGGTGGTAATTCGTGGTTTTCTTCATTAGATCAGGGGAAAGCCTACCACCAGGGGTTTATGTGCAAGGAAAGCAAACATCTAACAGCTTTTGTGACGCCCTGGGGCCTATATGAATGGGTGCGTATTCCCTTTGGGTTGATGAACGCACCAGCAGCCTTCCAGCGACGTATGGAAGAGTGCTTAGAAGGCTTGCGAGATGAAATCTGCCTTCCATACCTCGATGACACCTTGGTGTTCAGTAAGACCTTTGACAATCATGTTCAAGATGTCAGGAAAGTGCTGCAGCGACTCAGGGAATATGGCATAAAGCTTAAGCCAAGTAAGTGTGAGTTTTTCAAAGCTGAAGTTCGCTACCTAGGCAGAATAGTCTCAGCAGAAGGAAATAAAGTTGATCCTGCTGACACCGAAGCTGTCAGATCCTTAAAAGATAAACAACCAAAGAATGTTGGTGAGCTAAGGAGAATTCTTGGTTTACTTAGCTACTATAGGCAGTATATTAAAGATTTCTCTCGCATAGCCAGCCCTTTGTATGATCTGTTAAAAAACACTCCCGAAGATGGTGCTCACCTAAAAAGTAGTCAAAGACTCTCAAAGTCAAAATGCATGAAAACTGGCGTTCCATCGAGTAAGCCCATTACCTGGTCTGAACAACATCAGATTACTCTTGAACAACTTGTTGATTGTTTGCTTCAACCACCTATACTAGCTTTCCCTGACTTTTCACTGCCTTTCGTACTCCATACCGATGCGTCAGCTCAAGGGCTAGGTGCGGTATTATACCAGAAACAAAATGAAAAACTACGTGTGATTGCTTATGGTTCTCGAACTTTATCTGCTGCTGAGAAGAACTACCACCTACACTCTGGAAAGCTAGAATTCTTAGCGTTGAAATGGTCAATCACTGAAAAATTCCGTGATTATTTATACTATGCTCCAACTTTTACCGTATACAGTGACAACAATCCCCTTACATATGTCCTGTCAACTGCCAAACTGAATGCTATTGGTTGTAGGTGGGTGGCTGAATTGGCTGATTTCCACTTCACAATCAGATATCGGCCAGGTCGTGAAAATATTGATGCAGACACTCTCTCCAGATTGCCCCTTGATATCGGAACCATGATCAATGAGTGCTCGGAGGAGTTGTCTTCTGATGTAATAGGTGCAACCATTCAGGCCGTTGAAGCTCAAGAAGGACCCAGCATCCCATGGTCAATCTCAACCAATTGTTCATCTATTGAGACCTGTCCAATAGTCCCGACCATAACACCATTGTCTGCGAATGAAATGAAGCATGCTCAAAGAAATGACCAAGTCATCAGTCCTGTATATGAATGCAAATTGTCAGGAACAAAAGCAAAAGTCAAACAACTGAAAGCCTATGGCCTCAAAACAAAATGTTTGTTTCGTGAATGGGGAAAACTTACCATTAATTGGGATGGTGTCCTATGCCGAACCACTTCCTTTCGCACACAGTTGGTCCTGCCTGACAAATATAAAGGAACAGTCATGCAAGAACTACACAATGAAATGGGCCATCAAGGTATAGACCGAACTGTCTCACTCATTCGTGAACGTTTCTTTTGGCCACATATGCAGGCAGACGTTGAATATTATGTCACAAAAACATGCAGATGTCTAAAGCAGAAGAAGCCCTGTCAAGAGACAAGAGCTCCTTTAACAAGCATTGTTACGACCCAGCCCTTTGAATTGATTTCTATTGACTTTCTTCATTTAGAGCGCTGCAGAGGAGGTTTTGAGTACAAACTTGTAGTGGTTGATCATTTTACCCGATTCGCCCAAGCATATGCAACAACCTCCAAGTCAGGTAAAACAGCTGCTGACCGCATTTTTAATGATTTTGCTCTTAAATTTGGCTTCCCTTCTCGCATCCATCATGATCAGGGTGGCGAATTTCAAAATCAGTTATTTGATCAGCTCCAAAAATACTGTGGCATCACCGGTTCGAGAACAACCCCGTATCACCCGCAAGGCAATGGCCAAGCCGAGCGCTTTAATCGAACACTTTTACAAATGTTAAGAACGCTCACAGAAAGTCAAAAATCTAACTGGAAAGACAGCTTGAACAAGCTTGTTTATGCTTATAATTGTACCCGCTCAGAAGTAACAGGGTTCTCTCCTTTTACTTGTTATATGGAAGGTCTCCAAGGCTGCCCGTTGACATGTTGTTCGGATTGAATTCAGAAAGACACTCTCATAATCGGAGAGAGTATGTGGAAGAGTGGAAACAGGGAATGGAAGAGGCCTATAAGATCGCACAAGAATATGCTCAAAAATCTGCTGAAAGGAATAAAAGGAACTTTGACAAAAAAGTGAGAAACACCACACTACAGCCAGGTGATCGTGTTCTAGTGAAGAACCTAACGCCAAGGGACGGTCCGGGAAAAATTCGCTATTTCTGGGAAGATAGTATCTACGTAATAGTGCGACAACTAACCAGTGAGCTTCCAGTTTATGAAGTAAAGACGGAAAAAGGAAAGGGACGATCCAGAGTCCTCCACTGCAACTTATTAATGTCTTGCGATCATTTACCTCTTGAGACTGATCCGCCTTCAAAAATCAGACTGAAACAAGTGAGGAAACAGCCTCAAATCAACCATGCTAAATCTGACGAAGACAGTGAAGAGGAAGCTGAGCTCTACTGTCTATCACCACAAGTACCTACAGAGCCTAATGAGCATCAGCATGAGGTTTCAGAACAATTCTCAACTCCACTATCATTTATGGAGAATGATCAAGAACGAGAGGACGACTTACCTGTTACTGAACAACTTCCATCTGTCGAAAGTAACCTAGAAGAAGAGATTAACTTACCTGTTGAGAAACACCTCACTGCTCCCATACCATCTGCTGAAAGTGAACCGGGGAACCATGATGAGCAACCTTACCTGCTAACTAGAAGAGAAAGACGCCCACCAAGGGTGTTCACTTACGATGAGTTGGGTGTGCCTACTTATAATGTTGGACAAATAAGTGGAACTGTGCAGACACCACAACAGAACTTACCGTATGTGGTTGCTCATGGACTGCCAACATGGTTGCCACCTTTCCAACCATATAGCCATCATTTGCCTTTGTTGTATAGAGGTTACTAGCAAAGGACAATGAACTATTAGAGTCACAACAAGATGGTGGACTTTGAATACAATCAAAGACTGTGTAATGCCTGGACCATCTAATATGTCCGGTACTTTAAGAATTAGCTCATAAGTTCGAATTAATTTATATTAATTCTCGGGGATCGAATCAAGAGATTCAAACGACTGGTTCACAGTCAAAATTAGGTTACCACGCTTACGTCATATATTGGTCCACCCGAATAGAAGTAAGCAATGTAACTTTATCTTTAGTAAATCTATGTTACATTATTATTTGGCCAAAATAACAATATAAACAGTTTCACAAGCAAGGTAGCAAGACCATATAGCTGAGGCAGTAACTTAAAAACACATAAAAACTCCGACAAGGATCTTAAAATGAAACACAAGTTTATTAAGCTACACACGCATTAAACTACTCTAATGTAAAACAAAACAAACACAAAGATACACACTCACACAGTTCTGGAATGGGTTGAGTTACTGAGAATGACCAACTAAGAGTCCCAAACGTCTCGCACGTGATAAGTTCTTAGCATTGCAACCTTAGAGAACCACCAAGCAGAGAATCTGACTAGGATTTACTGTTAAACTTAATTAACACCAGCTTCAGCCCGGAATGAAAGTTTGGTTTGTGTTTACTTGCGTGACCAGTTCCGCTCGTCAGCTGGTTGAAGGGAACTCCGGCGCAGCCGATTGGTTGCCGTGCGTTGACGTAGTGGGGATGTCTTTGTTGAAGAGGGCTCTTCCTTCGTCTTCTGGAGCGTGGGACTCGTGATCCCGGTGACGAAAGTTTGACGTCAGCAAGCGGGAAGTTCGGTGAAAGGGAATTCTTCCAGCGGCTTGATCCTTGAATGACTTGGGAAAGCAGAGTTCAGGGAAGTTGAATGACTGACCGTGCTGCTTGATGAGATGGCGTCCGCGTGTTCCCGGGAAGCGGTTACACGAGCAGGACAGGGTCAGGCTGAGTTCATGCGAGTTGCGACGTACACAGAAGCGGCGTGGGCTCCTGTGAACGGTCTCGTTGCCGTGGTGCGGTTACGGCGGACAGACGCAGGTCTTACGGGGTGCTTCTTCCGAGAGCAATGTCCGGCCCCGTGTTGTAACGGCAGGAAGCGTGCAACGCAAAGTTTGTGCGTGGAAACCCCTCGTGAAAACCAAGCGAAAGCAATAAAAATTCAAAAGCTGAGGGCTTTATAGTGGGCAGGACTTAAGCCAGCCTACTCCATGGTTGACCAATAGCCGTGGCTACTGAGCGAGGCCAAGCCTCTCTTTTTCCTGGTCGTTCACGCCCAGGGAGGGGTCGCGTTGTCGCGCGCTGGCAGTAAAACTTTATTTTACTGTTATCAAAAATTAAATGAAACTTTGTAATTGACTACTATTTGCAGATACAGTTTTATCGTTTGCACCAATGTTTCCTGAGTTATAAAATCTACAGTTAGACATCAAACACTAAGGAACTTTATCAAATACAGTTAATTACGAGCGTGTCACACGCTGCATTGTTTCATTTACATGCCATATTATAGTGAAAAACCCTTGCTTACATACATAGAAAAACATACAAAACTGTTAGTAATAAAACACTAAAGCAAACACACACTTTTGGGGTGGGGGGGTTTGCACATATGGAGGCAGACAAATGCCTCTTTCTTCCATTGGGTTTGCGATTCGATTATCCCAGTCATGTGGATCACGAATGGCCCCCAATTTCCTGATGGGCCACTACTTAGTAGCTGGGGCGACAACACGTTCTTTGTTTAAGAGGGGTAGAAGAGTGTGTATTGGAATTAAGCTTCGGGCGATACTTAATTAAGAGGGAGACGAGGGGGAGCAAGAGTCTCGTTTGACTGCAGAATTTTAACTCCGCTTAAAAACGTGGCTGAGTTCCTACAACTGCTTTTCATTTTTTTTTGTTTTACCATGGAAGAACGTATGGACTGTTTTTTTGTAGTTGTTATATTCCCCTTACTAACCTTGACATTGAATTTTTGGGGAAATAATGGACTCATTTTTGCCCTGTGGACTGGGGTCTTGATAGGGTTTTGGGACTGAATAGTTTTTTTATATATATTATTTTGGACCATTAGCTTTGCGCCTTGCATTGGGACAATAAGTGAATCGTTATAAGGCAGTTACAAAACTTTCCCATGGACTTTTGAAAAAGAAGATTGAAAGTTAAATTTCTATTCTGCATTCTGTTTTTAAGATGGGAAAATGTCGGGACGACATTTAATTTTGTAGGGGAGTGTGTGACGGACTGATATATATTACTGAAATATTTATATATATGTATATATAAAAAAAAGCAATATATAAAAACTAGGTATAAACCTAAATAAAAACCCGTAAGAGTTTTTGAACGTTTGTAGTGGATTAACACTTGCAAAGCTGTTTGTTTTATGCTGATCTGTGTTCAATATGTTTGGTCTGTTGTGATCGATTAGTGATGCCTCGACTGAACACTAGGGGGAGAACTCGCGGTTTTTCTCCATTATGCATAAAGTTAGCAGTGGAGAAGCATCGCAGAGTGTGTCTGATCTTTTTTTTTGTAATTCTCTCCCCTGTTTCAGGTATGTGTTTTCATAATCGGTTTAATGTAATGTGTTAATGTTTTGTTTTGAAAATGTTAAGAGTGTTTATCATTGTGGTATCAACAGGATTCTGTTGAAAATATTAACAAGAGTACTTAGTTCGGAAGAGCACGAGCTCTGAGCTCCATTTTGAGTATGACTAACACGAGGCCACATTGGATTGATATTATGAGCGTGCACAATTTAATTTGTCGTTTAATCCTGCTTATTTAATGTTCTATGAGTACTTTAACTGTGATAAATAGAGAAAAACTATGCACATCCAGATAAAAAATATAGTTTAAAAAGAGTAATTATATGTTGTTAAAATAATTTAGTTTTAGTTTTTTGTGGTAATGTATCTGGTTAAAAAGAATAAGTGATTTCTCAATGTTGATAAAATGCATAACAGTATAAGTGTTAACTGGTGTTATTAAATGTAAAGAAAATAACTTAAAAGTGTACATTGTTAAACTTATGTAGCAATTTTTGGAAATTGTGTGACATTAAGATGACAATGATGCTGTTTTGGAAAATATGTTTATTTGAATTTGTACACAAAATAGATTATGCATAAAGTTAGCAGTGGAGAAGCATCGCAGAGTGTGTCTGATCTTTTTTTTTTGTAATTCTCTCCCCTGTTTCAGGGGTACAACAGTGGCAGGTGGTGGAGGCCGAGCGCTACAAACAATCTGACACCGATGGGGTTGTCTGAACAGGCAGAAGAGAGGTGAACAGAGAGGGCGAAACCGAAACTAATATCTAGAAGCCAAAGTGGTCAACAAGACAGGACAAGACAAAACGCGGATCTAGAGCGAGTGAGCTAGAGAAACACACAAGACGGTCTGACAAAGACAAGGGGGCAAGCAGGAATTAAATAGGAGAAGAAAATCAAGGAGCTACAGGTGACGATAATCAATGCTAATAAGATAATAACTAGGATAACAAGGATACGCTGACAGCGGAGCACATGGCGAACTGTCAAAACAAACAACATGTGCTCCGCGATGAAACATGAAGACGACACGCAAGAACAACAAAAGCACAAACAGGTAGGTCTACACACAATCTTAACAATGATATTTTCAGGCCAAAAACAGAAAGTGATAAAAACAGCTTAAAACCAAGAAATCCATCATTCTTTTTGTTTTAAACAACATTACATGTAGTTTTAAATATGTTTAAACAACTTTCAAGGGAAAAGCAAATTATTTTGATAGTGAAAGTTTTTTTTTAACTCTCATGGAGTATTCTTGTTTCTTGGACTGAGATATGATGTTTCTTTTTCTGAGATATGAGGATTCTTGTTCTTGGGGCTTAGATATGATGTTTCCAGGCCAAAAACAGAAAGTGAAAAAATTAGCTTAAAACCAAGAAATCCATCATTCTTTTTGTTTTTAAACAACACTATATGCAGTTTTAAACATGTTTAAACAACTTTCAAGGGAAAAGCAAGTGATTTTGAAAGTGTTCATTTTTGGACTTCTGATGCAGGATTCTTGTTCCTGGGGCTGAGATATGATTTTTCCAGGCCAAAAACAGAAAGTGATAAAAAACAGCTTAAAACCATGAAATCCACCATTCTTTTTGTTTTATACAACACTATATGCAGTTTTAAACATGTTTAAACAATTTTCAAAGGAAAAGCAAGTGATTTTGAAAGTGTTCATTTTTTGAACTTTCATGCAGTATTCTTGTTCCTGGCACTGAGATATGTTATTTCCATGCCACAAACAGAAAGTAATAAAAACAGCTTAAACCATGAAATCCATCATTCTTTTTGTTTTAAACAACACTAAATGCAGTTTTAAACATGTTTAAACAACTTTTAAGGGAAAAGCAAATGATTTTGAAAGGGTTCATTTTTTAAGCTCTCATGCAAGGTTCTTGTTCTTGTGGCTGAGACATGCTGTTTCCAGGCCAAAAATAGAAAGTGATAAAATCAGCTTAAAACCATGAAGTCCATCATTCTTTTTGTTTCAAACAACACTATATGCAATTTTAAACAGGTTTAAACATCTTTTAAGGGAAAAGCAAGTGATTTTGAAAGTGTTCATTTTTTGAGTTTTCATGCAGTATTCTTGTTCCTGGCACTGAGATATGATGTTTCCAGGCCAAAAACAGAAAGTAATAAAAACAGCTTAAACCATGAAATTGTCTCAGGTTACGAATGTAACCATGGTTCCCTAATGGGAACGAGACGCTGCGTCTCTATTTGGAGACACAATGGGATACCATCCCTCTCTTATAACCTTCTGAAGCACAGGTGAAATCAATCCAATGTAATTGGCGGGACATAACGTTCGTGTGATGGCAGACCAAGGGTATAAAAGCATCACGCACACAATGAACTTCAGCTTATACCTCTCCAGAGATGGGAAGTAACGAAGTACAAATACTTCGTTACTGTACTTAAGTATTTTTTTCGGGTATCAGTACTTTACTCCATTACTAATTTTTTTGACTACTTTTTACTTTTACTTCTTACATTTTTACACAAATATCTGTACTTTCTACTTCTTACATTTTTTAAACCACGGTCGTTACTTTCGTTTTCACGTGTTTGGTGGCGCGATCTATATTATTTCTTGTCATTGCGCAATAATATGAGCGCATTTTTGATGCAGTCAGTCTATTTTCCTCATTGCGCGCCTGCGTGCTGCAGCGCGCGCGCTTCTTCAAGGCTGTCGCGCACCGTACATGGCCTAGTTCATGAATATTACTATGAAAAAGGCGAGGATTACTACGCAGTGACAGAGGGATTCGGCGAATTTAACTTGACTGATGCTGCCCTGTTTACACCGTAATAAAACACCTTTTGCTCGATCGGATCACAGATAAACAAGACACATTCAAGTCAAAAACATGCTGTTCAAATGCTTAAGCCTTTTGTCCACTTCCGATCATACTGCACGGGCTTTCTCTGATCTTTCAATCTAATACCGCGAAAAATAGGGCTTTTTGTAAAGATTTGTACGTTTAATACTAAAACAATCAAATACTTAATAAAAAAAATGTATGCATTGCAGTTTATTTCCTTTATTTCTGATGAGTTCATATTTCCTAATGCAGAATTTATGCTGTTTTTCAGTTTTTATTGATTATATGAGTTTACACAGGCCTATACTGTTGTCTTCAATTAATCATTTTTAACAAATATTTTACAACAACAAAGGTAACTATACTGGGCAGTTTATGTGTATGTTACCCGTCTTACCTGTGTATGTTGCTGTTAGCATAGAATAAATGTATTACAGTTTTTCTTAGTCACTTTGGCACATTTCTCAGATCAGAACTGAAATTTGTAAAACACTAGGACAAAGTGCATTTCTCAAAACAACACGTATAAATAGCAAAACACCATGGATTACCTGCAAAAGCCAGTCTCCTGCTCAAAATCCCTCAGTTCATCTCTCAAGACTAAATTTCTGTGTCAATGAACATGTCAGTGGCGTCAGAATGACGTAATTGTGTAATTGTTTATGAATAAGACTCAAATTACTTAGTAGTCATGTTGTCAATATCAGTGTACGCTGGAGGGCTGTTCTGGTGTAAACTATGGCAATATTTTTGCTGTTTGTACTGTAATTAATTAGTTGCCAGATCATGTCATTCTGATACAGAAAGGAAAAGAGAGCACCGCATAGCACAAAGAAAAAACTAAAGTAAAAATGTGAACATAGACCTTCATTAGAAAAAGTCCAAATTCACCTGGGAGAAATGTAAAAAATGCATTATGACTAAATATTAAGACAACTTGTTCAGGCATTTGAACGATTAAATGTTGTGGGGGTGAGTCTATTCAACAGCGATAAAAATAATACATGTTGATCAACATGACATAAGCAACTGATAACATAGGAAACATCAGAGAATTGCACATAATCATTTGCATGGATGAACAAAAGCATTTGCAACTTGTTCATGAAGAGAAACTGCTTTTCTGATGTGCACAAGTGACACAATGATGATCTGAAGATTGAACAGTGGGTTTAGAGAATTTCAATTCTGATCTGAGAAATGGACCAAAGTGACTGAGAAAAACTGTAACAGAATTAATGTTTATTCATTAAAAAAAATAACCACAATACCTGAAACAAAGCCCTGAAATAGCGGGTTATATATGAGAGCTACTCTCTGAAGAGAATAAGCAGCTTTAGCTTAATGCAAAAAATAGTTTGTAGTCATATCTGATAAGAATTTATTTTAGCAAAAGAAAAAATCTATATATTTTGGACAGAATTCAGTGTAAAATGTAAAACATTTATAAAGATAGACAGAGTGTATCAACATGAATGGCAGCTGTTGTTTTTGATCTAACAGCTGCAAAAATACATGCTGAACACTGTGAGTTTGCGTCAGGATGATTACCAACCTATTGGTACTCACTCGCTATCCTTCAGCCGAGTTATTCCAGGATTTGTTTTACGCAGCGAATACCCTTCCAGCTGCATTCCAGTACTGGGAAACACCCATTCACATTCACACACACACACACACACACACACACACACACACACACACACACACACACACACACACAAACACATATAAACTACTGCAAATTTAGTTGAATTATTATTCGCCTACACCGCATGTCTTTGGGACTGTGGTTGAAATTAGTACTTTTTACTTTTGTACATTTTTCAGGCGGTACTTCTTTACTTTTACTTAAGTACAAAAGTGTAGTCAGTACTTCTACTTTTACCAGAGTCGTTTTAAACATGAGTATCTGTACTTCTACTTAAGTAAAGGATGTGTGTACTTTTGCCATCTCTGTACCTCTCGAACGGAGCGTACCAGGCATGAAAAAGTATGGCAAAGCGACGCAGCGTCTCGTTCCCTTTAGGGAACCATGGTTCCCCTTCGGAAGGGGAACTTCAATGCTATGTGGAAACTTCCACTATGGGGATTTCATTCAGAAAGCCAATCATCTGAAAGAGTATGTAAACGGGCCAATGAAATGCCAATGAGTTGGCAGCTTCAGCTTGCGCACCTGATGCTTGTTGCAATTAACTTGCTATAAGAGTACATGTGCGAGCAAAGCCAAAGCATCATTTTCACTTCAGAGACTTCAACAGCCTTCTGAGAGAGTCGATGAGGGTTCCTCCAGCTGAGTTTCAGACAGAGAGTGAACGAGAGCGATCTCCCGGTCCAGAGTGTGTGACACGCAGTGGCAGACGGTCGAGCTGGGGTTCTCCCTTGCCTGGCGTCCTTTGGGTCCGGTCCTCCAGAGAGGTATGTATTGTTGCGAATTTCCTAAAAGAGCAACACGGTCGTGCAGCGCGTCTTTTTCAAGACGTCACTCCGACTGTGCGTTTCTGGATGCGGTGGTTTCCTGTCCTAGGATGATGGGCACGAGCACTACGTTTCATGTCTGGGGGTCCAGCATGTTAATGCAGTGCTCGTGGGCAGTGCATGCCATCACTGCGGTGGCATGTCTGTTGCGCAGTTAAGATCGCGGCTCGCTCTTGCAAAAGAGCCACCCACCCCAGTTGTCCCCCGCTCCGCGGTGGGCACTCGGGCAGATCTGAGGGTTACAGTGGGAGTAAATCTGCCGCCCTCGGGCTTGTGGACCTCTCACTCCTCCACGCGCTCCATCCAAGCTTTGAGTGAGAGAAGCGCTCCATCCTCGGATGGCCGCCCTCTCACTTGATGACACCGAGGCTCAGATGTCCACCGCTGCATCGGAGGTTGGGCTGTCATGGTCTGATGAAAGATCCCCCCTCTCCGTTCCCTCCCATCGGGAGCGAGCACGGCGGCGGCCGATCTTGAAACAGACATGATAACCGTGCTTTCCCGGGCTGTTTCGGTCGTGGGTCTGGAGATGGTTTATCCCCCAGCCCCGCGGCCGGACCGACTAGATGGGTGTATGTGGAGGATTAAAAGGCAATACCTTCTAGCCTCCCATCCCTCTCTTCCCGGAAGTGCACAGTGGGCTCACGCAGTCTTGAGGGCACCTTTCTCTGCCTGATCTGCGTGCGCCTCCACCTCACCACTCTTGATGGTGGAGCAGCCAGGGAGTACGAGTCGATTCCCCAGATTGAGAGTGCCATCACGGGCCCGCGTGGTGCCTCCTTCTGCTGGAATTAGCCTCATCTCCCGTCCAAGGCGTGTTGGTTTTCTGCCTCCCGAGCCAGAGCCCACACAGCCGCGGGCCAGACTGCTTCCACCCTGCACGCCAGGGTCCATGCGCGCGCGCTGGCCCAGCTGCACGAGGGTGGTTCTGACCCAGGCTTGTTACAAGCCCTGCACCGCACCCGACTGAGCTTCACGGATCTCAAGTCCGCTGCGTGTGCCCCGGGAAAGACGATGGCCACGTTAGTGGTCCAGGAGCGCCACCTAACGGGCTAAACCTGGCAAAAATATGCGCGGAGTCGACAAAGTTCACTTTCTTGACTCCCCCATATACCAGTCTGGCCCGTTCGGCGACACCGTTGGTGAATTCACCCAGGAATTCACGGCGGTGCAGTCGGATACGATGGGCCATCCTTCGGCGGGGATGTAAGACCACTCCCCTCCCGCCGAACCATCCACATCCACTGCTTGTCGCAGAGAGCGCCCGTCTTCGAGTGCTGCTCCGCCCCCGCCTGCGCCTCCGGCCAGCGGCAGCGCCGAGCACCTCGCAGGCAACCAGCGCTCCCCGTCCCAAGGCGCCGTTAAGTCCGGATAACGGACCGCGAAGCGCTCTTGAGACGGCCATCTGGAGAAGAGGGAACTTGCTCTCTCCCCGGTGGGGGGCCGGGCTCCTCAGAGAGAGAGCATCTTTCCCTTCCCTGGATGTGACAGCCCGAATACTGCCAGTCTGGGACGCGATGAAAAGCCTTCCAGCTCGCAGGATCGGCGCACTTCGCCAGTGGCTCACGGGGTCTGGGAGGACGGTCTCCTTTCTCTCACACCTCCAGCCCTCTCCTCCGGAGTCTGAGTGCAAGGTGAGTAAATCTCTCACCTCCAGCTCTTCCGCGGGACCCCAGCGCTCCCCGGATCAGCACTCCCACTCCGCGCTGCCCCACTGCTGGTACGTCAGCGATTGTAGCGATGCAGTAATTAGCGAGGGCTCTGCCTGCCTGGTTAGCGCAGCCCAGCCCTTTGCGGTGGCTCATACGCACGATCAGACTCGGCTACGCGATTCGATTCGCGAAACGGCCTCCCAAGTTCACGGGGTGTACGTCACCAGGGTCAGCCCTGTGCCCGCCCCTGTCTTGTGAGAGAAGGTTGCTGTCCTCCTGGCGAAGGATGCAATCTAACCGATCCCTCCAGCCGAGATGGAGAGCGGGTTTACAGCCTGTACTTCATCGTACCTAAAAGAGCGGTGGGTTACGGCCAATCCTAGATCTGCGCGTTTTGAACCGCTGTCTGCACAAGCTGCCGTTCAAAATGCTTATGCAGAAGCGCATCCTCCTGTGCGTTCGTCCTCGGGAGTGGTCTGCAGCATAGACCTGAAGGACGCGTACTTCATGTCTCCATACTCCACGCCACCGTCACTTTTCTGCGGTCTGCGTCGAGCGAGCCTGACAGTACAAGTCCTCCCCTTCGGGCTCTCTCTGTATCCGCGGGTCTTCACCAAGCTCGCGGAGGGTGCCCTAGCGCCCCTTCGGCTCGCGGGCATCCGCATACTCCATTATCTCGGCGACTGGCTGTTTTAGCCCTCTCGCGGGAGTAATTGACTATGTACAGAGACAAGGTGCTCCAGCACCTCCACCTATTGGGGTTTCAGGTCAACCAAGAAAAGAGCAAACTCGCCCCCGTGCAGAGGATCTCTTTTCTCGGGTTGGAGCTGGACTCGGTCACCATGACAGCGCGCCTCTCCGGAGAGCGTGCTCGGCTAATGCTGAACTGTCTGTGAGAGTTCGACAGCAAAATAGTGGTTCCACTGAAATCTTTCAGAGGCTCCTGGAGCATATGACATCCGCAGCCGCTGTACGCGCTCGGATAACTCCATATGAGACCACTTCGGCACTGGCTTCACGATCGAGTCCCCAGACGCGCATGGCACGCGGACACACGCCGAGTGACTGTCACTGCGATGTGTCGCCGCGCCCTCAGCCCCTGGAACGACCCCTCGTTCCTACAGGCCTGAGTGCCTCTAGGACAGGCGTCCAGACATATTGTCGTTTTGACAGATGCTTCCAGCACTGGCTGGGGCGCCGTGTGTTGCGGGCATGCAGCTGAAAAAAACCCAGTTGCATTGGCATATCAATCGCCTAGAGCTGTTGGCAGTGTTTCTCGCTCTCCGCCGTTTTTTTACCGGTGCTGGAGCGACAACACGTACTGGTCAGGACGAACAGTACGGCAGCGGGGGCGTATATCAACCGTGTGGGGGTATCCGCTCTCGCAGCATGTCACAGCTCGCTCGCCGTCTGCTCCCCCGGAGTCATACGCGGCGCAATCGCTGCATTCCATTTTCTCCCCCACCGAGCTCAACCGTGCAGCCCATTCGCTCTCACGGCAGACTCCACCCCCGACTGTCCAGCTGTTCGGTGCTGCGCCTTTCTCTCTCTAACTCAGAGATTCGTGCGCTCTCGCTTGAGTTCCCCACTTGGCGAACCCTGCAAAGTCCACTGGCTACACAGCTGGCCTCGGGGCGTGCGTAATACGCATTTCTTCAGTGAGCCTACTCGCACAGATACTGTGTAAAGTCAGGGAGGTCGAGGAACAGCTCTCTTATTGCGCCTCTCTGGCCCAATCGGACCTGCTTTCAACTCTCTCCTCGTGATGGCCCCTCCCTGGCACATCCCCTGGGAACAGGGGACAGGCACCGTTTGGCACCCGCGCCCAGATCTATGCTTCACGTACGGTTCATAGATGGAGCGCGGAGGACTTAGGTGACTTACCGATTAGGTGGTTAACACTGTCACTCAGGCTGAGCACCCTCTACGAGGCATGCCGACGCCTGAAGTGGAGTCTATGCGCTGTGTGGTTACCTTTTTCCCCGAGAAGGAACCCTGAACATGCCAGATCAGAGTGATGCTATCCTCCTTCAGTTGACTGGAGCTAGGCTGTCCCCTCCGCTCTGAGGGGTTGGCGTTACGATCATCCCCGCTCTAAGGATGCGGCGATGGCGGCACGCTGGGAAGTATTGTCTCATCATCCAGTTCCCAGAGGCGCGAGACATGAATATTAATTTTCCTGTTTCCCTCTCATACCCACTTGGAGATCTCTCTTAGGAGAGGTCTGCTCGATCACTCGACTCAGTATCTTTAAGATTTCTGTCCAGGTAGACAGCTCTGCTGGTCGCGTTTGCATCGGCCAAATGGGTGGGTATCTGGAGGCATTTTCGGTCAGCGAAATGTGCCAACGTTTTGGGTCGGCCCACTCTCACGTTTACCTGAGACCCCGGCCCACCTAGGTGCCCTAGGTTCCTACAGCGTTCTTTCAGCCACGTAGGTAACCTGCAAGCGCTGCCCACGGAGGAGGCAGACCCAGCCCCTTTATTTGGTCCTTCGCACTTTGCTATTACACGGACCGTACTCAGCTCTTTATCTGTTATGGTGATCGGCAGACGGGAAGTGCCGTATCCAGACAGAGGTTGGAACATACCCACTGAACTCTGAATGCCATCTCCCTCGCTCATCTGAGCCAAGAGTGAGAGCGCGCTCCTCGAAGCGCGCATCCTTTTGGGCGTTAGCACGCGGCGCCTCTCTAACAGACACTGTAGAGCTGCGGGCTGGGCGACACCTATTAGAAGATTTATTAATCTTGAGGGGAGCCGATTTTCTCACGCGGTGAATGAGAAATTCGGTTAGGTGTTGTAAAACGCTTGCTGCGCCATTCTCTCTAACCCAGAGATACGTGCGCTTTTTCGCTCTGTCAGAAAAGTTCCCCGCTGGCGAACCCTGCAGATATTCCTCCGAGGCCCCCAGCACCTGACTCAGCGGAGGAGTCAGGCACTGGCCCGTTACGTTGCTGGTCTGCCCGATGGTCAGCCCGCGTTCTGGGTATAGGTGCCTGCTATGTGCGATCCCCACTAGGCGATCCCATATGCTTATACTGCCACGGTGCAGTCCCCCCTCACAGGCGGACCCGTGTCTTCCCTCACCGCTAACCATCTAATTTCATATGCTTACTCCCCCTTCTCAGGGTTAGTTCATATGCTATTTGCCCCAGTCTCCCCACTTGGGTAGCAGGTGGCCTCCGCAGCGTCCTCCCTATCGGGACTGCACGCATTCCCAACGTACTGTCGTATTAAATTCCTAGAAATTATTCTAGACGCATTTGCGGCTCCCGAAAAATATATCTAAATCCGTAAATCTTCTGTTGAAGTGGGATAAGTAAGGGCCAGGGAACACGTTGGAAGACCGCGCCTCTGGTGACGCAGGTGCGCTCACGCTCTTTGCCTGGCAAACCTCTCATCGGGGGCGAAGGTAAGGTTCAATCATTATGGCGTTTTCCAAACATTTCCCCATAGTGGAAGTTTCCACATAGCATTGAAGTTCCCCTTCCGAAGGGGAACGCTCTGGTTACTAAAGTAACCCTCGTTCCCCGAGGGGGGGAACGGAAATGCTATGTTCCTTCGCCATAATGATTGCCCCTTAGCTGTTGAGGTGAAAGTCTTTTCCGCTAAAAAAATGATGCTTTGGCTTTGCTCGCACATGTACTCTTATAGCAAGTTAATTGCAACGAGCATCAGGTGCGCAAGCTGAAGCTGCCAACTCATTGGCATTTCATTGGCCCGTTTACATACTCTTTCAGATGATTGGCTTTCTGAATGAAATCCCCATAGTGGAAGTTTCCACATAGCATTTCCGTTCCCCCCCTCGGGGAACGAGGGTTACTTTAGTAACCAGAGCGTTACATTCGTAACCTGAGACGTTCCCTTCAGGGAACTCTACGCTGCGTCTCTATTAGGAGACACAATGGGAACGCTATCCCAAACACGCCATAGTTGTACATGCTGGGGATGAGTTCTCCTTATAATGCTAGGATACTGGATCCCGGAGAAGGGTCCAGATCCAACTGATAAAACCTTATAAAGGTATGTGGGGTAGACCACCCAGCTGCGTTACAGATGCCAGTCATGGACTGGCCAGAACGAAAGGCTTTCGAAGCCGCCATACCCCTGGTTGAGTGGGCCCTGATCGCTTCAGGTACAGGGCGATGCAGGGCTTCATATGCCAGTGAAATAGCCTCGACTATCCACCGGCTCAGAGACTGCTTAGCGCGTGCCCATTTTAGGTGGGCCATACAAAACAAACAACTGTTCTGTTGAACGCCAAGCAGAAGTACAATGTACGTATGCGTCTAATGCCCGCACTGGGCAAAGCAGATTCAAGCGCTCCTGATCTGGCGTCATAAATGGTGGAGGATTAAAGGCCTGCAGCACTGTAGGTCGCACCACCTCAGTGGGCACCTTAGGAACATACCCTGCTCTCGGGTACAGGAATACTCTCACTATACCAGGTGAGAATTCCAGACAAGAGGGAGCTACAGACAGCGCTTGTAAATCTACTACTCTTTTGATTGATGTAATGGCCAACAAAAAAAAACGTTTTAAGAGTCAGAAACTTTTCCGACACATCCTCAATTGGTTCAAAAGGGGCTGTCGACAGGCCCTCGAGCACTATTGACAAATCCCAAGTAGGAACCCTACTGGCGCAGGCAGGCCTCAACCTCTTGGATCCACGGCGGAATCTGACCACCAGAGGGTCTTTGCCAAGACCATCAGTACGGTATGCGGACAATGCCGATACGTAAACTTTAAGCGTTGACGGAGTCAAACCGAATTCAAAACGCTCCTGGAGAAATTCCAGCACTGACCCCACAGGGCAGTGGACTGGATCCAGGTGGTGGTCTGTACACCACGAAGTAAAAAGTTTCCAATTGGTGGCATACAATTTCCTCGTGGAGGGAGCTCTGGAGTTTAGTATGGTTTGAACAACCTCAGTTGACAAACCAAGATCTACAAGGTGGGCCTCCTCAGATGCCACACCCACAGTTTCCAATGGTCCGGGTGGGGGTGCACTATCGCACCCCCCGCCTGGGACAGGAGGTCTCTCTGGATGGGAATGTCCCATGGGGGACCGTCGAGAAAAGACACTAGGTCCGAGAACCACACTCGTGTGGGCCAATAAGGGGCTACCAGTATAGGAGAATTATAGAGGAACTTTTATTATGTAATCACTATAAAATCTGCCACTATTAAAATATAGATTATTATTAAAACACACTTATAGAAATACATGGATTCAAGAGATGCAGAGGAAACGCACAGACATGCAGGGCCTTATAATTAGGGGCCTTATGGCCTTAAAAGCACAGCAGGTCATGCGCCCAAGTAAGAACATTCAGACAGAGCGCATGCAATACATTTAGACAAATGTATGTATTGACCAAGACGAAAACAACTCTCACCAGAATAGCATACATAAGGAGAATCATTTAAAAAGTAAAGAAAACAACATGATCATATGCAAACACATGATTGCAAGCACATGCTATATGACCTTTAAGATATGTAAAAACAGAAAAACATACAGCCATTAATTAAAAAGCTAGGATCCTATTGGAGCTGGGAATAGGGTGATGTTACATCATATCTCATGATACCTATGGTTAAGAAACTGTATATAAACTGTGGATTTTTGAACATTGAAAGGGAAAGAGCTCGATCGACCATCTCTGCTGTAACAATAAACTGCTTCAACTTGAGAACTTCGAAGACCTCAGCTTCTTTTTTGAAACTTAGAAGATGTTTGTTGAGATCCAGCGCAACTTTCCACAACATAATTTGGCGCCTTCAAAACGTGGGGCTGGACTGAGGCTGTCGAAGGAAGGTGTCAATGGGCCAATCCTTGGCAGACACTCACGCAGAGACCAAAAAGCGCGCAGATTAAAAAAAAGGTGAGCAAATTTTTTGGCTTCATAATTTGGTTCTCTGTGGAGGGTTCTGTGAGGTGGACCAGATGCCTGAACTCGACTTTTAAACTACCTCACCATTGAAAAGAACCTATAAATTGACTAAATTAATTAAAAAGAACGATAAAGTAAATGATAAAAGAATAGTGAAGTGAACTATTTGTAGGAAAAAGAGGTCTTCCAGGTTGTCAAGGTATGTGCTTGTACTAACAAATGGCTGTATATTATGCTCTAACAAATGGCTTTGTATTATATACTAATGAATAACTGTAAATTATATGCGTATGAAAGAGAGTTACATGCATGTGCTACGCGAGAGGCGTGAGCAAGCGCGCGAGGCAGCACTGGAGTGATCGCTTTCTGTAAAGTGTGGGTTGGAGCAAAGGAGCGCTCCGCGTCTCTGTACTCGCCTGTGGATTAGAGTCAAACTCGCCCGATAGAGACAGGGAAATTGGGAGGAGGCCTGAATCTGACCCCAAAAGCACTTACAGGAAGGGCTGGATCTCAGTGGACTGGCCTGAGTTAGTCTTGTTAGTCTATATGTTGTGTTTTTATATGTATGTGGTCTGGACCGATGGGAATGGGGATTTTTTTTTTAAAGAAAAGAGAATGAGACTGAATGAGAATGCAAATGCTGAGAAATTTGTGGATGAGGATGCATGTGGTGAGAGAATAGAATTTTTAAAAGCATGAGAAGGGGGTGTACAGTGAGAGAAAGTGAGTATTATAATTAAGAGATTGAAATATAGGAAAAAATATTAATTGATTAGAAAAAATAAAAATAAAAAATTGCACATGCTGGGCTGGAGGGACAAAGCAAACAAAGTGGCCACAATAATTAAGAAAAGCAGTTTTGCATGTAAAAAAAGTTTGTTTTGTCTCCCAGGACATGCTTGTGATAGTAAAGACACTTTAACTGTTCCTCCAAATGAAAAGAAATAAAAGTAATAAAGGGAGGTTTTGATTACAGAAAAAAGAGAAAAAAGAATAGTTTGCATGCAAATGATCTGTGTTTGCTCATTAGGAGGCCTTGATAGCTACAAACGTTAACTAGTAACTGTTACTCTGATTTGGGAAGTTTTTTTTTAATGATGTAGGATATGCATGGAGCATTATTAGGTTTTAAGAGTAAGTTCTGAATGTGTGGTGACAGTTAAGAGGTTAAAAGCAGATTAGAGTATACGTAGAGATGTGCGCAAGGAAATTCCTGTAGTTACTGCTTTAGTGTTGTGTGTGTGTGTGTGTGTGTGTGTGTGTGTGTGTGTCTGTGTGAATGGTTGTGTAAAATTCCATATTAGTGGACAGGCAGAGCTGCCTCTCCTGAACCATCCCTTAAGTGGGACATGGCAGAGAGGGGGGCTCTCAGTGTTACACTGAGAGGAATGAATGACTGAATGAGCCCTGTAAGATAAAGGGACAAAGGTTGTGACTGAGTCCTCTAAATTTGATGGACTAATGTGAGAGTGTGGTTAAGTGTTAAGTGTTTGTGTTTAGTAGTGTGTTTGTGATAAATAGTGCGATAAAAGAATCATCATTGTAGATTATAATATTAAAGAAATAAATGAATTCAGTTCAGATAGAAAGATATAAAGAGAAATATATTAAATTAAGGAGAAGTATGTGATACAGTTTGACATATGCTGAAACAAAAAATAAAATAATCATAAAATAAATTCTTAGAATGTAATTTAATCTAGTGAACAATAGCATCTGATTTAATATTAGTAAGGGGAAAAGTGTATATTACAAACAAGTATAAGATTATTATGATAAAGTAAATACAAGTTGGAAGAAAAAATAATGTGTTATATAAAAGAGTAAAGTAATGTTAAACATTTGGGAACAGAGAGGAATAACACTTCATAGGAAATATTAGAATTAAAATATAGAAAAATATAAGATATGAATAAGTTATAGTTAAATACTCAAATAAGAGTGAACAGAACAGAAAATATTAACAAATGGCAAAAGGAAGGAACATTTGATGTAAGCAGTGTGTGAGGAAATAGAAACTCTGGAAAAAAAACAACGACCTAATAATTGTAAATCAAAAGAATGAGGAAAAAGTCAAGAGAAGAGAGAGAGAGAGAAAGAAAGGGGAAAGGCTAAAGAACAAATGTTTTTTTTGTCTACATCTGTATCTACAGACTATGGGGCAATGGCCAATACAGAAGGAAATTATGGAAGTAGCAAAATAACTTAAGATGGATGAAAAGCAAGTAGGGAAAGGTAAAAACTAATAAGATAAATGTGTAAAAAGAGTGAAAAATATGTACTGTAGAATTGAAACAGGTATGGAAAATGTTAGAGAAATTAAAACACAATGTAAAGAAAGACCAACTAGTGAGAAAACACTAGAAGATTAGGACACAAATAAATAAGGCAAAGCACAAGCTGAACCTAAAGAAATGGAATTAGAAGAAAATTAAAGAAGCAGAAAAAAAAAAATATATATATATATATATATACAGATGACTTCATAAATATTAAGAAAAATCAGCTGTTTGACAGCAATGAGGAGAAAATAGATGAGAAGAGTCTTTATTTGATAACGGAAAATGGGAAAGTGGAAAACTACTTATATAATAAACTAAGCAAATAATATATTAAATTAAGGGGCACAGGGATGGACTTTGAAGGGTCCTAGTCTTCTCAACTGCTGGACATTCCTGAAGGCACTGGGAAATAGAATAAGGTGTTTGGAAAAACACAAGGAGCAAATTGTTGACTGTGGACTTATTACATGAACTATAAGCAGTGAGCCAGGCACTGCATACAGAGAACTACTGAGACTTGACCCATCAATATATATTCAGGAGACACTTAAAGAAGGAGAAACAAAAGACTGATGAACTGATCAAAAAAAAAGCTAAACTTTCCAGCAACATCAGCTGGGGGAGAAAGAAAAGCCAGCACCAAGAGGAAGGAGGAATGCTCTACGCTTTAACTCCTTAAATATGCAGGAAATGTGGAGATTCCTGAACACAACAATGCAAAGACTGCACAATCTATGGAACAGTTGCCTCGGAGTGCAAGGTAGAGAGGTTGGCTGTGGCCTAGCAAACTCAATCTCAAAAGCCCAATATAACTATGATCCAAATCAAGTTCATTGCAAATTAAAGCAAAAGTGAGCCCTTTCTTGAATCAAATCAGACTCCTGTCAATTAGTTAGGAAAAGGCCATTATATAAATTAGTACTACACATTTAGTAAAATGAATTGCAATTAAAAAAGAGGATTATAAAATAAATTGATAATATCTATTAAATAGAACATGTAAGTAAGACAATTAATAATTGGGAAAAAATTTAGTTAAACATTCTGAAGATTACGTAGTAAAAAGCAGACTTTTATTGACTGCACATAAAAGTATGATGCTGAAAGAGATTGAGACTTAGAAAAATTTATACCAGGAAGAAACTGAAGGACAAAAGAACAGCACATCAGAATAGGTAATTAGTAAGAAGCTCTAAGCGTATTGAAAAATGATGATTTGGGGGAAAAAATGGGGTTTAATATAACAGATTTGTTTCATATATAGCCATATAAGTAAAAAATTGGGAACTAAAATTTGAAAACTAATGAGTAAAGCAAAACAGACCAAAAAGATTCAGTGAATTTTTAGTTAACTTAAAAAAATTACATGAAAGCTATGTATACAATCAGTTAGATAGGCTTGCCATAGGAAGTAAATATCAATCAAGAAGAGAGAGAAAAAATAATAAATGCAACATGCGTGTTGAATAAATAGCTCAAAATGATTTAAGTGCTAAGTATTTAAAGAATTATTATCATTGCAGGACTCAGATTTAGAGTTAGAAAATTAACCAGTACAGTGAGAGTTAACATAAACCAGATGAACATCTAGAGAAAAGGAGAAAAAATGCTGAAATGGGTATATGTAAAACAATATTGAAGTTTTATTGAGAATAGGATTATTAGCACCAAGTGATTGTAATATGCAATATGTCCTTAGATATTTCTATTTAGATTAAATTTCAATTCAGGTTAACGGTGTATGTAACTAGTAAGATTTGAATTTGAATTAAAATACTTTAATTATGCTGGTAATCAAATCAGGTAAAAAGCAGATAATATAAGAACAATCAATGAGAGAAAATTTTCCAACTGAGGTTCCTACATTTTATGAACAAATGTTCCTCCTGAAAATTGTTAAGTAACTGATTTCTGTTCAGCCAATTTTAGGTAATTAGCAAAAAGAATAGGTACCTATTAGTATTTACATTTGCTAGTGAAAATTATATATACACCGATGTGTCTGAAAATCTTATAATAGTAGTCTGTTACAATATGTAGTGGATTTAATTATCTGCAGCTCCATTAAGCTCTAGCTGCAGTTAAAAAGCAGAAAACACATGATGACTTTTTAGGAATGACTGATTTTAGCATTGATGGAACAGAGGATTTGACAACAAAAACAGCACTGGTAAGAATTTATGAAACAGAAAGTACTGCACAAATTAAGCATTGAATTAAAGGAAACACAGATGCAATAAAGGTGTTTGAGATGAAAGAGAAATTAGTTTTGTCATTTAAGAAAACAATTTAGCAGATTTGAAAGTTAAATAAGTGACTATAACACCTATAGTGCTTATAGAGCTACAATCTCAATTAAAAAGAACATAGTGAAAATTAAACAACATACAAATCCCTGTAGACAAACCAGCATGAAAGGAAGGAAAATACATAGTATATAGTATACTTATAAAGGACTAATTGTTGCACCAACCACACCTCTAAGTATTCTTATTAAAGATGCACATAATCTTAAACAAGGGTGAAGTACTAAGAAAAATTAAACAGCAAGGAGATTGGTCTTCTTAGTTAAATGCAGTGCTCAGTGAGTTTTGTCCATGTGACATCTGTGCTAAATATAATGGGATGTAGGGAACAGCAACCAGTACCTGCAGTGACATTCAAGCATTTAGTAAGGGTTTTGAGGTTATGATAAAATGAGTACAAGGCAAGAAATAAATGTTTGTACTACTTAACAGGTTATGATTAAAAGCAGGTTATGGTGATTAATCATTTTCCTAATAAGAAAAGTACAGTAATCCCTAGATTAGGAATACCATTAGAAATAAATTCAAATCATGGCTGTGCATTTATAAAGTATTTAGAGTGATTAAAATAAATTAAAAATATCTGAATAAATAAATAAATAAGTAAGTAAACAAAACAGAAATACTGTTAATTAAGAATAAATCAAAGGCTAGAGTGAATTTATCATGCACAATCACAAGGACTGGTCAAAGGCACCAAGAAGATCTATTAAGAGCATAACTCTTTTTAAAAAAATATATGAAAATGCTAAACTAAATTGAGTTTGGATTAGTAAACTGAATTGATGTGTAAACAGAAGCTTTAATGAGTTATTATATGTAAACTAATAGAAACAGGAACTTACAGTAACACTGTATGAAATATTAATGAGCTGTTCCACACTTGTGGCCTGTCTAATATATTGGGAAAATAAGAATTTGGTCTTGTAAGAAAAACTAACTGTTGTGTATGAAGCTAATCATTCACAGGAACAAAGCAGGGAACGACAGAAGGAAGCTGTTTTGGAAGATGTTCCTGCTGTTGCTGAGGGTGATGCAAATAAAGATGAGTGAAAGCCTAGAGGTAACTTCTCCAAAGGTAAAGGATTATCCCAGTCTCATGGAGTCAGACAAAGGTATCCAACAATTGACTTCTTAATTTTCTTGGAAAGGGGGTGAATATCCCACAACAAAATGAAGGTAAAGAACAATCATCTAAAGTAAAATGCCGACCCAGAGGAGATGCATGAAAATCAAACTGATACATATGCGTTTTAGGAAGAAGTTGACTATGACCAGATCTCAGATGATCAGCTCTTAGAAGCAGCTAACAATGAGTGGTATCATTGGGCAAACTACACAGTTAGAGAATTGCAAATATCCAATTGCTTTATATGTTTACAAACACCTTTGAAAAAGCTTACAGTGGTTGTAAATCCTCATGATTATAGACACTGTTCAAAATTCAGGAAAATAACTGCAGTGACTACATTTTTGCCTTGTTCAATGTCTTGATATTATAGGAAACTCCAAATGTCCATTAGAAAACAATGATAGATTGAAAAAAGAATGCAAAGAAATTAACATTAGAGTTCAACCACCAATAAGATCCCTACAAAAAATGCGATAAGAAAATAGAATATGATTATAATCAAACAAGCATATCAACAAATGGGGGAAAATTTAAAGGAAATTGGACAATAATTTGGCATTTAAATGACAAATGTGGGGAAAAGAAAATGTTTATATGCAAACCTTCCAAATGGCTACAGCCACAATAACAAATGTAATGCTGCCAGTTTCAGAAGTTGCAATTATTAAAAATTAACTAACCACACACTTGGTATATGCATTTGATAAAATGTCCAATTCGTAAGATGATTTCCTTTAATATAACAAGATGAATCAATGGACTATTACTTGGTCTGTGGAAGGGGACTATTGCGCCCCAATATTCCATTAAATTGGAAAGGGATTTGCACTAGAGTTAAACTAATACAGGAAGTGATAATAACTGATTGGGTTAAAGAGCAAGACGATAGACAAAGACTACAGAATATAATATATACACCTGACTCAGAAGTTTGCATAGATGCAATTGGCCAACCTAGAGGAATACCAGTGGAGTTTAAAAGCTAGAGATAAAGTAAAAGCATGACTTAAGTCTATATTATTGTGGATAACTGCAATGAAAAATTTAGAATGGATTAACTACATTTATTACAACCAACAAAGATTTATTAATTACAAAAATGATGCCCTTATAGTATTGGGAGAACAATTGGCTCCAACAAATAAAATGGCTTGGTAAAATATTGCACCTTTTGCTGCACTCATATTCCAAATAAAGCCCTAGGTGGAAGCCATGCAAAAATTGTCAAATCTGAGGAAAATTAATAGAGAATGGTGAAGAAGATAAGAACTTTAGTGACTAGTTTGCTTCCATATATGGATCATTGGCACAATGGTTCCTTAAGATTGGAATATTAATAAGAATTGCTATATTTGTTTTGTTCTTCGCTTGCCTCTGTTCAGATCGATAGCTAAAGTTGCTGCCAAGCATGACTACAGAGACTATGAAGTCTTTAGGCCAGAATTGGACCAGTTGGATGAGTTTTGAAAACAATTACTACCTTAAAATTTATTTTATTTTTAATGTCTTAAAAACAAATTCTTCAGCTTTTACTAATTTTAAGAGGCTTTAAATTACAAAGTTAAGCGTTTTAAGCATAAATAGCTCAATACAGGAGTCATTTTAAGCCATATTTACTATGAAATTACTTTGTATTTAGGAGTTCATCGAAGCTGCCGGAGCTCATATAAGATGTACACGGGGAAAGAGGGAAGATGATTACGGGTCAAGGAACACCTCAGTATCCAGCAACAAAGGAGAAGAAGAGCAGACTCTACTGGAGGTTTAAAAACCCAGTTTGCTCCAACACCAGACAGTACTCAGAAGTACCTCTGGCGACGTGGGATAAAACATCAGATATAGTTCTTTTACAGGCGCCATGAATATTCTAGAAATATTAATATTTTCTATTGTATGTTGCTTAATCAAGTATATATCCTATATACAGGGTTCGTACGGGTGCTGGAAATCCTGGAAAATGCTTGATTTTTAATATAGTGTTTTCAAGGTTAGAAAAGTGCTTGGATTTTGGACAAAGTGCTTGAACCTGCTTGAATTTGAAATTGCAGGACTCGAAATTACCACCAATTTGGTCGCATATGCGGCCGAAATTTTATCTATGCAAGCTTCACGCAGAATGCACTTAACGCCAAACGCAGCGCTCAGGTATAGTTTAAAACAGTCGTCATGTGAACTTGCTGCAGTAAACAATGCCTGTCCCGCCTTAAAGCTCTTCTGATTGGCCCACTGCTCTTGAACTGAACGCGAATGGATTGGTTAATATCAGCTGTCAATCACTCCGTTCAGATGACAGAGCTACAGCCGCGAGCCGCGAATGTAAAGGTCTGGATACGAGAGAATGAAAATAACACTGTCAGATTTTGTTTTAGTTACAAATAATGGCACATCTGATCAGTGATCATGTGGTGAATGTTAATCCAGCATTTTCACTTTTCGAAGAGTGGATAAAAGACTTCCGGTGGGTTAAGTCCGCTATGAAAGTGTCTAAAGCAATTCACTGTAAAGCATGAGGGACGGAGTTTGCAGGTAACTTAACAGCATTTCCCACACATTTTAAGCACGAGATGTTTTGTTTAATCCTTCAATTATTCGTCACGATGTTGTCAGTCATGAAACTGCAGCGCGTACACCATCACAAAAGGACCTGCATTCACTAGGATTAAACTAATAATGCAACTCATGAAAAGACCGTTATTGCTGTTAAGATGATGTATGCAAATAATAAGTTATATGTCAATATCTACCTACCTACCCTGTTTAACCAACTCCTGGATAACCTAGTTATTATTTTTGCACTATATTATGTTCAGTGCAGTTTCATTTTTGCACTATTTTCATTGCAGATTTTTTCCTAAACTCAACAGTCTAAATTTAAATTATTGATCGTGTTATTCACGCCATGCTATGTGGGGGTTGCTCAAGATAAGCAGAAGGCTAAAATATTCAAATTTTACACAATTAACGTTAAAGTTCATTCATTTTCTTGTCGGCTTTGTCCCTTGCGGGGTCACCACAGCGGAATGAACCGCCAACTTATCCAGCACGATTTTACGCAGCGGATGCCCTTCCAGCCGCAACCCATCTCTGGGAACTTCCACACACACATTCACACTCATACACTACGGACAATTTAGCTTACCCAATTCACCTGTACTGCATGTCTTTGGACTGTGGGGGAAACCGGAGCACCCGGAGGAAACCCACGCGAACCCAGGGAGAACATGCAAACTCCACACAGAAACGCCAACTGACCCAGCCCAGCCGAGGTTCGAACCTGCGACCCAGCGACGTTCTTGCTGTGAGGCAACAGCACTACCTACTGCGCCACTGGGTTGCCTAACGTTAAAGTGTTTATTAAAATTGTATTTATCTCTCTGGTGATTATTTGTCAATTATATATATAGGTTATATAAAATTCCCAAACTACTTCCAGAGAGGTGATACATTTTGAACCATTAAACATGGTTTCCTTCAACCCCTTAACTGTCACCATTTGACAGGTGGGACATTTGCATACAGGTATAACAGTACCTTAGTCCTTACCTAAAGTAAAATTGACAATAATAAAAAGTAAAATTGATGAAAGCTCGGCGTCACGGTGACGCAGTGGGTAGCACGATCGCCTCACAGCAAAAAGGTCGCTGTTCGAGTGTCGGCTGGGTCAGTTGGCATTTCTGTGTGGAGTTTACATGTTCTCCCCGTGTTTGCGTGGGTTTCCTCTGGGTGCTCTGGTTTCCCCCACAGTCCAAAGACATGAATTGAATACGCTAAATTGGCCGTAGTGTATGTGTGTGAATGCAGGAGTGTATGGGTGTTTCCCCAGTGTTGAGTTGCAGCTGGAAGGCCATCCGCTGCGTAAAACATATGCTGGATAAGTTGGCGGTTCATTCCGCTGTGGCTACTCCTGATTAACAAAGGGTCTAAGCCGAAAAGAAAATGAATGAATGAATGAATTAATTAATTGATGAAAGCTTACAAACTATGGTTTCCATATTTGGTGACTGATTTATTTTCAAAACAGTTGACATAGGAAAAGTTCATTAATTTGCAGTAAGATTATTCTCAGACTCATAAGGATTTAATTTGTTACATGAATATTGAATAGCAATGCACATGAAATATTATGAACGACTGGTCTTTAAAGTTTGGTACTACACCCAAACAAAATCTGACTGTAAGCTCATTTTTGAGATATCAACTTTAGAAAGAAAGAGACCAAACTTAAAAAAAAAATGCTTCATCCAATAATATATGCTCTATTCTCCAAAGTATTCATTAAGTTGAAATGCCATATTGTGTTTTATTAAAATAGCACAATGGATTTAAATGTGGAAAAAGTACATACAGCATATATAAATGCAATTTACCATGGTTGTTAGGTGCTGGAAAAGCATAAAAATGCACCTTGAAAGTGCTTGAAAAGTGCTGGAATTTGAAGTTGGAAAAGGTGTAAGAACCCTGTATATAACTACTGCTGTGAGCAAAGCTGACAAAGCATATGCTTTTAATATGACTAATGTTTGTTGTGTGTTGAACTCCCCAAGAAAGTATTTAGTTAGGGAGAGCGGGATCTTTTACTCCTTCTAAAGCCAAAAGTGGAGGGAGATGTTTGGTTCCGTTTCTCTTCTGAAGTGCGGCGCAAGGATGCTGCAATTGATAAGGATGTAGATGGGCAACTTTTTGGTTGCACAAGTATGTTAAGACTTGGCAAGATGTTGGATTCTTAAGTTGCACTTCAGCGAGGGATTTAGGAAAGGGACTTTTTGATTAAGTCCCTGAGGGGGGATTTATATAGGAGAATTATAGAGGAACTTTTATTATGTAATCACTATAAAATCTGCCACTATTAAAATATAGATTATTATTGATTAAGTCCCTGAGGGGGGATTTATATAGGAGAATTATAGAGGAACTTTTATTATGTAATCACTATAAAATCTGCCACTATTAAAATATAGATTATTATTAAAATACACTTATAGAAATACATGGATTCAAGAGATGCAGAGGAAACGCACAGACATGCAGGGCCTTA
This sequence comes from Danio kyathit, assembly GCA_903798195.1. NCBI lineage: Eukaryota > Metazoa > Chordata > Actinopteri > Cypriniformes > Danionidae > Danio > Danio kyathit. The sequence goes on along the minus strand of LR812524.1, from coordinate 27,303,376 downwards.
TAATTAGGGGCCTTATGGCCTTAAAAGCACAGCAGGTCATGCGCCCAAGTAAGAACATTCAGACAGAGCGCATGCAATACATTTAGACAAATGTATGTATTGACCAAGACGAAAACAACTCTCACCAGAATAGCATACATAAGGAGAATCATTTAAAAAGTATAGAAAACAACATGATCATATGCAAACACATGATTGCAAGCACATGCTATATGACCTTTAAGATATGTAAAAACAGAAAAACATACAGCCATTAATTAAAAAGCTAGGATCCTATTGGAGCTGGGAATAGGGTGATGTTACATCATATCTCATGATACCTATGGTTAAGAAACTGTATATAAACTGTGGATTTTTGAACATTGAAAGGGAGAGAGCTCGATCGACCATCTCTGCTGTAACAATAAACTGCTTCAACTTGAGAACTTCGAAGACCTCAGCTTCTTTTTTGAAACTTAGAAGATGTTTGTCGAGATCCAGCGCAACTTTCCACAACACCAGCAATAGGTTGTACCCCCCTTGACGGACCCTCTCCAGGACTCCCGGGAGCAGAGCGATCGGGGGAAAAGCGTACAGACGAAGCCTCGGCCATGTCTGCACCATGTCATCCAGCCCCAAAGGTGCTGGATGTGTGAGGGAGAACCACAATGGGCAATGTGTTGAGTTTTGACAGGCGAATAGATCGACGTCGGCTTTGCCAAATCTCTGCCAAATGGCCGCCACCACTTTTGGGTGTAGTCGCCATCCCCCAGGCTCCAACCCCTGTCTCGACAGGAGGTCCGCTCCCACATTCATTGGGCCTGGGATGTAAGCTGCCTTCAAAGAGAGCAATCTCCCCTGAGCCCACAAAAGGATCTGCTTCGCCAACCTGCACAGAGGGCGCGAATTCAGACCCCCTTGATGGTTGATGTAAGAGACCACCGATGTGTTGTCGGTCTTCACTAACACATGGTGACCTCTCACTTGAGGGAAAAAGTGTCTCAGAGCCTGAAACGCTGCTAACATCTCCAAGCAGTTTATAAGCATTTGGAGATGATGGTCCCTCCACTGTCCCGATGCGGGAAGGCCCCTCAGGGTCGCTCCCCAGCCCTTGCGTGAGGCACCTGAAGTTAGAGCCAAGCGCTGAGATATTACTCCCAATGTAGGGCCCTGGGACAGAAACCAGGGCTTTTTCCATATCGATAAAGCTTGTAGGCAACGCCGTGATGCTTTGATTGTGCGGAACGGATTTCCCCTCGGGGAAAACCCCCTGGTTTTGAGCCACCACTGTAATGGTCTCATGTGTAGCAGACCCAATGGAATTATGTTGGAGGCTGCCGCTAGCAGACCCAATATCTTCTGGAACTGTTTGACAGTGATGGCTTGGCCCAGCCTGATTCTCTTTGCGGCTGCCCGAATTGACTCGATTCGGGTAGGGGACAGACACGCAAACATTGTCGTGGAGTCCATAGCACACCTAAAAAAGTGGTCGTCTGAGCTGGCACAAGCACACTTTTCTTTTGGTTTAGCTGCAACCCCAATTTCTCTATGTGAGCGAGAACAACATCTCGATGTTGAACTGCTAACTCCCTCGATCGGGCTAGAATGAGCCAATCGTCGAGGTAATTGAGAATCCGAATTCCTTGTAGCCGAAGCAGAGCCAAAGCTGGGTCGACGACTTTGGTAAACGTGCGGGGTGAGAGTGCTAGGCCGAACGGAAGAACCCTGTACTGATAAGCCTTGCCCCCGAAGGCGAATCTCAGGAACTTCCTGTGACTTTGAAGGATGGATATGTGGAAGTATGCGTCCTTCAGGTCTATCGTGACAAACCAGTCCTCGGACTGTATTTGTGACACGATGGTGCTGATAGTCAGCATTTTGAACTTCAGTGTTTGTACTGAGCGATTTAGCTGTCTTAGATCTAATATTGGACGCATCCCTCCATTCTTCTTTGGAACAATTAAATAACGGCTGTAAAACCCTGACTCGATGTCTAGAGGAGGGATCTGCTCTATGGCTCTCTTCCTCAGAAGAGAGTCTACTTCTTGTTCCATCACTAGAGCCTGCTCTGGCTTCACTAGGGTATGGATCACCCCGTTGAAGCGAGAGGGGCGTGAAGCAAACTGAATTCTGTAGCCCCTCTCTATGGTAAGCAGGACCCACTGCGAAACATTCGGCAGACGTTTCCACTCTGCCATAAAATTCCGCAGGGATACTAGTCTCTCGAGACTGGCCTCTATGTTCCCCTGAGTAGCTAGCTCTGGGCACTTAGGTGAACTCACCACAGGAGGCCCCTGAATTAACTGCTCTTGGACCCTCCATAGAGGGGGCGAATCCACAAACGCCACCACTTTTGGGATAAAGCGTTTGTGGATAACGCCGGGGGTCTCCACGCCCTGAGGCACCAACGGTGGGAGGGTTGGTGGATGGACCCCCTGTGGGCAACAAGAAGGTGGCCTTTGCTCCTCGTTGGGGGCTGCCCGAAGAAATCCTAATGCTAGGACTTCTTCTGAGGCCCGGGCCGTCTCACAACAATGGTCCTCGGACCACCGTATGTTACGGCCTTTGCCTCTTGTGAGCGCTTCCCACCCCATTTTCTTTTTGGGGGCTGACGGGAAGCCACACTCTGTTTTTGTTCAGCTCTATATCGAGCAGATGAGCTGGTTGATGGCTGGGGCTGGTCCCGCTGCACAGCCCCAGAAGGATGCCCTTTTGGGCGAAGGAAGCTCACATAGGAGCCCGACCTCTTTTTCGCCCGCTCAAACGATTTGGCGACTCTATCAACCGAGTCGCCAAACAAACCCACGGGCGAAATGGGAGCATCAAGGAAGATGCGTTTGTCTTCTTCCTTGATGTCCGCTTGATTAAGCCATAAATGTCTCTCCGTTACCACCATGGCCGCCATAGAGCAGCCTAAAGATCTAGCCACTTCTTTAGTGGCACGGAGAGACGGGTCCGAGGCCCGAAGTATTTCTCTGACTGTATGGGGCCCCGCCCCCCCTTTGTCGAGGGCTACCTTCAGCAGGTCAGCCTGGTATGCCTGCAATAATGACATAGTGTGCAGACACCCAGCAGACTGGCCTGCTGCCGCATATGCCTTGCCGACTAACATTGATGTTACTTTTATTGGTTTTGACGGCAAGGCGGGGGTCTTCGCCGACGATGCCTGAGGTAGCAAATAGCGCGCCAAATGCTCCTCCATTTTTGGCATCGTGCGACACCCGTGTTCATGTAAACCAGCAACGGCAGAGTATATTGACCCTTGCTTGCTCGGGTGGTATATGGGTTTTTCCATGTATGAGTGACCTCTTTTTGGAGGTCTTTGTTAAATGCAAGACCCCCCCCCTCAGAGGCCTGTCTCGTGGAGGCAGGATGCGCTCATCACACAAGCCAGTTTTCTGACGCACTTCCTGCCTCTCCACTTCCCAGTTTATATTATATTTTAGTGTTACATTAGCCAGGACCTCTGGCAGCGCATCATATTCGGGGCATAATGGGGGAACGTCATTATGACCCGTATGGCCTTCCTTACTCTCGACTCCCTCAGAAGCCGAGAGGCGGAGCCGCCGCCCATCAGCGCGAGAGGAAGAAGCCGATGAACGGGCTTCCAGCTCGCGCTGACTGGACCCCGATCTGACGGTAGAAGGAGGAGAAGAAGCTCTCGAGCTTGTCTCCATCCTCTCTGCCAGATCGAGCTGCGATCCCCAGGACATTAATCGCCGCTCGGTGTCAGCACGAGCGGGACCAGTGCCGCGAGGAATGCCCGGCGTCGTCTCTTTATCAAACAGAGCGCGGCGACTTCGCAGCACTCGGCCAGGAAGTGCATCGCAATGCACACAGCCAGCCCCCTCAAGGGCTGCCCGTGCGTGTTCCTGACCAAGGCACTGCACACACAAATCATGTGTGTCCTGTTCTGTGATAAAACGAGGACACGGAGGAGCACATGATCTAAAATTCTTTTCCATTTTTTTTTTTTTTTTTTTTTTAAACAGAAAATAAAGTGTGTGCATGTATCAGTTTAAATGTCTTATCGTAATGCCTTATCAGTGCTGTGAGTGCTTCAAAACCAACGAACTCATTCGCGGAGTGAAGAGAGAAAAAGCTGAAGTTCATTGTGTGCGTGATGCTTTTATACCCTTGGTCTGATGTCACACGCACGTTACGTCCCGCCAATTACATTGGATTGATTTCACCTGTGCTTCAGAAGGTTATAAGAGAGGGATGGTATCCCATTGTGTCTCCTAATAGAGACGCAGCGTAGAGTTCCCTGAAGGGAACCACCATTCTTTTTGCTTTAAACAACATTACATGCAGTTTTACACATGTTTAAACAACTTGCAAGTGAAAAGCAAGTTGTTTAAACATGTGTAAAACTGCATGTAATGTTGTTTAAAGCAAAAAGAATGATGCATTTCATGGTTTTAAGCTGTTTTATCACTTTCTATTTTTGGCCTGGAAACATCATATCTTAGCCCCAGAAGCAGGAATCCTGCATCAGAAGTCCAAAATTGAACACTTTCAAAATCACTTGCTTTTCGATTGAAAATTGTTTAAACATGTTTAAAACTGCATATAGTGTTGTACGCTGTTTTTAACACTTTCTGTTTTTGGCCTGGAAACCAAGTGATTTTGAATGTGTTCTTTTTTGGACTTCTGATGCAGTATTCCATGAAGTCCATCATTCTTTTTGTTTTAAACAACATTATGTGCAATTTTAAACAGGTTTAAAGAACTTTTAAGGGAAAAGCAAGTGATTTTGAAAGTGTTCATTTTATTAAGCTTTCATGCAGTATTCTTGTTCCTGGCACTGAGATATGATGTTTCCAGGCCACAAGCAGAAAGTAATAAAAACAGCTTAAACCATGAAATCCATCATTTTTTTGTTTTAAACAACACTATATGCAGTTTTAAACATGTTTAAACAACTTTCAAGTGAAAAGCAAATGATTTTGAAAGTGTAAGTTTTTTTGAACTCTCATGCAGTATTCTTGTTCCTGGGACTGAGATATGATGTTTCCAGGCCAAAAACAGAAAATGATAAAAACAGCTTAAAACCATGAAATCCATCATTCTTTTTGTTATAAAGAACACTATATGCAGTTCAAAACATGTTTAAACAACTTTCAAGGGAAAAGTAAGTGATTTTAAAGGTGTTCAATTTTTGAGCTTTCATGCAGTAATCTTGTTCCTGGCACTGAGATATGATGTTTCCAAGCCAAAAACAGAAAGTGTTAAAAACAGCTTAAAACCATGAAATCCATAATTTTTTTTTGTTTTAAACGACTTTATATGCAATTTTAAACATTTTTAAACAATTTTCAATCGAAAAGCAAGTGATTTTGAAAGTGTTCAATTTTGGACTTCTGATGCAGGACTCCTGCTTCTGGGGCTAAGATATGATGTTTCCAGGCCAAAAACAGAAAGTGATAAAAACAGCTTAAAACCATGAAATGCATCATTCTTTTTGTTTTAAACAACGTTACATGCTGTTTTGAACATGTTTAAACCATTTTCAAAGGAAAAACAGGTGATTTTGAATGTGTTCATTTTTGGGCTTCTGAAGCAGTATTCTTGCTTCTGGGGCTGAGATATGATGTTTCCAGGCCAAAAACACAAAGTGATAAAAACAGATTAAAACCATGATGTCCATCATTCTTTTTGTTTTAAACAACATTATGTGCAATTTTAAACAGGTTTAAACAACTTTTAAGGGAAAAGCAAGTGATTTTGAAAGTGTTCATTTTTTTGAGCTTTCATGCAGAATTCTTGTTCCTGGCACTGAGATTGAGATATGATGTTTCCAGGCCAAAAACAGAAAATGATAAAAACAGCTTAAACCATGAAATCCATCATTCTTTTTGTTATAAAGAACACTGTATGCAGTTCAAAACATGTTTAAACAACTTTGAAGGGAAAAGCAAGTGATTTTGAAAGTGTTCAATTTTTGAGCTTTCATGCAGTAATCTTGTTCCTGGCACTGAGATATGATGTTTCCAGGCCAAAAACAGAAAGGGTTAAAAACAGCTTAAAACCATGAAATCCATCATTTTTTTGTTTTAAACGACTTTATATGCAATTTTAAACATGTTTAAACAATTTTCAATCGAAAAGCAAGTGATTTTGAAAGTGTTTATTTTTGGACTTCTGATGCAGGATTCTTGCTTCTGGGCCTAAGATATGATGTTTCCAGACCAAAAACAGAAAGTAATAAAAACAGCTTAAAACCATGAAATGCATCATTCTTTTTGTTTTAAACAACATTACATGCAGTTTTAAACATGTTTAAACAACTTTCAAGGGAAAAGCAAGTGATTTTGAATGTGTTCAAATTTTGGTGTTCTGATGCAGTATTCTTGCTCGTGGGGCTGAGATATGATGTTTCCAGGCCAAAAACAGAAAGTAATAAAAACAGCTTAAACCATGAAATCCATCATTCTTTTTGTTTTACACAACACTATATGCAGTTTTAAACATGTTTAATCAGCTTTCAAGGGAAAAGCAAGTGATTTTGAAAGTGTTCATTTTTTGAGCTTTAATGCTGTAATGAATGATCTGACAAGGAGGGATCCATATGCAGTACGTTTATTAAACAACTGACAAACAGCAAATGAATAGCAAAGGTTCTTATACTCAAGTGCATAGGCAGAGCAAAGAGGGTCATGGGCAGGCAGAAGACGTTCAGCATCGGGATACAGGCAGGTGTCGAGGCTGGCAGCAGAGGATCAATAACCGAAAGGCAGGCAAGGGTCTGGGCTGGCGGCGAGGAGAAACAAGGTCGAGGAACAGTCCGGGTTGGCAACGAGAAACGATCAGAAGGCAGGGTAAACGCTCAGAAATGTATGCAGGGCAAAACAAGACTTCGCACAGAAGTGTGAGTGAGAGCTGCTTATATGTGTGTGTGTGAATAGCGATCAGGTGCAGAGTAATCAGCGCCAGATACGGGGAATTCTGGGTGATGGAGTTCTAGAAGGCTGGTGATAATGACCTCTGCTGGTCAGCGAGGGGAATGACTGGGACCGAGCCGGTGACAGAGCCCCCCTCCTGCGAGCGGCTCCTGATGTGAGGAAATAGCCGACGTCAGGGTCTTCCACGGGGGCGAGGGGCCGGCATTTCAGGGTGATTTCGATGAAACTCTTGTAACATAGAAGGGTCCAGAATGTCCGATCTGTTGACCCAAGATCTCTCCTCTGGGCCGTACCCCTCCCAGTCTACTAGATATTGTAGTATCCCGCCCCGACGTCTGGAATTCAGGATGTCATGCACCTGATAAGCTTCCTCACCCTCGATGATGATGTTTGGAGGGTCCTGCTCACCGTCTGCCAACTCCCTCTCCTCCTCAGCAGGACCAGCAGCAGGTTTTAGCAGTGATACATGAAAAGTAGGAGAGATACGGTAGTTAGTGGGCAGTTCAAGTCGAAATGATACTGGAGTAATTTGTCTATTTATTTTGAAAGGACCCACGTACCTGGGGCTGAGTTTTCTGCAGGGTAGTTTCATTCTGAGATCACGGGTGGATAGCCATACCCATTGTCCTGGTGTGTATGCTGGAGCGGGACGGCGGCGACGATCTGCTTGTTCTCTGAATCTTCTTACTGCTCGTAGTAATTGTGTGTGCGCTGCATTCCATGTGTTCTCGCTGCGTTGTAGCCAGTCATTTATTGTGGGGAGTTCGGTAGGTTCACCTGACCATGGGAATAACGGGGGTTGAAACCCGAGCACACATTGAAAGGGTGTGAGACCGGTGGCTGCTTTGCGTAGTGAGTTCTGTGCATATTCGGCCCAAAATAAATATCTGCTCCAGTCTGCTTGGTTCTGATGGCAATAGGTGCGTAGGAAGCGGGTGATTTCCTGATTCAGCCTTTCGGTTTGACCATTGGATTGTGGGTGATAACCAGAAGTTAGACTGATGTTGACATTGAGGCTTTTAAAGAATGATGACCACAATCTAGAAGTGAATTGAGGTCCCCTGTCAGACACAATATCTTCCGGTATTCCATAGAAGCGGAAAACATTATTACATAACAATTCTGCTGTTTCTAGAGCCGTGGGTAATTTGGGGATGGGGATGAGTCGGCATGCTTTGGAGAATCTGTCGATTATTGTTAATATGGTTGTGTTACCCTGGGAAGTGGGAAGATTCGTTATGAAGTCGATGGCGATGTGGGACCATGGTCTGTGAGGGGTAGGTAGTGGTTGTAATAATCCAGCCGGCAGTTTCCGTGAATGCTTGTGCATGTTACAGGGGTTACAGTTGTTGATAAACCTTGTAATGTCAGATAGCATGTTAGGCCACCAATACTTGTTCTGTACTAGGTCCATAGTTCCGCTTATTCCTGGGTGTCCGGAGCTGGGGTTGGAGTGAATTTCTCTGAGGAGACGTTCTCTGACGGGGTTGGGAACAAAAGTTTTCTCGGCTGGGCAGTTTGGTGGACATGGTTGTTGTGTTTGTGCCTGAGCGATCTCCGTGTCAATGTCCCAGAGAATGGGTGCCAAAACGAGGGAATTTTTTACGATGGGTTCTTCCTCCTGCTCCACAACATCCTCTTCGAATAATCTGGATAATGCATCTGCCTTAGTGTTCTTGGAGCCTGGAATGTAGGTAACAATAAAGTCAAACCGGGAAAAGAATAAAGTCCATCTAGCCTGCCTGGGGTTCAGTCTTTTAGCAGAATGTATATATTCCAAATTCTTGTGGTCAGTGATAACCGTAAATTGGTGTCTTGCTCCCTCCAGCCAATGTCTCCACTCTTCCATGGCGGCTTTCATTGCGAGAAGTTCGCGATTGCCCACATCATAATTTTGCTCCGCGGTACTGAGTTTACGTGAAAAAAATGCACAAGGGTGAGTTTTGGCGGGGAAGCCGTGTCTCTGAGATAGGATTGCTCCTATGCCTGTGTTCGATGCATCTATCTCCACAGTAAATGGCAAATCGGGGTTAGGGTGATGAAGGATGGGTGCCGTAGCAAAACGCTGTTTCAGCTTGATGAAAGCTGCTTCTGCCGCATTATTCCATTTAATGAGATTTCTCCCTCCTTTAGTCAAGTTGGTCAGTGGAGAGGCTACCATGCTGAAGTTTCGGATGAAGCGTCTGTAAAAGTTAGCGAAGCCCAGAAATCTTTGTAATTTTTTGATCGTTTTGGGTTTGGGCCATTTTAACACAGATTGTACCTTCTGTTCGTCCATTGCCACGCCCTCTCTTCCAATGATGTAACCCAAGAAAGCGATGGATGTTTGATGGAATTCGCATTTCTCTAATTTTGCATACAGATGATTGTCTATTAATCGTTGGAGTACTGACCTCACGTGACTGATGTGTTCTTCAAGGGAGTTTGAGTATATCAGGATATCATCGATGTAGATAATAAGCCATTGGTTCAGCATGTCTCTGAAAGTGTCATTGATAAAAGCTTGAAACACGGAAGGACTGTTTGCCAATCCGAAGGGCATATTGAGGTATTCATAGTGGCCATTAGTGGTAGAGAAAGCTGTTTTCCATTCGTGCCCCTGCTTAATTCTGATCAAATTATATGCACTTCTGAGGTCAAGTTTCGTGAAATATTTGGCTGTGCGTAGTTGTTCCAGGGCTGAGGGAACTAGAGGAAGTGGATACCTGTATTTAACTGTAATTTCGTTGAGTCCCCGGTAGTCGATACATGGGCGCAATCCGCCGTCCTTTTTCCCCACGAAGAAGAAGCCAGCTGATGCGGGTGACGTAGATGGACGTATGAACCCTTTTTTTAACTCCTCCTCGATGTAAGAGTTCATGGTTTCGGTTTCTGTTAGAGATAAAGGGAAAATTCTTCCCCGAGGGGGCGTTGTACCAGGTAATAATTCAATGGCACAATCATACTCACGATGAGGGGGCAATTCTGTGGCCTTCTGCTTGTTAAATGCTTCGGTTAAGTCTCTATACTCCTTCGGTACCTTCCGATTTGGCTCAATCTCCTTCTCAACGGCGAGTGCATTAACTTGAAGGGGCACCACAACCTGTAAGCATTCTTGTACACATAATTCATCCCAACTTATTATCTCACCACTCCGCCATGAAATGACCGGGTTGTGTTTCTTGAGCCAGGGCAAACCCAAAATTACAGAATATCGAGGGGATTCAATGATAAGGAGAGTTATGGATTCGTCATGAAGAGCGCCCATCCTGAGTGAAAGTGTAGGTGTTGAGTGGTGTATTCTTCCCTCCCCTAGGGGGCGACCATCTACCGCCGTGACTGCAAGGGAAGAAGTACAAGGGAGCAAGGGAATGAAATGTTCATCAGCAAACTTTCTATCCATAAAATTTCCTGCGGCTCCTGAATCGATCATGGCAGTGGTATGGATTTATATTGTCATCAAAGGTTAATATAATGGGAATCTCTAAGCATTGGTGATTAGTGGGTGTGCAAAAAGCTGAACTCACCGGGAGGGTTCTAGTTGGAGGTCTCACCGGGCAACGGATTTTGATGTGCCCCGGTTCGCCACAGTACAGACAGAGATTACGTTGGAATCTGCGTTCACGTTCTTCAAAGGTGAGTTGAGTGTGACCAAGTTGCATGGGTTCTTGTGTATTGCTGGAGGGAAAATTCCAACGTTGGTTTGGAAGGGGTAACGTATTTTGTACCGGTCTGCGGGCTCGTAGGAGGTTGTCCAAGCGAATAGAAAGTTCAATGAATTGATCCAGCGTCTTTCCTTCATCACGACATGCCAACTCCGTTTGGAGTTCTGGTCTAAGGCCTTTTCGATATAGGGTCTTTAGTGTGTCATCCAACCATCCTGTCTGAGCGGCTAAGGTTCGGAAGTGGAGAGCGAAATGCAATTTTAAACATGTTTAAACAATTTTCAATCGAAAAGCAAGTGATTTTGAAAGTGTTTATTTTTGGACTTTTGATGCAGGATTCTTGCTTCTGGGCCTAAGATAGGATGTTTCCAGACCAAAAACAGAAAGTAATAAAAACAGCTTAAAACCATGAAATGCATCATTCTTTTTGTTTTAAACAACATTACATGCAGTTTTAAGCATGTTTAAACAACATTACATGCAGTTTTAAACATGTTTAAACAACTTTCAAGCGAAAAGCATGTGATTTTGAAAGTGTTCATTTTTGGACTTATGATGCAGTATTCTTGCTTCTGGGGCCATACCTGCCAACACTCCCGTTTTTCCCGGGAGTCTCCCGTATTTCAGACCCGTCTCCCGTATTGGTCTGTCTCCCGGTAAACTCCTGGAATTCCCCCGCTCCTCAGCATTTTGGTACAGTCCGGGCTGAAACTTGGCACTTGTGCTCTTCCGGTGACGGTCGTGCGCTACAGTTCGCGCGCCCCCATCTCCCTAAACCTCTCACTCCTCCCGCTCCCCGCTCTTCAGTTTGCGCCAGTGTTGCCAACTTAGCGACAAATTTTCAAAAAAGCGACTAGCGACAAATCTAGAGACTTTTTTGTGTGTTTCTGGCGATTTTTATAGACTGTCGTTTGTCCATTACTGTACCGTCCCTACTCTTCTCAACGAGCCTCCCCTGCAGCCTGAGAGCAGAGCACCTCTCAGCGTACCGACGGCAAATGATTTAGTACAGGTGGCAGTGTGAAGGTATTTCCCTTGTACAGTCAACCCGATCTGCTTCTCCTTTATTTTAACAATTTAATTTGACCGTTTATTCTTGTTGCACAATCAGAGATGTTTTAAGGGAGAACTTGTCTGAGTATATTACGTCTGAGAGATTACTGCAAATTCCCTACTCATCTATAATGATATACTGTATTCAAACAGCAATACATTTAGTTAAATTGACAAGCTTACATAAAGCATAGTGCGAATATAAAATACCCCATTTATTTACCATAGGCTGTTAAACAAACAGAAATGGTAGAACGCGATGACGTCAGTAATATGCAAATTAGCGTATGACGTAATTACGGGGGTGGGGGGGGGGGAGGGGGGGGTCTCCCGGGGAATTTACGAACCAAATGTTGGCAGGTATGTCTGGGGCTAAGATATGATGTTTCCAGGCCAAAAACAGAAAATGATAAAAACAGCTTAAAACCATGAAATGCATCATTCTTTTTGTTTTAAACAACATTACATGCAGTTTTAAACATGTTTAAACAACTTTCAAGGGAAAAGCAAGTGATTTTGCAAGTGTTCATTCTTTAACTTCTGATGCAGTATTCTTGCTTCTGGGGCTGAGATTTCAAGAGTTCACACTTAGCCGATGATTGGTAATAAAGTGTGTTTGGGATGCTGTCCCGGGAGATAGCCCTGAGCTCAGATTATCCTTGAGCCCTGGGCTTCCTCTCGTTTGGAGGGCGAGAGGAGAGTTTGAGCTCAGGTGGGTCTCGAGAACTCCCTTACTGTGAACTACTGGATATCTCTGACTAGGAGTTGCCTTAGAATGCTATTTTGATTAGTCAATTAACCTATGGTGCCTGTTTTTGAATGGTGGGAGGAAACCGGAGAACCCGGGGAAAACCCATCCGAACACAGGGAGAACATGCAAACTCCGCACAGAAACGCCAACCGGCAAAGGTGAGGAACGGACCAGCGGCGTTCTTGCTGTGAGGCAACAGTACTACCCACTGGCCGCCGTGCCGCCCTATCGGAGAAGGGAAGGAGTAGGGGTGGAAGGTAGGATTCTTCAAATGAAGATGACTGGAGCTGAAAGCTCTGGTAATTTATAGTGTAGTGTGTCCGTGTTAATCTGATTGGCGCAATGTGCGGAGTTAATGCGGTACCAGCTGTGTTCAGTCATAAGCACGTGATCCTCTCGAAATTAGTTTAAAAATAAACGTCTCAGGTTACGTATGTAACCATGGTTCCCTAAAGGGAACGAGACGCTGCGTCTCTATTAGGAGACACTATGGGATCCAATCCCTCTCTCATAACCTCCTGAAGCACAGGTGAAATCAATCCAATTTAATTGGCGGGACCGTGTGTGTGACGTCAGACCGGGAGGTATAAAAGCACCACGGAAGCAAACAAATTCAGCTTCAAACCAGCGCACCAGGCATGAAAAAGTATGGCAAAGCGACGCAGCGTCTCGTTACCTTTAGGGAACCATGGTTACATACGTAACCTGAGACGTTCCCTGCAGGGAACTCTACGCTGCGTCTCTATTAGGAGACACTATGGGAACGCTATCCCAAACACGCCATAGTTTGATTTGCCAGGTATGAGTTCTCCTAATTCAAGAAAAGATACTGGACCTCGAAGTAGGATCCAGATCTAATTGATAAAAACCTTTTGAAGGTGTGCAGAGTAGACCACCCTGCTGCCTTGCATATGCCAGCCATACACTGGCCAGAATAAAGAAGGCTTTTGAAGCCGCCATACCCCTGGTAGAATAGGCCCTTATTACCTCTGATAAAGAACGGTTCAGGGTCTCATAAGTCAGTGAGATAGCCTCGACTATCCAACGGCTCAGCATCTGCTTAGACGCAGGTGTCCCCATGTTAGGTGGGCCATACACAATGAACGATTGTTACATTGAACGCCATCCAGACGAATAATGTATGCGTCTAATGCGTCTAACGCACTGGGCAAAGCAGATTATGCGCTTTTGATCTGCGTCATAAAAGGTGGAGGATTAAAGACCAGCAGCACCGTAGGTCGAACCACCTCAGTGGAGACCTTAAAGAAGTACCCTGTTCTGGGGTACAGGAATGCTCTCACCATGCCAGGTGAGAATTCCAAACAAGAGGGCGCTACAGACAGTACTTGTAAATCTCCTACTCTTTTGGGAGAAAAATGCAATTTAGTATTAGAATGTTTTCTGACACCTCCTCAATGGGTTCAAAAAGGGGGAATGCTGACATGCCCTCGAGCACTATCAACAAATCCTAAGTAGGAACCCTATTGGTGCAATTAGGCCTCAACCTCCTGGATCCACAAAGGAATCTGACCACCAGAAGGTCTCTGCCGAGACCGTCAGTACCATATGCAGACATTGCCCCTACATATACTTTAAGCGCCAGATTCCAAAACGCTCCTGGATAAAATTCCAGCACCAACCCCCAGGGGGTAAACTGGACCCAGGTGGTGGTCGGTACACCACAAAATGAAAAATTTCCACTTGGTGGCATACAATCTCCTTGTGGAAAGGGCTTTGGAGTTGAATATGGTTTGAACACCCTCAGTTGAAACTCCAAGATCTATGAGGTGGGTCCCCTCAGAGGCCACACCCATAGCTTCCACAGGTCCTGATGGGGGTGTATCACTCCCCCACCTGGGACAGAAGAAGTCTCTGAACAAGAATCTCCCATGGGAGACCATTGAGGAAAGACACTAGGCCTGAGAACCATACTCATATAGGCCAATAAGGGGTCACCAATAGTAGGTTGAGCCCCCTAAATGGATCCTCTCCAGAACTCCCAGGAGCAGAGCGATCGGGGGGAAAACACACAGACGAAGCCTCAGCCATGTCTGTACCATGACATTCAGCCGAAATGGTGCTGGATGTGTCAGTAAAAAGCCACAATGGGCATTGTTTATGTTTTGACAGGCGCATAGATCGACGTCGGCTCTGCCGAATCTCTGTCAAATGGCCACCACCACTTCTGGGTGCAGTTGCCATCCCCCTGGCACCAACCCCTGCCTCAACAGGAGGTCTGCTCCTATATTCCTGGGCCTGAGATGTAAGCTGCCTTGAGTGAGCGCAGCTTCTCCTGAGCCCACAGAAGGATCTGCTCCGCCAACCTGCACAGAATTCAGACCCCCTGATGTTTTGATATAAAAGATCACCGATGTGTTGTCGGTTTTCACTAACACATGGTGACCTCTTACTTAAGGGAAAGAAATGTTTCAGAGCCTGAAACACTGCTAACATCTCCCAGCAATTGATATGCATGAGGAGATGATGGTCCCTTCATTGCCCCAATGTGGGAAGGCATCTCAGTGTCATTTCCCAACCCTCGCGAAAGGCATCTGAGGTCAGTGCCATGCGCTGAGAGATTACTCCCAATGTAGGGTTTTGGGACAGAAACCAGGGCTGTTACTATATCGATAAAGCTTGTAGATAATGCCACAAGGCTTAGATCATGCGCAATCCCTGGATTTGAGCCACCACTGTAACAATCTCATGTGTAGCAGACCCAACTACGTTGGTGGCTGCTGCTAACCAGCCTCTGAAACTGCTTGACAGTGATAGCTAGGCCCAGCCTGACACTCTTTACAGCCATCCGGATTAACTCGATTTGAGTAGGGGAACAGACACACGAACATCGTCGTGGAGTCCCATAATACACCTAAAAAGTATCTGCTAATGTCTTAACAGGAACTGCCACAATAACAATTTTCTTTAGGATAAGCCGTGTAAGAAATCAGCTCTTTAGTTTAAATAACATTTAAACTCTGGGGATTTGAATCTAAAGATTCGAACATGATTTACATAAAATTATTTAAAGCTTACACTTAACCTAGTCATTTGTCCAGCAAATAAAACGGTCAGTGTAAAGCAATCCTGTATTATATTATTTTTGTGGCCAACAATTAACAATATAAAAACAGTATCTAATTATTTAATGAGCAAGGTAACAGTATCTAAAGCTGAGACATTGACTTATAAAAGCACACAACACACCAACACGGATCTTAAAAACGAAACACAAGTTTATTGCTACTCTATAACACAACATACTAAGCTACATAAAACAAACAAACGCACATACATACACACAAGCAGTTTTGAGGAGAGTTATGACGGAGAGCGAGTAAGGATTCAACTTCTAGCATTTAGCAAGTTCTTAGCATTGCAACCTGAGAGAAACCATAAAAGCAGAGAATTTCGCTATTCTTTACTACTTAAACATTATTCACACCAGTTCAGCAATGGATAGAACTATTGTTTGTGTTACTTGCGATTCTGATGGAATTTCGGTTTCCTCGAATGGTCCAAAGGGAGATCCAGGCGGAGCTGATTGGTCAGCGTAGCAACTTCAGTGACGTACTGGAATTCTCTCGTCGGTGGAAGTTTCAGGGAAGTCCTTTGTGCTCTCTGCAGAATTCCGTAGTTATGGCAGTGTTTCAGAGTTCTGATGAGTTTGACCCGATGGCTTGAAGCAGATCGGGGGTCAGCGGGCGTGAATGTCGCGGTTTGCTCCGTGCTGCGATGAGGCTTCCGGCCAGGCGATGTACGGCCGGCACGAGAAGAGCGACCCCGGTGATGAGGCTAAGACCCGGCAAAAAGACCACGAAAGTTTCATTGTTCGAAGCTTTATAGGCTTGGGTATAGGTGTGGCCTACACAGGGATTGTCCAACAAGAGAAGCTGCGGGGTGGGATCACAACCCCATTCTCTCCCCTAGGAGGATGGATCAGCACCTCGTGGGAGACTCAAGCTTTTGATTAGAAGCTATTAAAATAACGTTTTATAACATGGACATTTTTATAGTAGGGTTTCTTCATATTATCCAATGCATTTAAAATGTTTCAAGCTTTCAATTAACACTAAATATGGTATGTTTCACAAACGTTCTGTAGATTTCATGCAAAAGCAGCGGCTTTAACTCATTACCTCTTCATAATGGTTAGGTTAAACACATGGGACATGTACACACAACAACCTACAGAAACGTAAAACAAACATACATTATTCAAATAAACACAGTTTAAATGAGAGTCAGTTTAAACTGGAAGTTTTCTGGCCACTTCTGTGTCTGCCTAAAAGTGTGTATTCCCTTGGTAGACGGCGTCTGCAGGCGTGAACCAAAAGGTAGAGTTAATTAGCACGTGTTCGTGATCGCAGCTGGTCATGTGGATTGCTTTGAAATTGAAATCGTAGTTCAGACACATAGGCACCGTTCCATCTTTTAAGAATAATGTGGTGTGTGATATGTTCAGTTCTGGAAAGATCCGGCGACTCCCCACATCTCCCCCATTTGACTGGTGATGTTCCTGGCATGAACATCGGCAGACACTGGAACAGGAGGCATAGGTAGAGAGAGAGAGAGAACAGACACACACAAGACACAAACCACATTTCCATTCCATAGACTGAGTTCTGGTGCAGGTTTTAGATAAAACTGGTTGGGTTAGGAACACTTGAGGTAACATTGCCTGAAACAATTCAAATTTAGTTATTTAGCTAGTCTACTTCATTGCGAGTATGGAGTGGTGCTAGCTTCAACTTAAATTAAGTTCAGGTTACGCAAAGTTTTAGTAGCAATTGACACTACTTTGGTAGAAGGAGTCAATCCTACTTTTGGCCCTGTGCACAAATTTGCGGGAGTTCCCTGTGGAGGGGACTGGAACTGCAAATTAGTTAGGGGGGAGAGAGAGAAAGAAGGAAATGGAGAGGCACAGTTATGCAAAAAAAAAAAAACAAGGTAGGTTAGAAACCAGCAAAAACAGTGTTGTGTAAGTGGAGTGGCTCCTCTCTACTAGAGGTTGTTCTAGCAGTGCTGTAGAAGAGAGTATCAGTGTTGTTTAACTAGGTGTTTACCTAGAATGTCAAAGGTTATGATGGTGTGTAGAGGGAAGAACAGTTGATCTGTGTCAAGTTGTGGTCCTCCCCCATTTGTTGTTCAATGATGATGGAGCAGCCAGTAATAGAGGGACCGGAGTTTGGCATGGGTCAAGAAGAGTTTCAGGACTGAACTGCTGTTTGTCGGAGGAGTGGCAGATGACCAAAGCGGCACTCTTGTGAACTTGAGAGTTTTCACCTGCAAGTGGTTGCTGGTTCAGATGGTGGCTGGCTGTCCGCTCGGTGACTAGTCAGGCTGAATCTGCTTTTTCTTTTTGCCACGTCCTGTCCTCCTCTATGCATTTGAAAAACTCTTTCATCATCATTTTTACCAGTTCTTGAGGGTCAAATCCCGGTGGGGTATTTTCCTCTTGCTGGGATTGATTCTGAGCGTTATCAGCGTGGAAATTTCCTGAGTACCTTCGTCGACTCCTTGGGCTTGAAGATCCATGGTTTTGGTGTCTTCCCTTGGGAGGACTATTGGTTGGTGACCAGCTTTTGTTTGACCCCCATTGGTTTCGAAATGAGGTGGACTGGTTCCATGATCTTTCCTGGTGGCGTTCAGGTGAGCGTCGTTGTCTAGACGTTTCATTCCAGCGCCTGTTCTTCTGTTTAGGTCTATTTTCAGAATAGGAGTCTCGTTGTCTGTTGGACGAAGATGCATTCCACTCTGGGGATGGTGGTCTCACGCTGTGTGGGCGTTGGGCACCCTCTAGTGCCAGTTCTGGACTTTGGGTATTAAAGTCAAAAACTGTTGCAGTTTTGGTGTTTTTCTCTGACACCATCTTTTGTTTGTCGTAGGCTTTCTGAGTTAAATCTCGCAATTGCTGGATGCTCATTGTCCGTGGGCATGCGAGTACCCCAAGATGTTGGCTTACTGCAGGATGGAGGTTTCTCAGGAAGAGACTTTTAAAGTTCAGGTCTTCTTCCATATTCGGTTCGTTGCGAGTTCCGAAAAAGGCTTGCCTGAGTCGGTTATAGTAAGCGTGTGGGGATTCATTGCGAGCTTGTTTTGTTTCAAGAGCACTTAACAGTCCTTGATCTGATTCAGGGTCTGCAAACTCTCTGATGAGGGCTTCTTGGAGCAGGTGGTAATTGTTCTTGGTCCGAACCGGCTGTCGGTCCAGGAAGCTGCGCACCTCAGTGCTGGATGTTGCTCGAAGCAAATACAGTCTTTCTTTATCAGAGACATTGGGTCTCATTTCCAGGTGGAAATCAATGTCTTGTAAATAAGCGTGGACCTCCAAACCACCTGGCACACTTGGAGTAAACTTGCCAATGTTCCTGGCCAGCTTGTCAAGGTCTTTGAGGTCCAGACTGTATGACGATCTGTGACTGGCTATCACAGGCTCTCGTCGCTGTGGGGTGAAGTAAGGCTCTTCAGAAGGTGTTGGGGAAGATCGTTGACATGGTTTCTCACCTTTTTTGACAGGTGTGAGCTCATGGACAGGGGATCCCGTCCTGCTTGACAGGGGCGAGGCTGGTGCCAATCTAGTCTTTGGAGGTTCATGGCGCAGTGCATAGGCATGCCTGAGTTCACTGTCGGACTCCTCTTTGATGTCATCCATGTCATGCATTAGTCTGTCTATCTCATGTCTTGCTTCGCTTAGGTGAGTTTCAAGGGCTTTGGTTCTGGCCCTCTTGTCTCTTAAGTCCACTTGCTTCATTATGCTGCTTATGTTCTCATCCAGCTGGTCCTGCGTCAGAGGCTGCAGTGTTTCAGCAGCTTTAGGGAGGAGACTGCTTGTTACAATGCTCAGCCATGTTTCTAGGTCCTTCCAGTGGCCAGCAGGATCTTTGGGGTGAGCCATGTTTGATGCGGCGAGGGGAGGACTTAGAATTCAACTGACACAGACCTTGAAAAGAGATGGAGAGGAGAAAGAAAAAACAAGGTTGAACAAAGCAAACAGGCAAGGAAAAAGGTTAATGTACAATGTTAAGTGTGTACTAATGTTGAGCTGAGTGTGGTTCTCTGGAACTGTGCCCCTCTGGTGGATGCGTGTGTCTAACTGGTAGTCTTCTGTGGAAAGAGGCAGTAGCACAGACACAGTGAGAGAACAAAGAAAAACAAAAGTAATAAGGAGAAGGAGTAGTGTGAAAATCTGTAGTTTCCACTTTCCTAGAGAGGATTCCTTTAGCTGTTGTTAAGTATAAACATAAAATTTCTAAACACCAGGACTGTGGTTGCTATTCAACTTTCTTCAGAAGTGAAGGGAAGTTGGACAATAATAACAGTATTGGCTTCTGAATAGGATTGACTCCGTACACCAAATAAATTGTTTCTGGATGCTTGTTTAGAATTGGATCTAACCAAGCCTATCTTCTTGTTGACCTGATGAGTGAGAAAGGAGGGGTGAGATCAGACAATTTTAACAATTAAAAGTGTTCAAGTGTCCCAAACATCTATTAAATGTTTCTAAAATTCTCTGCTTTTTGACTCTCACAAGCACAATCCTTAAACCAGCATCAATAGTCTAGTTGAAAGAAGATAGCTAGTAGAAAGAGATAACAGGGGGGGGGGGGGGGGGGGTTAGTTTTCTCTTAACATTAGGTGATTTATAAGGATGTCAAAGCGATGACACTGTTGAGTTGATACTTCAAGAAGTGTTGGTTTTATTGTGTTATATAGTAACCGCTTAGCCTACGTAGTAGAAAAATCTGAATTTTCCTTTTGAAGTTTGGCTAATTGGAGGGCTACTGCTCTGAGATTATGCTTAATGATGACTTAAGCTGGTACTGTCACAGCTCACTGGGCTGCACTGTCCAATTGCATCAATGAAGCAGCAGGGGGAGCACTGTCTGTTAGCAGGCTTAAAATAAATGAAAATTATGGATAATTTTATTGAGTACCTTAAGAGATATTCAATAAAGATCCACTAGATGAAAAGACTAAATTCAATTTTGAATTGAACTTAACTCTAAATCTGTAATGTGGTAATAACTTTTACAAGTTATCATTAAACTTGATAAGAACACTTATGATTAAATTGAATCATTAATTGTTACTGAAATGATAAAGTCATACATCAATGAACCATTAATGAAATTAAAATTTCAACACAATAAAGTTGGTTAAACTAACATTTAATGCAGTTTATCATTAAGTTAAACAATCATAATTAATTCAATCAGTGTCTTATGTTTTAAGTCAACAGTCATAGGAATTGGGTATTCCTAGATGTTGATAAATGGCAAAGGTATTTATACCTGAATAGATCGGAGAGCATTAATTTATAGTAATGAGAACAAAACTATAATTCATCACTAATAAAACCAACAGCTTATTGATAACATTCAACAGGCCAAGTACAGCAGGGAAAAATAAAATAACTAAAAGAATAGGGATTCAACTCAGCAGTTAGATCGTGCACACTTTTATTAACTTTGCATTTGTCAACTTTTCCAAGTGAGTAGAGAGAAACAACTGAGATGCAAAAGTTATTTCAAACATCAGCCATACCATGCATTTAAGACCACTAAATGCTACGTGCTATCTACTAGCCTTCACTGCTACTAGAAATGCAGACTTCAATGCAAACGCGTTAGCGTTAGTTTAGCTTAGCTTCACGCTTTGCTCTTTGTTTACAACTCAAGCTGGCGCTGGCGGACTGCACATGCGCGCTTGAATGTAATTCCGGTAAGTCTCTCTGTACTTCCGGATCAAAGTTGCTGCTATGGCAACTACCACAAAGTGGAATAATAGCAAGTTTCACAGTATCACTTGAGATAACGGCGCATCTCACACTGTTCAAACAACAAGCACTAGTTAGATTTTATATCTTAACAGTACTGAACGATCTCAACTCATGAGAGTGAGATAAATTAATCAACAGGGTTTCTGAGATTAATACAAATCGTGACAGAGATATGGGGGAATCTCAGCACTCTGTGTTAAGTCTGTTTAGACTGCAAACACATCCGTGGGCTCAAACCACTATTTTAATTGATCAATTTTAAAACTTCTCCTATAAATTACGCTTGGCAGCTCTCTCTGAGCGTCGCGTTTTAAATAATTCACTAAGTTTTAGTAAATTACAGGGGCAACAGGAATTTAGTTAGCTATGCTAAATCAGTTACCAGGAGAAAACACAGCTGAGTTTCGAGCCGGGAACGCGGCGTGCGAAATCATACTGTGAAGGCCTTATGATAAGAGATAGGAACAAAGGAACACGCTTTGTCTCTCTTCATGCGCTTTAGAGCGGCTTATAGTTTGTCTCGGCGGACAATTAAAATGCAGTTTTACTTACTTAACAACACTTAATGCAGTCAAGCAATAAAACTACTGGTACCACAATAGAGTTGTGCAGTAACAAAACTTCTGTTCCTTCTAATCTATTCTTTCCGGACAAAAATAGAAAAGATTAACAACGTGTTTTCGGGGTTTTGTGCTTTAAAAGTTGTTTTCTGCTTTGCCCGCATTCTCCACCATTATGTAAGAAATCAGCTCTTTAGTTTAAATAACATTTAAACTCTGGGGATTTGAATCTAAAGATTCGAACATGATTTACATAAAATTATTTAAAGCTTACACTTAACCTAGTCATTTGTCCAGCAAATAAAACGGTCAGTGTAAAGCAATCCTGTATTATATTATTTTTGTGGCCAACAATTAACAATATAAAAACAGTATCTAATTATTTAATGAGCAAGGTAACAGTATCTAAAGCTGAGACATTGACTTATAAAAGCACACAACACACCAACACGGATCTTAAAAACGAAACACAAGTTTATTGCTACTCTATAACACAACATACTAAGCTACATAAAACAAACAAACGCACATACATACACACAAGCAGTTTTGAGGAGAGTTATGACGGAGAGCGAGTAAGGATTCAACTTCTAGCATTTAGCAAGTTCTTAGCATTGCAACCTGAGAGAAACCATAAAAGCAGAGAATTTCGCTATTCTTTACTACTTAAACATTATTCACACCAGTTCAGCAAAGGATAGAACTATTGTTTGTGTTACTTGCGATTCTGATGGAATTTCGGTTTCCTCGAATGGTCCAAAGGGAGATCCAGGCGGAGCTGATTGGTCAGCGTAGCAACTTCAGTGACGTACTGGAATTCTCTCGTCGGTGGAAGTTTCAGGGAAGTCCTTTGTGCTCTCTGCAGAATTCCGTAGTTATGGCAGTGTTTCAGAGTTCTGATGAGTTTGACCCGATGGCTTGAAGCAGATCGGGGGTCAGCGGGCGTGAATGTCGCGGTTTGCTCCGTGCTGCGATGAGGCTTCCGGCCAGGCGATGTACGGCCGGCACGAGAAGAGCGACCCCGGTGATGAGGCTAAGACCCGGCAAAAAGACCACGAAAGTTTCATTGTTCGAAGCTTTATAGGCTTGGGTATAGGTGTGGCCTACACAGGGATTGTCCAACAAGAGAAGCTGCGGGGTGGGATCACAACCCCATTCTCTCCCCTAGGAGGATGGATCAGCACCTCGTGGGAGACTCAAGCTTTTGATTAGAAGCTATTAAAATAACGTTTTATAACATGGACATTTTTATAGTAGGGTTTCTTCATATTATCCAATGCATTTAAAATGTTTCAAGCTTTCAATTAACACTAAATATGGTACGTTTCACAAACGTTCTGTAGATTTCATGCAAAAGCAGCGGTTTTAACTCATTACCTCTTCATAATGGTTAGGTTAAACACATGGGACATGTACACACAACAACCTACAGAAACGTAAAACAAACATACATTATTCAAATAAACACAGTTTAAATGAGAGTCAGTTTAAACTGGAAGTTTTCTGGCCACTTCTGTGTCTGCCTAAAAGTGTGTATTTTCTTGGTAGACGGCGTCTGCAGGCGTGAA
The DNA here is from genome assembly GCA_903798195.1 of Danio kyathit. Lineage (NCBI taxonomy): Eukaryota > Metazoa > Chordata > Actinopteri > Cypriniformes > Danionidae > Danio > Danio kyathit. The sequence goes on along the minus strand of LR812524.1, from coordinate 27,280,134 downwards.
CCAAAAGGTAGAGTTAATTAGCACGTGTTCGTGATCGCAGCTGGTCATGTGGATTGCTTTGAAATTGAAATCGTAGTTCAGACACATAGGCACCGTTCCATCTTTTAAGAATAATGTGGTGTGTGATATGTTCAGTTCTGGAAAGATCCGGCGACTCCCCACAGCCGCAACCCCAACTTTTCTATGTAAGTAAGAACAACACCTCTATGTTGAATTCCTAACTCCTTAAACTGGACTAAAAATTAACCAGCCATCGAGAAAATTGGACATAAGAACCCTTTGTAGCCAAAGCGAAACCATTTGCGCGTTAACTACTTCGGTGAACGTGTGGGGTGAAAATGCCAGACCGAATGGAAGAACCCTGTAAGCCTTGCCCCTAAAAGCGAACCTCAGGAACCTCCTGTGACTTTGAAGGATGGATATGTGACAAACCAGCTCTCAGACTGTATTTGTGACACAATGGTGCTGATAGTCATTATTTTGAACTTCAGCGTTTGCTTTGATTAGCTGTCTCAATCTAATATAGGATATAACCCTCCATCCTTCTTTGGAACAATGAAGTAATAATAAAAACCTCTAACTCCCATGTCTGGAGGAGGATCTGTTCTATAACTTCCTTCCTCAGAAGGGAGTCTACTTCCTGTTCCATAACTAGAGCCTGCTTTAACTTTACTAAAAATGTAAACCACATTATTGAAGCAAGAGGGGTGTGAACCAAACTGCATTTTATAGCTCCTCTTTAAGGTAAGCAGGACCCTACTGCGAAACATTTGGCAGCCGCTTCCACTCTGTCAGAAAATTCCGCAGGGGTACCAGTCCCTCAAGACTGGCCTCTATGCTCTCCTAGGTAGCAAACTCTGGGCACTGAAGTGAACTTACGACAGGAGGCCACCAAGTTAACTGCTCTTGGACCCTCCGTAGAGGGGGGTGAGTCCACTAGCGCCACCACTTTTGGGATAAAACGCTGGTGGACAACACCGGGGGTCTCCGCGCCCTGAGGCACCAGCGGTGGAAGGGTTGGCGGATGGACCCCCTGTGAGGCACGAGGAGGCAGCCTTTGCGCCTTGCAGGACTGGCCTCTATGCTCCTCTAGGTAGCTAACTCTGGGCACTGAAGTGAACTCACGACAGGAGCCCACCAAGTTAACTGCTCTAGGACCCTCCATAGAGGGGGTGAGTCCACTAGCGCCACCACTTTTGGGATAAAACGCTGGTGGACAACACCGGGGGTCTCCGCGCCCTGAGGCACCAGTGGTGGGAGGGTTGGCGGATGGACCCCCTGTGGGGCACGAGGAGGTGGCCTTTGCTCCTCGTAGGGGCTGCCCGAAGAATTTCCTAATACTAGAACTTCTTCGGAGACAATGTCTGTTTCACGAGAATGGTTCTTGGCCACAGTATGTGACGGTCTTTGTCTCCTGAGGGCGCTGCTTTCCACCCCATTATTTTTTGGGGGTGGCTGAATGGATGCAACGCACTCTTCTACCCAACACAATGCTGAGCGGATAAACTGGCTTGCGGCTGGGGCTGGTCCCACCTAGTCGCCCCAGAAGAACTGTTTCTTAGGGAAGAAAGCTCCTTTAGGAGCCCCACCCCCCCTCTGCCCGCTCAACAGATTCTCTAAAGAGCCAGTGGGCGAAATGGGGGCGTCATGGAAGAGGCATTTGTCCTCTTTCTTGATACCGGACTGATTTAGCCACAAATTTCTCTGTGACCATCCATTTTAATGGCACAGAGAGACAGGTCCGAAGCCCGAAGCAGTTCTCGAACGATAACGGGCCTCGCCCTTCCCATAGGCGTCCTTCGGACGGTCTATTTGGTATGATTGTATAATTATATAGTATGACAACAACTAACCAGTTGACCTATCGCTGCATACACTTTACCAGTCAGAGCCGATTTTATTATTTTCACAGGCTTTGATGGCAAAGCAGGGTCTTAGCAGATGATTATTATATTATATAATAATATATATTTTATAGGGGATTAATATAAATTAAATGACCTCAGCCAGTTTATCATATTCGGGGCAAAATGGGGAAATACATTTTGGCCCCAACGGCCTTCCATTATCTCAACTCCCTCGGAAGAAGAGGCGGAGCCGCAATTCCACAGTGCGAGAGGAAAAAGCAGCCGTAGCAGCCTTCCGACTCGCGCTGAAAAGACGCCGATCTGGAGGCAAAGAGGAGAAGAAAACCCTCGAGTTTTGTCTCCTTCTTAACCTTCAGATCGAGCTGCAATCCCCGCGAAATCATGCTCCGCTCGGCCGCAACGCGAGCGGAAATGAGCCGCGGGAAACGCTTCACAGCGCTTGGCCAGGGCTTTTTAAAACGAGCACAAACACCCCTCTCGAGGACTGATTGTACATGCTCCTGGACAAAGGCACTGCAAACACACATAAATCGTGCGTGTACTGATCCGTGATAACACAAGTACACGGGGAAACACAGGATTTAAATGCTATTTCTCTTAAAGCCTATTATTTTTAATAGTGATGCAAAAAGAGAGCATGTGTGTGTGTAAGTCAGTTTAATGCTTGTAAGTAGGAGGAAAAAGACTCATGCGTCTGAGTGAAGAGAGAAAAAGCTGAAGTTGTTTGCTTCCGTGGTGCTTTTATACCTCCCGGTCTGACGTCACACACACGGTCCCGCCAATTAAATTGGATTGATTTCACATGTGCTTCAGGAGGTTATAAGAGAGGGATTGTATCCCATAGTGTCTCCTAATAGAGACGCAGCATAGAGTTCCCTGCAGGGAACCACACTTCAAGAGTTCACACTTAGCTGATGATTGGTAATAAAGCGTGTTTGGCATGCTGTCCCGGGAAAGAGCCCTGAGCTCAGAATATCCTTGAGCCCGGGGCTTCCTCCCGTTTGGAGGGCGAGAGGAGAGTGTGAGCTCAGGTGGGTCTCGAGAACTCCCCAAAATGCTTTTTAGCTCGGGAAAGCAGCCGCGTATTGAAGAAACCCCCCAATAAGCTAGTGATCAATGCTATATCCGGCTGCTGGATATAAATGAAGGTGGAGAAGGGAGAGAGGATCCTGAAGGAAGAAATTGGAAGCACGCTCTTAGGTAAGCTTTGAGAATTGGGCGTGGGAGGGCTGTGGTTGACTCCGGGGGAGTCAGATGTGAGGGGTGCTCCTGCGGGGGTTGGAGCGGGGGTAGACGGGCTCCTGCGGGAGTCGGGGTATGTTTTTGGGTGATGAGGACTCCTGCAGGAGAGGGGGTGAAGTGGGCAGGGGGGGCATGACTCCGATGGAAACGAACTCGGTGAGACTGCGTGGGAGTCCGAGTTGAGGAGTGATGGCCTATGCGAAAAATAGGGAGCAGTAGCGGAGTAACTCGGCGCTAGAAGGAAGGAAAAGAAAATAGCGGAGTAACTTGACGCTGAAGAAAGAAAAGTAGCAGAGTGACTCAACGCTAGAAGGGGTTTGGGGATTTAGAGGTGGGAAGGGTAAAGGAGCTGGAAGAGTGGGGGGTGGAGGAAAGAGCGGAGCATTTGATGCTGGAAGGAAGGGAAGAAGGTGCGGAGAAACTCAACGATAGGAAGGAGAGAATAGGAGATGCGGAGAAACACGACGCTGAAAAAAGTAAAGAGAGATATATATATTGGCTGGGGCAGGGGGGGGGGGTTGTATTTGACTCCGGTGGAGTCGGAGCTCTTGGGGTGACTCTGTGGGAGTTAGAGCTGTAACTTTGGCCTCCTGCAGGAGTCTGGGAAAGGGAGGGGGTGGTGGAGACTCCTGCTGGAGGTGGACTGGGCAGGTCTCCGGGGAGTCTGAGCTCGGGGAGACTCCGGGGAATCAGAGCTTGGGAGTGAGGGCTTATGCAAAGGAAGAAAAGAGTGGCGGAATACTCGACGCTAGAAAAAGGTTGAGTAGCGGAGCAACTCGACGCTAAAAAAAAAAAAGTAGTGGAGTAACTCGACGCTGAAAGGGGGGTAGGGAGTTGGAGATGAGGGGGGGACTGGAGAATGGGAGGGATTGAGGAAAGAGCGGAAGTAATCTACGCTTGAAGGAAGGGAAAGAGATGCGGAGAAACTTGACGCTAGGAAGTAGGAAAGGAGATGCGGAGAAACTTAACGCAGGAAGGAGCAAAAGTACGATTTCACTAGTGGCTTGGGTGGGGGGGGGGGGGGGGGGCAGTGATTGATTCCTGTGAGAGTCGGGGCTCGGGGGCACTCCGTGGGAGTAGAGCCGTGAGGAGGGGGGGGGGGGGGGGGTCCTGCACAAAATGGGAAGAGGGCAGTGGAGCTCTTGCTGGAAGTTTGATGAGTGAGGGGGTGGCCGGGCATTGGGCTTGGCGTGACTCCGCAGGAGTCAAAGCTCTTGGGCCTCCGTGGGAGATAGAGCTGTGAATGAGTATGAGTGAGAGTGATGGGGGAGCGGAGTATAGCTCGCGTTAAGAAAAGAATAGAGAGGGAGTAGTTAGAGCTAGTTACAGCAGAGAAACTCGATGCTGGAGAATTAAAGAATAATAGGGGAAAATGCAGGGTTAGAAGAAAAAGGCGTTTAGCAGAGTAACTCGATGCTAGAAATTATAGAAAAGTAGCGGAAAAACTCAACGCTAGAAGGAGGGGGAGGAAGAGGAAATGGCAGAGTCGTGCTCATGCCCTTGTACTCTGGGTGATGGATGCCGTCTGGTGAGAGGCAGCTGGGCTTCCCTGAGGTGATGTCTGCTGTGTCGGATGTATGTTTTGAACGCATCTGAGGACCAAGCGGCCGAGGGTCTGAATTTGATTTTGTGAGAGCCCGTTGTGGGCGGCTGTAGTGGCGGCTCCGATTCTGAAGGAGTGGCTAGAGAATGATTCAGGTGGAAAGCCAGATAGGTGTAATATTTCTTTCAGGTGTTTTTGAAACCAAAAACGGGTTAGTGTCGTCAGTAAAAAGTGGGGAGGAAGGATTGGAATCTTGAGATTTTCTCAGCTGTAAGTATGCCAGGAGGGTTTGGAATGGATGTGTGGGAGAGGGGAGGTCGAATATGAAAATGAAATGGCCGTTGCGATTTTGATCTGTTTTACTCTGCTTGATGATGAAAGAAATAGTTTCTTTATCCTGCAGATTCAGATCAGATATGGTGGGGTGAATGGATGGGTTGAATTTGAATGTGGTAGTGAGTTCTGAGCATCTAAGGAAGCCATAACAGGCTAGGGTGAACATGGCGTCTAGGGTGCGAGCTGTGTGGATAGACTGATAGCCTTTACGCCACATGTGTCAAAGCCAGTTCCTGGAGGGCCGGAGCTCTGCACAGTTTAGTTCCAACCCCAATTAAACCCACCTGATCAAACTAATTGAGTGCTTTAGGCTTGTTTGATACCTACAGATAGGTGTGTTGAAGCAGGGCTGGAACTAAACTCTGCAGGGCTCCGGCCCTCCAGGAATTGACTTTGACACCCCTGCTTTACGCAGTGTGTTTATACATTTGGAGAGAATGTTGAGTGTGATGGGGAGTCTAGAATCTGGGGGGGTGGGGTGTGATTTCTGAATGTCTTTCATGAGTAGTGTGGTTTGGGAGTTAGATATGGCATCTGAGGGGGATCCATAAATTAACTTATGGAAAAATTGGATCCCGCTTAAGTAGCTTCTAATGGTGCTGGCTTGTATGTTCTTGGAAGTATGAAGGTGAGATATGAATGAGGTGATTGAGAGGAGGGAAAAATCAGGAAAGAATGCTTTGTACAGTATGTGGAAGTGTTTAAAGGCTTTCCATGCTGTGAGGTATGAATCAAGGCTATAGCCTGTAATAATGAGAGATATGGAAATTTGGCTAAGGTAATATAGTGGGTGGTTTATGGCAATATCATTTCTGAATAAGGAGGTACTGGTGTTGGATGAGGGTCCGCTTCTGGTGCCAAGAGATGAAATTTCTGGAAGGAGAAACGAGAGAGAGAGTCAGCAATTAGATTTTTGCAGCCTGGTACATGCTTAGCAGTCATTATGAATTGTTTTTTGGCTGTTGTCCATACTAGACGCCTTAATAAGGGCATGAGAACGGTGAGCGGGAACGCCCTTTATTAATGCATTGTACAGTAGCTTTGTTGTCGTAATGCAAGAGAATGCTGGAGGCGGACCATTTGTCTCCCCATAAAATAGCTGCAGCAACTACGGGGTATAGTTCGAACAGAGCTGACGAGTGTTGGATTTGTGGAATTTTTTGCATTTGTGGGGGCCATGAGGAAGCAAACCAATGCCCTTGGTAAAATCCCCTGAACCCGTCAGGAGGGGGTGGCGTCAGTGAATAAACTAATATCGATTGGGGATGAAATAAGATCTCGGTAGAAAAAGGAACAGCCGTTACATTTCTTAAGAAAGGATATCCGCAAACTGAGTTCATCGTGACTGGAATTGTTAAGGAGGATTAAATCATTCAGACCGAGAACTGAAGTGGCTAGCTGAAGGAGGTGAGTAATAAACGGGCGGCCTTGCGGGATGATACGCTGTGGAGAAGTGAGACTACTCCCCTCCGTCTCCGACGGCCGCACTGGTACACACACACACATACACACACACACACACACACACACACACACACCACTTACCTTCATTCCTTCCTCCTCCGTCAGCGGTGATTTTTGATGAGCGCACGCGTCATATCACCGGCATTCCGTCACCCCTCCACAGTTCATCTTTCCCCTTCAGTTTCACATGAAGCATACACTTACACACACCCATTGTCTTCGTGTTTTTGGTTGTTTGTCTGTTTGTTTGTCTAGGGTGGTTCGAACTTTCAGCGCGCGAACCACCATGGCGCGGCTTCTGATGTCATAAGCCCGCGCCATCCTTTCATTCGGTCTCGCAATGAAGTCCGAACCCCCCTAGACAAACAAACAGACAAACAACCAAAAACACGAAGACAATGGGTGTGTGTAGGTGTATGCTTCGTGTGAAACTGATGAGGAAAGATGAACTGTGGAGGGGTGACGGAATGCCGGTGATATGACGCGTGCACTCATCACAAATCACCGCTGACGGAGGAGGAAGGAATGAAGGTAAGTGGTGTGTGTGTGTGTGTGTGTGTGTGTGTGTGTGTATGTGTGTGTGTGTACCAGTGCGGCCGTCGGAGACGGAGGGGAGAAGTCTCACTTCTCCACACTATCCTCCGCCTCTCCAAGGCGCGTACTGTCCGGTAACCTGGACAGGAAGTCGGCTACTAGGTTTTTCCTCCTAGGGCAATGACGTATCTTAAACTTAAAGGGTTGTAATGCCAAGTACCATCGGGTCACTCTAGCATTGTTATCCTTCATGGTATGAATCCATGTGAGAGCCCGATGGTCAGTCTCTTGGTCAAACTCCCGCCCCAGGAGGTAGTAGCGGAGGGATTCAAGGGACCACTTAATGGCCAGACACTCTTTCTCGACCGTGGAGTACCGAGTTTCCCTGGCCAACAGTTTCCTACTCAGAAACACCACAGGTCTCTCTTCTCCAGATGGTCCCTGGGCCAGTACCGCGCCAATAACTCCGTCTGATGCATCCACCTGCACCAAGAAACGTTGAGTAAAGTCTGGACTCTTTAGCACCGGATGTGTACAGAGTCTCTCTTGCAGTGTCTTCCACGCCTGCTCACAGGCCTCAGTCCAAATGACTGGATTCTTTGTCCCTTTTATTAACAAGTCTGTTAAGGGTGCTGCTGTTGAGGCGAAGTCAGGGATGAAGCGTCGTACCAGCCCACCAATCCTATGAAGAAGCGCACCTCCTTCTTGGTCCTGGGTCTTGGGCTCCGCCGAATTGCTTCCACCTTGTCTACCTGTGGTCTGAGACCATCATTGCCCAGTCGGTACCCCAGGTAGTTGGTTTCTTGTTTCCCCCACTCGCACTTTGCCACGTTTAAGCACAGACCCACCGCTTGTATTTTCTCCAGGGTCTGTCTTTCGTGCCACAAATGATCCACCCACGTGTGACTATGAATCACAACGTCGTCTAGGTATGCAGCCGCAAACTCTTCACAGCCCTGGAGAACTTTGTCCATAAGTCACTGGAAGGTTGCAGGTGCCCCATGTAATCCAAACGAAAGAACTGTAAATTGAAATAGCCCAAGAGGAGTTCTGAAGGCAGTCAGTGGTCTTGATGACGGATGGAGGGGCACCTGCCAATATCCCTTACACAAGTCCAGTGTAGTGGTGTAGCGGGCCTGTCCAATCCTTTCCAACAGGTCATCAATTCTAGGCATAGGGTAGGCATCAAACTTCGATTGAGCATTCAGCTTACGGAAGTCAACGCAGACCCTTAAGGATCCAGCCTTCTTTGGGACGATGACGAGTGGGCTACTCCATTCTGAGGTTGAAGCCTCGATGACCCCCAACTCCTTCATGGTCTCGATCTCTTCTTTCAAAGGCTTTAGCAGTTTTTCCGGGATTCGATAAGATCTCTGTCTTGATGGTATTGTATTGGTAAGATGGATGGTGTGTTGGGTTACCTCAGTTCTGCCTGGTCTCTGCTGGAACAATGAAGGGTATTGCCTCAGTAGATCTTGTAACACTTGTTGTTTCTCTTCTTCTAGGTGTTTCAGTTTCAGCTCTGCAGATTTCCGTGGTGTCACCATCACTTCAGCTGGTTCACTCCCATCCTCTTCAACTTCTCTTACCATCAAGGAATGTTTAAGTTGTTGCAGTGTCTTGGCCTCTTTCCATTCTTTCAGGAGGTTAATGTGGTAGGTTTGACGACTCTTCTTCTTCTCCGGGTGATGTATCTCATATGTGACCGGACCCATCTTCCTGGTGATCTCGTAGGGCCCCTGCCACTTCGCAAGAAGTTTGTTAGTTGACGTGGGTAATAGTAATAATACCTTCTGCCTGGGCTGGAATTGGCGTAGACGGCCTTTTGGTCATACCATCTCTTCTGCTTGTCTTGTGCCTCTTTCAGGTTTTCCTCCGCTTGCTCCCTGTAGGTCTCCAGCCTCTCCCTCATTTCTAGGATGAACTTGATGATGCTGCTGCCCTCCTCTGCTGCTGGAGACTTCGTCCATGCCTTTTTCAATAAGTCTAATGGCCCCTGGACTGGCCAGCCATACATCAACTCAAACGGGGCGCAAACTGTGGATGCTTGAGGTACCTCTCTATAGGCGAACAGTAGGAACGAATGTCCCAGTCCTTTCCAGTGTCATTTCCAAACTTCCGTAGCTTGTTCTTTAGTGTCGCGTTAAACCTCTCCACCAGCCCATCCGTCTGCGGGTGATATGGGGTCGTCCTCAGTGTAGAGATGCCCAATTGCTGGTGAAACTGCTTCATCACTCGTGACATAAAGTTGGTTCCCTGGTCTGTGATGATTTCGTCGGGGATGCCTACCCTGGAAAACAGTTGTACATAAGCATGTAATATCTTTGTGGTGGTGACAGCACGAAGTGGGAATACTTCGGGGTAACATGTGGCATAGTCACAGATGACTAGTATGTAGCGGTGTCCCGCACTACTCCTTTCAAGTGGTCCCACAATATCCATGGCAATGCGGCGGAAAGGGGTTGAGATAATGGGTAAGGGGTGTAACGGAGCCTTGTCTCTTTGACGTACCCCACTGGTTGTCTGACATGTGGAGCAAGTGTTGCAGTATGTCTGAACATCAGTGTACATGGAAGGCCAATAGAAACGTGAACGAATGCGTGTGTATGTCTTGTGAAATGCCAAATGTCCTGCCCATGGAAGTGTGTGTGCTAGATGTAACACAACTGGATGACAAGACAAGGGTACAACCAAACGTTTCACATTCCCCACTTGTACAGATAACACATTATCAATGATAATAAATTTTTCATCATTTAGGTTAGTGTTATTTTGTTTTTCTGCCCTTACAAACAACGTTTTCAAAGTTTGATCATTTCTTTGCAGTTCAGCGATGTTATCTGGGATCTGCCAGTCCCTCACCTCCAGACCACTTGTATCAGGTTTGGGAACTGGAGAACTGGCTTTAACAGCCGTTTTTGCTGACGGGTTTTCTGTGGGCCCTTGATCCCACCCTGTAGCAAACTACTATCAAAGTCTGGCAGTGGTTGCAAACCAGATTTTGCTTGGGCACGTGTCATTACAGTACATGCAATTTCATCAACTTTTACACCTTCAAAGATATTTTTGGTAGATTCAACACACAGTTCATTCAGTACTGGGAGGTCTCTTCCTAAAATCATGTCTGCCGGCAAGTTAGCGACAACTGCAACATTCATCAAATACATTTGATCCTGAATGCCCACAAGTACCTCTGCTGTCGGATACCTCTTATTATCCCCATGAACACATTTTACTTCTGTGGTGTTAGCATAGTCAACATTAAAGACATGACATGATTTGATCAGTGAAATGGAACTTCCTGTATCAAGCAGTGCTTTCAGTTCAAGACCATTCACAGTAATGTCCAAAAAATCAACATTTTGTCCCACATCAAAGTCACTGTTAGCAAAAATTTCCCCTGTGGATACTGCATGGGGTACTGGCATAGGGAGCTCTATCCGCAGGCTACCAGTCTCCGTGGGTGTGACTAGCGTTGGTTGCACTGCTTGCTGGATCGTCTCACGAAATCCCTTCAGCTCACGAAGATACCTCTCCTCCCTCGCTTGCTGTGCCTCGAGGAAATCCCTCATCAGGCTCGCCATGCCCCCACTGGACTGAGTAGAAGGCTCACCGATGCTGGGACGCTCTGCAGCTGCCTCCTTTTCTCCAGACGACAGACTACGCCAAGCTGCGTCCTTCACCGCAGATCGTAGACCCGTCCTTCTCCCTTTCACCATTCTCTTCCGGGTGGCCATCCCACTTCTGACACCAAAATGTGATGTAGTGACCCTGGAGTGGGCCCACTACAAGGCGTGGTAGGCCTAAATGCCACAAATAAACCCCCCCAAAAAAAAAAATCCCCCAAAACAATTGCCTGAACCAGAGGTGTAAAAAAGGTGTTATTTATTTACAAGGATGGGTGAAATATAGTCCAGTGCAAAAAATATATGTATATACAGTGTCCCAAAAATCCAAAAAATATATGTACAAAAAAATATATATACAAAAATACAAAGTATCAAATTAACAAATAAAATATAAAGACGAATATATACAACACAAAACAATCAAAGGAAAAAAAAAGTCAAACGTAACCACTGTATACAAGTATCCACTTACAAAAAAATTGCTCAAGGCTCTGCCACAGCACGCTCGCTCGCCAGGTGAACTGACCCCGAGCTGGAGTCTGGCGTCCCTCTTTATACGCCAGACTCCGCCCATCGATTGGCGCGAGCCATACATAAAATATACTTCCTTTAAACTCGCCTTAATAGGCATCTCTTTAAACATTTAACATTTACATCTGTTTAACAGACAAATACATATAAAAAAAACATTAAACACATACAACCCTTAACACAGCTTCTCCTGTAAAACAGGACAAACGACACGCTGGTTGTACCCACATAAACACAAATGGTACGGTCGGACTTTCAGCGCGCGAACCACCATGGCGCGGCTTCTGATGTCATAAGCGCGCGCCATCCTTTCATTCGGCTTGGCCGGTCTCGCGCTGAAGTCCGAACCCCCCTAGACAAACAAACAGACAAACAACCAAAAACACGAAGACAATGGGTGTGTGTAAGTGTATGCTTCGTGTGAAACTGAAGGGGAAAGATGAACTGTGGAGGGGTGACGGAATGCCGGTGATATGACGCGTGCACTCATCACAAATCACCGCTGACGGAGGAGGAAGGAATGAAGGTAAGTGGTGTATGTGTGTGTGTGAGTGTGTGTGCGTGTGTATGTGTGTGTGTGTACCAGTGCGGCCGTCGGAGACGGAGGGGAGTAGTCTCACTTCTCCACATACGCATAGCGAAGTTTAAATGCCCGAGGATGGAGAGGAGTTCGCGTTTAGTGCATTCTTGTTTCTCTAAAAAGATTAGAGAAAGAGAAAGAATGCGGTCGATTTTTTCTTTGGGAAGGGATGCTTGAAATTGATCAGAGTCTAGATTAATACCCAGAAATTTGATCGAAGTGCTGGGTCCGGAAGTTTTCTCTTCTGCAAGGGGAATTCCAAGATCTGCGAAAACCTTTTGTGTTATCGCCAGATGTTTAGCGGGCGGTGCAGACGGGGGGGAGATGATAAGGAAATCATCTAATAGGTGAATTATGTATGGGACCCCATAATTGTTAGTTAGGATCCAGCATAATGCTTCTGAGAGCGTATCAAATATTTTGGGGCTACTTCTGCAACTGAATGTGAGTCGGACTGTGAAGTAGAATTGAGAGCGCAATTGAATGCCAAAGAGATGCCAAAAATCGGGATAGATGGGCATAATTTTGAATGCGGATTTAATCTCGATTTTTTCGAGCCAATCGTTACGGCCGGCTATTTTAATGAGAGAGATAGCTTGATCGATATCGTGGTAATGGAGCGAATATTCGTCGGGCTGGATGGTGCTATTAATACTTGGAAAGGCGGAGTTATGCGGAGATGAGAGATCTATGATCAAGCGTTTTTTGCCAGAGAATTTACGAGTTGCTATGCCTATAGGGCTGATGCGAGAAGCGCTAAACGGAGGACCGAATGTGTAACGGGAAAAAGCTATGGTGAATTTGGCTAATGACAAAATACGTGATTGAGAATTGGAAGGATGTTTGAGGGTGAGTGTAAATTCGCTGCAATCCACCTGGCGTTCCGCCGTGGGAGGTGAAATGGGTGACAAGAGTGTGATGAGGTCGATGTCAGCACCTGAAAGGATTTGGTTTCTTGCGGCGTGTGAGACTTGGGTGGGTTCCAGAGCTAGAGCGTTATGTGGTGGCGGGAGGGGCGTGCCTGTCGAAAGACTGAATGGAGGACGAAAGGCGGAAGCTGGTGCCGGTATGGGTGCATGCAGGGTAGGTTCTGTGCTAGTGGGGGCGGGTGGAAGTGAAAAAGGGAGAAAATGGTTGGGTTGGGTAAGAGACTGAAAAGGAATGAAACATGAAGCAGAGGGTTGTGAAGGGAGAGAAAGTGCTTGAGTTTGGGGAAGGGCTGGAGGAATAGAGTTAGGAGGAAGGAAGTGGGTAGCTGAAGTGGAAGGAATGTTAGGACTGTTTGGAGAGCTGGAAAGAGGGGCTGGAGGCCAGGACAGAGAAGTAGAGAAGGGTTGGGGAAGACAGGGGTGGGAAATGAAGTCCATTCTGTTAGAGTCCTGTTGGTTGGCGTTGGGTGACGTAATTGGTATAGCCTGGGATTCCTGGGGGCGTGGTCTACCGGGAGTGCGGCGGGGAACATGTTTTTTTTGTCCTTTCTTTTTCTTTGTGCGGGATAAGGAGTGTGGCGTGAGCTGGATTTCCTGGTGATAACTCTTGCTGGTGGTGAGAGGAAGGATGAGAGTCTAATGTGGTGTTGGAATATAGTCTGAGGAGTTCCGGTTTATTGAGAGATCGGGGAGCATGGATGCCGAGGTCTGATAGGTGTTTGCAGAGTTCTGTAACTGTGATCCTTTTTGTCGGATGGATGAAGGAGGTGACTGAAGCGTATGATGAGGTAGGTGAATTATTTTGTTGTCTTGATGCGGAGGGAGATAGGGATCTTGTTTGGTGGAGGCGACCGGAAGTGGAGCGTGTCATTCTTCGGCCTCTAGTAGGGGCCTCGGGCTCGTGTATGTAGCCTTGCGGGGCTGAGAGAGGGTGAGGAGCCGCGGGCGTCTCCGGTTGAGCGGGGTGGTCTTGTGGGTTGAATTCCGGGTTGTTGCTGGTGGTGTTGTTGTTGTTTTCCTTTTTATGTGGCTGATGACTGATGTGTGGGTAGATAGGGATGGTAAGCTGTTAGGCTGGTATGCTGGTTGATTGATGTCTGGCAGGTCGATCGTTTGGTTAGTTGTTGTTGTTGTTGCTGCTGTTGTGTTAGTTGGTGGGTAGCAGGTGGCAGGTAGCAGGTGCTTAGTCCGCATTGAAAAGCAAAGCGAATGAAGCGGTCTTCAAACGAAGATGACTGGAGCAGAAAGCTCTGGTAATTTATAATGTGTCCGTGTTCATTTGATTGGTGCAATGTGCAGAGTTAATGCGGTACCAGCTGTGTTCAATCATAAGCACGTGATCCTGTCGAAATAAGTTTATAAATAAACAACACAAGATGTTTCCAGGCCAAAAACAGAAAGTGATAAAAACGGCTTAAAACCATGAAATGCATCATTCTTTTTGTTTTAAACAACATTACATGCAGTTTTAAACATGTTTAAACAATTTTCAAGAGAAAAGCAAGTGATTTTTTAAGTGTTCATTTTTGGACATCTGATGCAATATTCTTGCTACTGGGGCTGAGATATGATGTTTCCAGGCAAAAACAGAAAGTGATAAAAAAAGCTTAAAACCATGAAATGCATCATTCTTTTTGTTTTAAACAACATTGCATGCAGTTTTAAACCTGTTTAAACAACTTTCAAGGGAAAAGCAAGTGATTTTGAATGTTAATTTTTTTTTACTTCTGATGCAGTATTCTTGCTTCTCGGGGCTGAGATATGATGTTTCCAGGCCAAAAACAGAAAGTGATAAAAATAGCTTAAAACCATGAAATGCATCATTCTATTTGTTTTAAACAACATTACATGCAGTTTTAAACCGGTTTAAACAACTTTCAAGGGAAAAGCAAGTGATTTTGAATGTGTTCAAATTATGGTGTTCTGATGCAATATTCTTGCTCGTGGGGCTGAGATATGATGTTTCCAGGTCAAAAACAGAAAGTGATAAAAACAGCTTAAAACATACCTGCCAACATTTGGTTCGTAAATTCTGGGAGACCCCCCCCCCCCCCCCCCCCCCCCCCCAAATTACAAATAATTACAAATTATGTTGTAATTATGTCATACGCTCATTTGCATATTACTGTCGTCATCGCGTTCTACCATTTCTGTTTGCTTAACAGCCTATGATAAATAAATGGGGTATTTTTATTCGCACTATGCTTTATGTAAGCTTGTCAGTTTAACTAAATTTATTGCTGTTTGAATACAGTATATCATTATAGATGAGTAGGGAATTTGCAGTAATCTCTCAGACGTAATATACTCAGACAAGTTCTGAAACTCACACTTAAAACATCTCTGATTGTGCAACAAGAATAAACGGTCAAATTAAATTGTTAAAATAAAGGAGAAGCAGATCAGGTTGACTGTACAAGGGAAATACCTTAAAACTGCCACCTGTTCTAAATCATTTGCCGTCGGTACGCAGAGAGGTGCTCTGCTCTCAGGCTGCAGGGGAGGCTCATTGAGAAGAGTAGGGACGGTACAGTAATGGACAAACGACAGTCTATAAAAATCGCCAGTAACACACAAAAAAGTCGGCAACTAAGTTGGCAACACTGGCGCAAACTGAAGAGCGGGGAGCGGGAGGAGTAAGAGGTTTGGGGAGATGGGGGCGCGCGAACTGTAGCGCGCGACCGGAAGAGCACAAGCGCCAAGTAAGTTTCAGCCCGGACTGTACCAAAATGTTGAGGAGCGGGGGGCGGGGGAATTCCGGGAGTTTACCGGGAGACAGAACAATATGGGAGACGGGTCTGAAATACGGGAGACTCCCGGGAAAAACGGGAGTGTTGGCAGGTATGGCTTAAAACCATGAAATGCAACATTCTTTTTGTTTTAAACAACATTACATGCAGTTTTAAACATGTTTAAACAAATTTCAAGGGGAAAGCAAGTGATTTTGAAAAGGTTCAATTTTGGTGTTCTGATGCAGTATTCTTGCTCGTGGGGCTGAATATGATAATTCCAGGCCGAAAACAGAAAGTGATAAAAACAGCTTAAAACCATGAAATGCATCATTCTTTTTGTTTTAAACAACATTACATGCAGTTTTAAACATGTTTAAACAACTTTCATGGGGAAAGCAAGTGATTTTGAAAGTGTTCAATTTTGGAGTTCTGAAGCACTATTCTTGCTCGTGGGGCTGAGATCGCTCTGGTTACTAAAGTAACCTTCGTTCCCCGAGGGGGGGAACGGAAATGCTATGTGGAAACTTCCACTATGGGGAAATGTTTGGAAAACGCCATAATGATTGAACCTTACCTTCGCCCCCGATGAGAAGTTTGCCAGGCAAATGAGCGTGAGCGCACCTGCGTCACCAGAGGCGCGGTCTTCCAACGTGTTCCCTGGCCCTTACTTGTCCCACTTCAACAGAAGATTTACGGATTTAGATATATTTTTCGGGAGCCGCAAATGCGTCTAGAATAATTTCTAGGAATTTAATACGACAGTACGTTCGGAATGCGTGCAGTCCCGATAGGGAGGATGCTGCGAAGGCCACCTGCTACCCAAGTGGGGAGACTGGTGGCGAGAGAGCATATGGACTAGCCCTGAGAAGGGGGAGTACGCATATGAATATAAGATGGTTAGCGGTGAGGGAAGACACGGGTCCGCCTGTGAGGGGGGACTGCACCGTGGCAGAATAAGCATATGGGATCGCCTAGTGGGGATCGCACATAGCAGGCACCTATACCCAGAACGCGGGCTGACCATCGGGCAGACCAACAACGTAACGGGCCAGTGCCTGACTCCTCCGCTGAGTCAGGTGCTGGGGGCCTCGGAGGAATATCTGCAGGGTTCGCCAGCGGGGAACTTTACTGACAGAGCGAAAAAGCGCACGTATCTCTGTGTTAGAGAGAATGGCGCAGCAAGAGTTTTACAACACCTAACCGAATTTCTCATTCACCGCGTGAGGAAATCGGCTCCCCTCAAGATTAATAAATCTCGCAATAGGTGTCGCCCAGCCCGCAGCTCTACAGTGTCTGTTAGAGAGGCGCCGCGTGCTAATGCCCAAAAGGATGCGCGCTTCAAGGAGCACGCTCTCACTCTTGCGGGACGCGGCTCGCCCTGGCTCTGATGAGCGAGGGAGATGGCATTCAGAGTTCAGTGGGTATGTTCCAACCTCTGTTTGGATACGGCACTTCCCGTCTGCCGATCACCATAACAGATAAAGAGCTGAGTACGGTCCGTGTAATAGCATAGTGCGAAGGACCAAATAAAGGGGCTGGGTCTGCCTCCTCCGTGGGCAGCGCTTGCAGGTTCACTACGTGGCTAAAAGAACGCTGTAGGAACCTAGGGCACCTAGGTGGGCCGGGGTCTCAGGTAAACGTGAGAATGGGCCGGCCCAAAACGCTGGCACATTTCGCTGACCGAAAATGCCTCCAGATACCCACCCATTTGGCCGATGCAAACGCGACCAGCAGAGCTGTCTACCTGGACAGAAATCTTAAAGATACCGAGTCGAGTTATCGAGCAGACCTCTCCTAAGAGAGATCTCCAAGTGGGTATGAGAGGGAAACAGGAAAATTAATATTCATGTCTCGCGCCTCTGGGAACTGGATGATGAGACGATACTTCCCAGCACGCCGCCCTTGCCGCATCCTTAGAGCGGGGATGATCGTAACGCCAACCCCTCGGAGCGGAGGGGACAGCCTTAGCTCCAGTCAACTGAAGGAGGATAGCATCACTCTGATCTGGCATGTTCGGGGTTTCCTTCTCTGGGAAAAAGGTAACCACACAGCGAATAGACTCCACTTCAGGCGTGGGCATGCCTCGTAGAGGGTGCTCAGCCTGAGTGACAGTGTTCACCACCTAATCGGTAAGTCACCTAAGTCCTCCGCGCTCCATCTATGAAGCATAGATCTGGGAGCGGGTGCCAAACGGTGCCTGTCCCCTGTTTCCAGGGGATGTGCCAGGGAGGGGCCATCATGAGGAGAGAGTTGAAAGCAGGTCCGATTGGGCCAGAGAGGCGCAATACGAGAGCTGTTTCTCGACCTCCCTGACTTTTCACAGTATCTGTGCGAGTAGGCTCACTGGAGAAATGCGTATTACGCACGCCCCGAGGCCAGCTGTGTAGCCAGTGGACTTTGCAGGGTTCGCCAAGTGGGGAACTCAAGCGAGAGCGCACGAATCTCTGAGTTAGAGAGAGAAAGGCGCAGCACAGAACAGCTGGACAGTCGGGGGTGGAGTCTCCATTTTCCCAGGCGAAACTGCCGTGAGAGCGAATGGGCTGCACGAAGAGCTCGGTGGGGAAAAAATGGAATGCAGTGATTGCGCCGCGTATGACTCCGGGGGAGCAGATGGCGAGCGAGCTGTGACATGCTGCGAGAGCGGATACCCCCCACACGGTTGATATACGCCCCCGCTGCCGTACTGTCCGTCCTTACCAGTACGTGTTATCGCTCCAGCACCGGTAAAAAACGGCGGAGAGCGAGGAACACTGCCAACAGCTCTAGGCAATTGATATGCCAATGCAACTGGGTTTTTT
>LR812524.1:26734404-26850253 GCA_903798195.1 Danio kyathit | reverse complement strand
TATTCTTGCTCGTGGTGCTGAGATATGATGTTTCCAGGCCAAAAACAGAAAGTGATAAAAACAGCTTAAAACCATGAAATGCAACATTCTTTTTGTTTTAAACAACATTACATGCAGTTTTATACATGTTTAAACAACTTTCAAGGGGAAAGCAAGAGATTTTGAAAGTGTTCAATTTTGGTGTTCTGATGCAGTATTCTTGCTCGTGGGACTGAGATATGATGTTTCCAGGCCAAAAACAGAAAGTGATCAAAACAGCTTAAAACCATGAAATGCATCATTCTTTTTGTTTAAAACAACATTACATGCAGTTTTAAACATGTTTAAACAACTTTAAAGAGAAAGCAAGGTGATTTTGAATGTGTTCAAATTTTTGTGTTCTGATGCAGTATTCTTGCTCGTGGAGCTGAGATATGATGTTTCCAGGCCAAAAACAGAAAGTGATCAAAACAGCTTAAAACCATGAAATGCATCATTCTTTTTGTTTTAAACAACATTAAATGCAGTTTTAAACATGTTTAAACAACTTTCAAGGGGAAAGCAAGTGATTTTGAATGTGTTCAAATTTTGGTGTTCTGACGCAATATTCTTGCTCGTGGGGCTGAGATATGATGTTTCCAGGCCAAAAACAGAAAGTGATAAAAACAGCTTAAAACCATGAAATGAATCATTCTTTTTGTTTTTAAACAACATTACATGCAGTTTTAAACATGTTTTAACAACTTTCAAGGGGAAAGCAAGAGATTTTGAAAGTGTTTAATTTTGGTGTTCTGATGCAGTATTCTTGCTCGTGGTGCTGAGATATGATGTTTCTAGGCCAAAAACAGAAAGTGATAAAAACAGCTTAAAACCATGAAATGCATCATTCTTTTTGTTTTAAACAACATTTCATGCAGTTTTAAAGCATGTTTAAACAACTTTCAAGGGAAAAGCAAGTGATTTTGAATGTGTTCAAATTTTGGTGTTCTGATGCAATATTCTTGCTCGTGGGGCTGAGATATGATGTTTCCAGGCCAAAAACAGAAAGTGATTAAAACAGCTTAAAACCATGAAATACATCATTCTTTTTGTTTTAAACAACATTACATGCAGTTTTAAACATGTTTAAACAACTTTCAAGGGAAAAGCAAGTGATTTCGAATGTGTTCAACTTTTGGTGTACTGATGCAATATTCTTGCTCGTGGGGCTGAGATATGATGTTTCCAGGCCAAAAACAGAAAGTGATCAAAACAGCTTAAAACCATGAAATGCATCATTCTTTTTGTTTTAAACAATATTACATGCAGTTTTAAACATGTTTAAACAACTTTCAAGGGGAAAGCAAGAGATTTTGAAAGTGTTCAATTTTGGTGTTCTGATGCAGTATTCTTGCTCGTGGGACTGAGATATGATGTTTCCAGGCCAAAAACAGAAAGTGATCAAAACAGCTTAAAACCATGAAATGCATCATTCTTTTTGTTTAAAACAACATTACATGCAGTTTTAAACATGTTTAAACAACTTTCAAGAGAAAAGCAAGTGATTTTGAATGTGTTCAAATTTTTATTGTTCTGAAGCAGTATTCTTGCTCGTGGGGCTGAGATATGATGTTTCCAGGCCAAAACAGAAAGTGATAAAAACAGCTTAAAACCATGAAATGCATCATTCTTTTTGTTTTAAACAACATTAAATGCAGTTTTAAACATGTTTAAACAACTTTCAAGGGGAAAGCAAGTGATTTTGAATGTGTTCAAATTTTGGTGTTCTGACGCAATATTCTTGCTCGTGGGGCTGAGATATGATGTTTCCAGGCCAAAAACAGAAAGTGATAAAAACAGCTTAAAACCATGAAATGAATCATTCTTTTTGTTTTAAACAACATTACATGCAGTTTTAAACATGTTTAACAACTTTCAAGGGAAAAGCAAGTGATTTTGAATGTATTCAAATTTTGGTGTTCTGACGCAATATTCTTGCTCGTGGGGCTGAGATAAGATGTTTCCAGGCCAAAAACAGAAAGTGATAAAAACAGCTTAAAACCATGAAATGCATCATTCTTTTTGTTTTTAAACAACATTACATGCAGTTTTAAACATGTTTAAACAACTTTCAAGGGAAAAGCAAGTGATTTCGAATGTGTTCAACTTTTGGTGTACTGATGCAATATTCTTGCTCGTGGGGCTGAGATATGATGTTTCCAGGCCAAAAACAGAAAGTGATTAAAACAGCTTAAAACCATGAAATGCATCATTCTTTTTGTTTTAACAACATTACATGCAGTTTTAAAATGTTTAAACAACTTTCAAGGGGAAAGCAAGTGATTTTGAATGTGTTCAAATTTTGGTGTTCTGATGCACTATTCTTGCTCGTGGTGCTGAGATATGATGTTTCCAGGCCAAAAACAGAAAGTGATAAAAACAGCTTAAAACCATGAAATGCATCATTCTTTTTGTTTTAAACAACATTACATGCAGTTTTAAACATGTTTAAACAACTTTCAAGAGAAAAGCAAGTGATTTTGAATGTGTTCAAATTTTGGTGTTCTGATGCAGTATTCTTGCTCGTGGGGCTGAGATATGATGTTTCCAGGCCAAAAACAGAAAGTGATTAAAAACAGCTTAAAACCATGAAATGCATCATTCTTTTTGTTTTAAACAACATTACATGCAGTTTTAAACATGTTTAAACAACTTTCAAGGGGAAAGCAAGTGATTTTGAATGTGTTCAAATTTTGGTGTTCTGATGCAATATTCTTGCTCGTGGGGCTGAGATATGATGTTTCCAGGCCAAAAACAGAAAGTGATAAAAACAGCTTAAAACCATGAAATGCATCATTCTTTTTGTTTTAAACAACATTACATGCAGTTTTAAACATGTTTAAACACTTTCAAGGGAAAAGCAAGTGATTTCGAATGTGTTCAACTTTTGGTGTACTGATGCAATATTCTTGCTCGTGGGGCTGAGATATGATGTTTCCAGGCCAAAAACAGAAAGTGATAAAAACAGCTTAAAACCATGAAATGCATCATTCTTTTTGTTTTAAACAACATTACATGCAGTTTTAAGCATGTTTAAACAACTTTCAAGGGAAAAGCAAGTGATTTCGAATGTGTTCAACTTTTGGTGTACTGATGCAATATTCTTGCTCGTGGGGCTGAGATATGATGTTTCCAGGCCAAAAACAGAAAGTGATTAAAACAGCTTAAAACCATGAAAAGCATCATTCTTTTTGTTTTAAACAATATTACATGCCGTTTTAAAATGTTTTAAACAACTTTCAAGGGGAAAGCAAGTGATTTTGAATGTGTTCAAATTTTGGTGTTCTGATGCACTATCCTTGCTCGTGGTGCTGAGATATGATGTTTCTAGGCCAAAAACAGAAAGTGATAAAAACAGCTTAAAACCATGAAATGCATCATTCTTTTTGTTTTAAACAACATTACATGCAGTTTTAAACATGTTTAAACACTTTCAAGGGAAAAGCAAGTGATTTCGAATGTGTTCAACTTTTGGTGTACTGATGCAATATTCTTGCTCGTGGGGCTGAGATATGATGTTTCCAGGCCAAAAACAGAAAGTGATCAAAACAGCTTAAAACCATTAAATGCGTCGTTCTTTTTGTTTAAAACAACATTACATGCAGTTTTAAACATGTTTAAACAACTTTCAAGGGAAAAGCATGTGATTTTGAATGTGTTCAAATTTTGGTGTACTGATGCACTATTCTTGCTCATGGGGCTGAAATATGATGTTTCCAGGCCAAAAACAGAAAGTGATCAAAACAGCTAAAAACCATGAAATGCATCATTCTTTTTGTTTTAAACAACATTACATGCAGTTTTAAACATGTTTAAACAACTTTCAAGGGGAAAGCAAGAGATTTTGAAAGTGTTCAATTTTGGTGTTCTGATGCAGTATTCTTGCTCGTGGGGCTGAGATATGATGTTTCCAGGCCAAAAACAGAAAGTGATAAAAAAAGCTTAAAACCATGAAATGCATCATTCTTTTTGTTTTAAACAACATTACATGCAGTTTTAAACATCTTTAAACAACTTTCAAGGGGAAAGCAAGTGATTTTGAATGTGTTCAAATTTTGGTGTTCTGATGCAATATTCTTGCTCGTGGGGCTGAGATTTGATGTTTCCAGGCCAAAAAAAGAAAGTGATAAAAACAGCTTAAAACCATGAAATGCATCATTCTTTTTGTTTAAAACAATATTACATGCAGTTTTAAAAAATGTTTAAACAACTTTCAAGGGAAAAGCAAGTGATTTTGAATGTGTTCAAATTTTGGTGTTCTGATGCAGGATTCTAGCTTCTGGGGCTGAGATATGATGTTTCCAGGCCAAAAACAGAAAGTGATAAAAACAATTTAAAACCATAAAATGCATCATTCTTTTTGATTTAAACAGCATTACATGCAGCTTTAAACATGGTTAAACAACTTTCAAGGGAAAAGCAAATGATTTTTATTGTGTTTATTTTTCGACTTCTGATGCAGTATTCTTGCTTCTGGGGCTGAGATTTGATGTTTCCAGGCCAAAAACAGAAAGTGATAAAAACAGCTTAAACCATGAAATGCATCATTCTTTTTGTTTTAAACAGTGCTATTTGCAGTTTTAAACATGTTTAAACAACTTTCAAGGGAAAAGCAAGTGATTTTTAAAGTGTCCAATTTTGTGGTTCTAATGCAGGATTCCTGCTTCTGGGGCTGAGATATGATGTTTCCAGGCCAAAAACAGAAAGTGATAAAACAGCTTAAAACCATGAAATGCATCATTCTTTTTGTTTTAACAAAATTACGTGCAGTTTTAAACATGTTTAAACAACTTTCAAAAGAAAAGCAAGTGATTTTGAATGTGTTCCTTTTTGGACTTCTGATGCAGGATTCTTGCTTTTGGGCCTGAGATATGATGTTCCCCTTCGGAAGGGGAACTTCAATGCTATGTGGAAACTTCCACTATGGGGATTTGATTCAGAAAGCCAATCATCTGAAAGAGTATGTAAACGGGCCAATGAAATGCCAATGAGTTGGCAGCTTCAGCTTGCGCACCTGATGCTCGTTGCAATTAATTTGCTATAAGAGCACATGTGCGAGCAAAGCCAAAGCATCATTTTCACTTCAGAGACTTCAACAGCCTTCTGAGAGAGTCGATGAGGGTTCCTCCAGCTGAGTTTCAGACAGAGAGTGAATGAGAGCGATCTCCCGGTCCAGAGTGTGTGACACGCAGCGGCAGATGGTCGAGCTGGGTTTCTCTTCCTTAGCCTGGCGTCCTTTGGGTCCGGTCCGCCAGAGCGGTATGTATTGTTGCGAATTTCCTAAAAGAGCAACACGGTCGTGCAGCGCGTCTTTTTCAAGACGTCGCTCCGACTGTGCGTTTCTGGATGCGGTGGTTTCCTGTCCTCGGATGATGGGCACGAGCACTGCGTTTCATGTCTGGGGGTCCAGCATGTTAATGCGGTGCTCGTGGGCAGTGCATGCCATCACTGCGGTGGCATGTCTGTTGTGCAGTTAAGATCGCGGCTCGCTCTTGCAAAAGAGCCACCCACCCCAGTTGTCCCCCGCTCCGCGGTGGGCACTCGGGCAGATCTGAGGGTTACAGTGAGAGTAAATCTGCCGCCCTCGTGCTTGTGGACCTCTCACTCCTCCACGCGCTCCATCCAAGCTTTAAGTTAGAGAAGCGCTTTATCCTCGGATGGCCGCCCTCTCACTTGATGACACCGTGGCTCAGATGTCCACCGCTGCATCGGAGGTTGGGCTGTCATGGTCTGATGAAGGATCCCCCCCTCCTCCGTTCCCTCCCCTCGGGAGTGAGCGCGGTGGCGGCCGATCTTGAAACAGACATGATAACCGTGCTTTCCCGAGCTGTTTCGGTCGTGGGTCTGGAGATGGTTTATCCCCCAGCCCCCGCGGCCGGACCGACTAGACGGGTGTACGTGGAGGATTAAAAGGCAATACCTTCTAGCCTCCCATCCCTCTCTTCCCGGAAGTGCACAGTGGGCTCACGCAGTCTTGAGGGCACCTTTCTCTGCCTGATCTGCGTGCGCCTCCGCCTCACCACCTTTGATGGTGGAGCAGCCAGGGAGTACGAGTCGATTCCCCAGATTGAGAGTGCCATCACGGGCCCGCGTGGTGCCTCCTTCTGCTGGAATTAGTCTCATCTCCCGTCCAAGGCGTGTTGGTTTTCTGCCTCCCGAGCCAGAGCCCACACAGCCGCGGGCCAGCCTGCTTTCACCCTGCACGCCAGGGTCCATGCGCACGCGCTGGCCCAGCTGCACGAGGGTGGTTCTGACCCAGGCTTGTTACAAGCCCCGCACCGCACCCGACTGAGCTCCACGGATCTCAAGTCCGCTGCGTGTGCCCCGGGAAAAACGATGGCCACGTTAGTGGTCCAGGACCGCCACCTCGGGCTAAACCTGGCAAAAATATGCGCGGAGTCGACAAAGTTCACTTTCTTGACTTCCCCATATACCAGTCTGGCCCGTTCGGCGACACCGTTGGTGAATTCACCCAGGAATTCACGGCGGTGCAGTCGGATACGATGGGCCATCCTTCGGCGGGGATGTAAGACCGATCCCCTCCCGCCGAACCATCCACATCCACTGCTTGTCGCCGAGAGCGCCCGTCTTCGAGTGCTGCTCCGCCCCCGCCTGCGCCTCCGGCCAGCGGCAGCGCCGAGCACCTCGCAGGCGACCAGCGCTCCCCGTCCGTTAAGTCTGGTTAAGTCCGGTTAACGGACCGCGAAGCGCTCCTGAGACGGCCATCTGGAGAAGAGGGAACTTGCTCTCTCCCCGGTGGGGGGCCGGGCTCCTCAGAGAGAGAGCATCTTTCCCTTCCCTGGATGTGACAGCCCGAATACTGCCAGTCTGGGACGCGATGAAAAGCCTTCCAGCTTGCAGGATCGGCGCACTTTGCCAGTGGCTCACGGGGTCTGGGAGGACGGTCTCCTTTCTCTCACACCTCCAGCCCTCTCCTCCAGAGTCTGAGTGCAAGGTGAGTAAATCTCTCACCTCCAGCTCTTCCGCGGGACCCCAGCGCTCCCCGGATCAGCACTCCCACTCCGCGCTGCCCCACTGCTGGTACGTCAACGATTGTAGCGATGCAGTCATTAGCGAGGGCTCTGCCTGCCTGGTTAGCGCAGCCCAGCCCTTTGCGGTGGCTCATACGCACGATCAGACTCGGCTACGCCATTCGATTCGCGAAACGGCCTCCCAAGTCCACGGGGTGTATGTCACCAGGGTCAGCCCTGTGCCCGCCCCTGTCTTGTGAGAGAAGATTGCTGTCCTCCTGGCGAAGGATGCAATCTAACCGATCCCTCCAGCCGAGATGGAGAGCGGGTTTACAGCCTGTACTTCATCGTACCCAAAAGAGCGGTGGGTTACGGCCAATCCTAGATCTGCGCGTTTTGAACAGCTGTCTGCACAAGCTGCCGTTCAAAATGCTTATGCAGAAGCGCATCCTCCTGTGCGTTCGTCCTCGGGATTGGTCTGCAGCATAGACCTGAAGGACACGTACTTCATGTCTCCATACTCCACGCCACCGTCACTTTTCTGCGGTCTGCGTCGAGCGAGCCTGACAGTACAAGTCCTCCCCTTCGGGCTCTCTCTGTATCCGCGGGTCTTCACCAAGCTCGCGGAGGGTGCCCTAGCGCCCCTTCGGCTCGCGGGCATCCGCATACTCAATTATCTCGGCGACTGGCTGTTTTTAGCCCTCTCGCGGGAGCAAATGACTATGCACAGAGACAAGGTGCTCCAGCACCTCCACCTATTGCGGTTTCAGGTCAACCGAGAAAAGAGCAAACTCGCCCCCGTGCAGAGGATCTCTTTTCTCGGGTTGGAGCTGGACTCGGTCACCATGACAGCACGCCTCTCCGGAGAGCGTGCTCAGCTAATGCTGAACTGTCTGTGAGAGTTTGACAGCAAAATAGTGGTCCCACTGAAATCTTTCAGAGGCTCCTGGTGCATATGGCATCCGCAGCCGCTGTACGCGCTCGGATAACTCCATATGAGACCACTTCGGCACTGGCTTCACGATCGAGTCCCCAGACGCGCATGGCACGTGGACACACACCGAGTGACGGTCACTGCGCTGTGTCGCCGCGCCCTCAGCCCCTGGAATGACCCCTCGTTCCTACAGGCCTGAGTGCCTCTAGGACAGGCGTCCAGACATATTGTCGTTTTGACAGATGCTTCCAGCACTGGCTGGGGGGCCGTGTGTTGCGGGCATGCAGCTGAAAAAACCCAGTTGCATTGGCATATCAATCGCCTAGAGCTGTTGGCAGTGTTCCTCGCTCTCCGCCGTTTTTTACCGGTGCTGGAGCGACAACACGTACTGGTCAGGACAGACAGTACGGCAGCGGGGGCGTATATCAACCGTGTGGGGGGTATCCGCTCTCGCAGCATGTTTCAGCTCGCTCGCCGTCTGCTCCCCTGGAGTCATACGCGGCGCAATCGCTGCATTCCATTTTTTCCCCACCGAGCTCTCCGTGCAGCCCATTCGCTCTCACGGCAGTTTCGCCTGGGAAAATGGAGACTCCACCCCCGACTGTCCAGCTGTTCTGTGCTGCGCCTTTCTCTCTCTAACTCAGAGATTCGTGTGCTCTCGCTTGAGTTCCCCACTTGGCAAACCCTGCAAAGTCCACTGGCTACACAGCTGGCCTCAGGGCGTGCGTAATACGCATTTCTCCAGTGAGCCTACTCGCACAGATACTGTGTAAAGTCAGGGAGGTCGAGGAACAGCTCTCGTATTGCGCCTCTCTGGCCCAATCGGACCTGCTTTCAACTCTCTCCTCGTGATGGCCCCTCCCTGGCACATCCCCTGGAAACAGGGGACAGGCACCGTTTGGCACCCGCGCCCAGATCTATGCTTCACGTACGGTTCATAGACGGAGCGCGGAGGACTTAGGTGACTTACCGATTAGGTGGTTAACACTGTCACTCAGGCTGAGCACCCTCTACGAGGCATGCCCACGCCTGAAGTGGAGTCTATTCACTGTGTGGTTACTTTTTCCCCGAGAAGGAAACCCCGAACATGCCAGATCAGAGTGATGCTATCCTCCTTCAGTTGACTGGAGCTAAGGCTGTCCCCTCCGCTCTGAGGGGTTGGCGTTACGATCATCCCCGCTCTAAGGATGCGGCGATGGCGGCGCGCTGAGAAGTATCGTCTCATCATCCAGTTCCCAGAGGCGCGAGACATGAATATTAATTTTTCTGTTTCCCTCTCATACCCTCTTGGAGATCTCTCTTAGGAGAGGTCTGCTCGATCACTCGACTCAGTATCTTTAAAATTTCTGTCCAGGTAGACAGCTCTGCTGGTCGCGTTTGCATCGGCCAGATGGGTGGGTATCTGGAGGCATTTTCGGTCAGCGAAATGTGCCAGCGTTTTGGGCCTCCCACTCTCACGTTTACCTGAGACCCCGGCCCACCTAGGTGCCCTAGGTTCCTACAGCGTTTTTTTAGCCACGTAGTGAACCTGCAAGCGCTGCCCACGGAGGAGGCAGACCCAGCCCCTTTATTTGGTCCTTCGCACTTTGCTATTACACGGACCGTACTCAGCTCTTTATCTGTTATGGTGATCGGCAGACGGGAAGTGCCGTATCCAAACAGAGGTTGGAACATACCCACTGAACTCTGAATGCCATCTCCCTCGCTCATCTGAGCCAGGGCGAGCCGCGTCCCCCAAGAGTGAGAGCGCGCTCCTCGAAGCGCGCATCCTTTTGGGCGTTAGCACGCGGCGCCTCTCTAACAGACACTGTAGAGCTGCGGGCTGGGCGACACCTATTGCGAGATTTATTAATCTTGAGGGGAGCCGATTTCCTCACGCGGTGAATGAGAAATTCGGTTAGGTGTTGTAAAACGATTGCTGTGCCATTCTCTCTAACACAGAGATACGTGCGCTTTTTCGCTCTGTCAGTAAAGTTCCCCGCTGGCGAACCCTGCAGATATTCCTCCGAGGCCCCCAGCACCTGACTCAGCGGAGGAGTCAGGCACTGGCCTGTTACGTTGTTGGTCTGCCTGATGGTCAGCCCGCGTTCTGGGTATAGGTGCCTGCTATGTGCGATCCCCACTAGGCGATCCCATATGCTTATTCTTCCATGGTGCAGTCCCCCCTCACAGGCGGACCCGTGTCTTCCCTCACCGCTAACCATCTTATATTCATATGCGTACTCCCCCTTCTCAGGGCTAGTCCATATGCTCTCTCGCCACCAGTCTCCCCACTTGGGTAGCAGGTGGCCTCCGCAGCGTCCTCCCTATAGGGACTGCACGCATTCCCAACGTACTGTCGTATTAAATTCCTAGAAATTATTCTAGACGCATTTGCGGCTCCCGAAAAATATATCTAAATCCGTAAATCTTCTGTTGAAGTGGGATAAGTAAGGGCCAGGGAACACGTTGTAAGACCGCGCCTCTGGTGACGCAAGTGCGCTCATGCTCTTTTGCCTGGCAAACCTCTCATCGGGGGCGAAGGTAAGGTTCAATCATTATGGCGTTTTCCAAACATTTCCCCATAGTGGAAGTTTCCACATAGCATTGAAGTTCACCTTCCGAAGGAGAACGCTCTGGTTACTAAAGTAACCCAAATGCTATGTTGCTTCGCCATAATGATTGCTCCTTAGCTGTTGAGGTGAAAGTCTCTTCCGCTAAAAAAATGATGCTTTGGCTTTGCTCGCACATGTGCTCTTATAGCAAATTAATTGCAACGAGCATCAGGTGCGCAAGCTGAAGCTGCCAACTCATTGGCATTTCATTAGCCCGTTTACATACTCTTTCAGATGATTGGCTTTCTGAATGAAATCCCCATAGTGGAAGTTTACACGCAGCATTTCCGTTCCCCCCTCGGGGAACGAGAGTTACTTTAGTAACCAGAGCGTTTCCAGGTCAAAAACAGAAAGTGATAGAAACTGCTTAAAACCATGAAATGCATCATTCTTTTTGCTTTAAACAACATTACATGCAGTTTTAAACATGGTAAAACAACTGTCAAGGGAAAAGCAAATGATTTTGAATGTGTTTATTTTTGGACTTCTGATGCAGTATTCTTGCTTCTGGGGCTGAGATATGATGTTTCCAGGCCAAAAACAGAAAGTGATAAAAACAATTTAAAACCATAAAATGCATCATTCTTTTTTATTTAAACAACATTACATGCAGTTTTAAACATGTTTAAACAACTTTCAAGGGAAAAGCAAGTGATTTTGAAAGTGTTCATTTTTGGACTTCTGATGCAGGATTCTAGCTTCTGGGGCTGAGATATGATGTTTCCAGGCCAAAAACAGAAAGTGATAAAAACAGCTTAAACCATGAAATGCATCATTCTCTTTGTTTAAAACAATATTACATGCAGTTTTAAAAATGTTTAAACAACTTTCAAGGGAAAAGCAAATGATTTTGAATGTTTTTACTTTTGGACTTCTGATGCAGTATTCTTGCTTCTAGGGCTGAGATATGATGTTTCCAGGCCAAAAACAGAAAGTGTGAAAAACTGCTTAAAACCATGAAATGCATCATTCTTTTTGTTTTAAACAACATTACATGCAGTTTTAAACATGGTTAAAGAACTTTCAAGGGAAAAGCAAATGATTTTGAATGTGGTTTTTTTTTTTTTTTTGGACTTCTGATGCAGGATTCTTGCTCTGGGGCTGAGATATGATGTTTCCAGGCCAAAAACAGAAAGTGATAAAAACAGCTTAAAACTATGAAATGCATCATTCTTTTAAAAAAAACAACATTACATGCAGTTTTAAACTTGTGATTTGTGATTTTTAAAGTGTTCACTTTTGGACTTCTGATGCAGGATTCTTGCTTCTGGGGCTGATATATGATGTTTCCAGGCCAAAAACAGAAAGTGATAAAAACAGCTTAAAACCATGAAATGCATCATTCTTTTTTTAAAAAACAACATTACATGCAGTTTTAAACTTGTTTAAACAACTTTCAAAGGAAAAGCAAGTGATTTTGAATGTGTTCATTTTTGGACTTCTGATGCAATATTCTTGCTTCTGGGGCTGGGATATGATGTTTCCATGCCAAAAACAGAAAGTGATAAAAACAGCTTAAAACCATGAAATGCATCATTCTTTTTGTTTAAAACAACATTACATGCAGTTTTAAACATGGTTAAAGAACTTTCAAGGGAAAAGCAAATGATTTTGAATGTGTTTTTCTTTTTTTTTTGGACTTCTGATGCAGGATTCTTGCTCTGGGGCTGAGATATGATGTTTCCAGGCCAAAAACAGAATGTGATCAAAACAGCTTAAAACCATGAAATGTATATATATATTTTAGTTTTGTTTTAAACAACATTTTGCAGTTTTAACAGGTTTAAACAACTTTCAAAGGAAAAGCAAGTGATTTTGAATGTGTTCATTTTTGGACTTCTGATGCTGTATTCTTGCTTCTGGGGCTGAGATATGACGTTTCCATGCCAAAAACAGAAAGTGATAAAAACAGCTTAAAACCATGAAATGCATCATTCTTTTTGTTTTAAACAACATTACATGCAGTTTTAAACATGGTTAAAGAACTTTCAAGGGAAAAGCAAATGATTTTGAATGCGTTTTTTTTTTTTTGGACTTCTGATGCAGGATTCTTGCTCTGGGGCTGAGATATGATGTTTCCAGGCCAAAAACAGAAAGTGATCAAAACAGCTTAAAACCATGAAATGCATCATTCCTTTTTAAAAAAACAACATTACATGCAGTTTTAAACTTGTTTAAACAACTTTCAAAGGAAAAGCAAGTGATTTTGAATGTGTTCATTTTTGGACTTCTGATGCAATATTCTTGCTTCTGGGGCTGGGATATGATGTTTCCATGCCAAAAACAGAAAGTGATAAAAACAGCTTAAAACCATGAAATGCATCATTCTTTTTGTTTAAAACAACATTACATGCAGTTTTAAACATGGTTAAAGAACTTTCAAGGGAAAAGCAAATGATTTTGAATGTGTTTTTTTTTTTTTTTTTTTTTGGACTTCTGATGCAGGATTCTTGCTCTGGGGCTGAGATATGATGTTTCCAGGCCAAAAACAGAAAGTGATCAAAACAGCTTAAAACCATGAAATGTATATATATTTTTTAGTTTTGTTTTAAACAACATTTTGCAGTTTTAACAGGTTTAAACAACTTTCAAAGGAAAAGCAAGTGATTTTGAATGTGTTCATTTTTGGACTTCTGATGCTGTCTTCTTGCTTCTGGGGCTGAGATATGACGTTTCCATGCCAAAAACAGAAAGTGATCAAAACAGCTTAAAACCATGAAATGCATCATTCTTTTTTTAAAAAACAACATTACATGCAGTTTTAAACTTGTTTAAACAACTTTCAAAGGAAAAGCAAGTGATTTTGAATGTGTTCATTTTTGGACTTCTGATGCAATATTCTTGCTTCTGGGGCTGAGATATGATGTTTCCATGCCAAAAACAGAAAGTGATAAAAACAGCTTAAAACCATGAAATGCATCATTCTTTTTAAAAAACAACAACATTACATGCAGTTTTAAACATGGTTAAAGAACTTTCAAGGGAAAAGCTAATGATTTTGAATGTTTTTTTTTTTTACTTCTGATGCAGGATTCTTGCTCTGAGGCTGAGAGCTAAAACCAGGCCAAAAACAGAAAGTGATAAAAGCAGCTTAAAACCATGAAATGCATCATTCTTTTTAAAAAAAAAAAAACAACATTACATGCAGTTTTAAACATGTTTAAACAACTTTCAAAGGAAAAGCAAGTGATTTTAAATGTGTTCATTTTTGGACTTCTGATGCAGTATTCTTGCTTCTGGGGCTGAGATATGATGTTTCCAAGCCAAAAATAGAAAGTAAGAAAAACAACTTAAAAACATAAAATGCATCATTCTTTTTGTTTAAAACAACATTACATGC
Source organism: Danio kyathit (assembly GCA_903798195.1). Lineage (NCBI taxonomy): Eukaryota > Metazoa > Chordata > Actinopteri > Cypriniformes > Danionidae > Danio > Danio kyathit. The sequence goes on along the minus strand of LR812524.1, from coordinate 26,836,396 downwards.
AGTTTTAAACATGGTTCAAGAACTTTCAAGGGAAAAGCAAATGATTTTGAATGTGTTTTTTTTTTTGGACTTCTGATGCAGGATTCTTGCTCTGGGGCTGAGATATGATGTTTCCAGGCCAAAAACAGAAAGTGATCAAAACAGCTTAAAACCATGAAATGCATCATTCCTTTTTAAAAAAACAACATTACATGCAGTTTTAAACTTGTTTAAACAACTTTCAAAGGAAAAGCAAGTGATTTTGAATGTGTTCATTTTTGGACTTCTGATGCAATATTCTTGCTTCTGGGGCTGGGATATGATGTTTCCATGCCAAAAACAGAAAGTGATAAAAACAGCTTAAAACCATGAAATGCATCATTCTTTTTGTTTAAAACAACATTACATGCAGTTTTAAACATGGTTAAAGAACTTTCAAGGGAAAAGCAAATGATTTTGAATGTGTTTTTTTTTTTTTTTTTTGGACTTCTGATGCAGGATTCTTGCTCTGGGGCTGAGATATGATGTTTCCAGGCCAAAAACAGAAAGTGATCAAAACAGCTTAAAACCATGAAATGTATATATATTTTTTAGTTTTGTTTTAAACAACATTTTGCAGTTTTAACAGGTTTAAACAACTTTCAAAGGAAAAGCAAGTGATTTTGAATGTGTTCATTTTTGGACTTCTGATGCTGTATTCTTGCTTCTGGGGCTGAGATATGACGTTTCCATGCCAAAAACAGAAAGTGATCAAAACAGCTTAAAACCATGAAATGCATCATTCTTTTTTTAAAAAAACAACATTACATGCAGTTTTAAACTTGTTTAAACAACTTTCAAAGGAAAAGCAAGTGATTTTGAATGTGTTCATTTTTGGACTTCTGATGCAATATTCTTGCTTCTGGGGCTGAGATATGATGTTTCCATGCCAAAAACAGAAAGTGATAAAAACAGCTTAAAACCATGAAATGCATCATTCTTTTTAAAAAACAACAACATTACATGCAGTTTTAAACATGGTTAAAGAACTTTCAAGGGAAAAGCTAATGATTTTGAATGTTTTTTTTTTTTACTTCTGATGCAGGATTCTTGCTCTGAGGCTGAGAGCTAAAACCAGGCCAAAAACAGAAAGTGATAAAAGCAGCTTAAAACCATGAAATGCATCATTCTTTTTAAAAAAAAAAAACAACATTACATGCAGTTTTAAACATGTTTAAACAACTTTCAAAGGAAAAGCAAGTGATTTTAAATGTGTTCATTTTTGGACTTCTGATGCAGTATTCTTGCTTCTGGGGCTGAGATATGATGTTTCCAAGCCAAAAATAGAAAGTAAGAAAAACAACTTAAAAACATAAAATGCATCATTCTTTTTGTTTAAAACAACATTACATGCAGTTTTAAACATGGTTCAAGAACTTTCAAGGGAAAAGCAAATGATTTTGAATGTGTTTTTTTTTTTGGACTTCTGATGCAGGATTCTTGCTCTGGGGCTGAGATATGATGTTTCCAGGCCAAAAACAGAAAGTAATAAAAACAGCTTAAAACCATGAAATGCATCATTCTTTTAAAAAAAAAAAAACAACATTACATGCAGTTTTAAACATGTTTAAACAACTTTCAAAGGAAAAGCAAGTGATTTTGAATGTGTTCATTTTTGGACTTTTGATGCAGTATTCTTGCTTCTGGGGCTGAGATATGATGTTTCCATGCCAAAAACAGAAAGTGATCAAAACAGCTTAAAACCATGAAATGTATATATATTTTTTAGTTTTGTTTTAAACAACATTTTGCAGTTTTAACATGTTTAAACAACTTTCAAGGAAAGAGCAAATGATTTTGAATGTGTTCATTTTTGGACTTCTGATGCAGGGTTCTTGCTTCTGGGGCTAAGAAATGATGTTTCCAAGCCAAATATAGAAAGTGAGAAAAACAACTTAAAAACATAAAATGCATCATTCTTTTTTATTTAAACAACATCACATGCAGTTTTAAACATGTTTAAACAACTTTCAAGGGAAAAGCAAGTGATTTTAAAATTGTTCATTTTGGGGTTCTGAGGCAGGAATCTTGCTTCTGGGGCTGAGATATGATGTTTCCAGGCCAAAAACAGAAAGTGATAAAAACAGCTTAAACCAAGAAACGCATCATTCTTTTTGTTTTAAACAACATTACATGCAGTTTTAAACATGGTTTAACAACTTTCAAGGGAAAAGCAAATGATTTTGAATGTGTTTTTTTTTTTTTTTTTGGACTTCTGATGCAGGATTCTTGCTCTGGGGCTGAGATATGATGTTTCCAGGCCAAAAACAGAAAGTGATAAAAACAGCTTAAAACCATGAAATGCATCATTCTTTTTTTTAAAAAACAACATTACATGCAGTTTTAAACTTGTGTTTTGTGATTTTTAAAGTGTTCATTTTTGGACTTCTGATGCAGGATTCTTGCTTCTGGGGCTGAGATATGATGTTTCCAGGCCAAAAACAGAAAGTGATAAAAACAGCTTAAAACCATGAAATGCATTATTCTTTTTGTTTTAAACAACATTACATGCAGTTTTAACAGGTTTAAACAACTTTCAAAGGAAAAGCAAGCGATTTTGAATGTGTTCATTTTTGGACTTCTGATGCAGTATTCTTGCTTCTGGGGCTGAGATATGATGTTTCCATGCCAAAAACAGAAAGTGATAAAAACAGCTTAAAACCATGAAATGCATCATTCTTTTTGTTTTAAACAACATTACATGCAGTTTTAAACATGGTTAAAGAACTTTCAAGGGAAAAGCAAATGATTTTGAATGCTTTTTTTTTTTTTTGGACTTCTGATGCAGGATTCTTGCTCTGGGGCTGAGATATGATGTTTCCAGGCCAAAAACAGAAAGTGATCAAAACAGCTTAAAACCATGAAATGCATCATTCTTTTTTTTAAAAAAAAAAACAACATTACATGCAGTTTTAAACTTGTTTAAACAACTTTCAAAGGAAAAGCAAGTGATTTTGAATTTGTTAATTTTTGGACTTCTGATGCAATATTCTTGCTTCTGGGGCTGATATATAATGTTTCCATGCCAAAAACAGAAAGTGATAAAAACAGCTTAAAACCATGAAATGCATCATTCTTTTTGTTTTAAACAACATTACATGCAGTTTTAAACATGGTTAAAGAACTTTCAAGGAAAAAAGCAAATGATTTTGAATGTTTTTTTTTTTTGGACTTCTGATGCAGGATTCTTGCTCTGAGGCTGAGAGCCAAAACCAGGCCAAAAACAGAAAGTGATAAAAACAGCTTAAAACTATGAAATGCATCATTCTTTAAAAAAAAAAAAAAAAAAAAAACAACATTACATGCAGTTTTAAACATGTTTAAACAACTTTCAAAGGAAAAGCAAGTGATTTTAAATGTGTTCATTTTTGGACCTCTGATGCAGGGTTCTTGCTTCTGGGGCTAAGATATGATGTTTCCAAGCCAAAAATAGAAAGTGAGAAAAACAACTTAAAAACATAAAATGCATCATTCTTTTTTATTTAAACAACATCACATGCAGTTTTAAACATGTTTAAACAGCTTTCAAGAGAAAAGCAAGTGATTTTGAAATTGTTCATTTTTGGGGTTCTGAGGCAGGATTCTTGCTTCTGGGGCTGAGATATGATGTTTCCAGGCCAAAAACAGAAAGTGATAAAAACAGCTTAAACCATGAAACGCATCATTCTTTTTGTTTTAAACAACATTACATGCAGTTTTAAACATGGTTTAACAACTTTCAAGGGAAAAGCAAATGATTTTGAATGTGTTTACTTTTGGACTTCTGATGCAGTATTCTTGCTTCTAGGGCTGAGATATGATGTTTCCAGGCCAAAAACAGAAAGTGTGAAAAACTGCTTAAAACCATGAAATGCATCATTCTTTTTGTTTTAAACAACATTACATGCAGTTTTAAACATGGTTAAAGAACTTTCAAGGGAAAAGCAAATGATTTTGAATGTGTTTTTTTTTTTTTTTTGGACTTCTGATGCAGGATTCTTGCTCTGGGGCTGAGATATGATGTTTCCAGGCCAAAAACAGAAAGTGATAAAAACAGCTTAAAACCATGAAATGCATCATTCTTTTTAAAAAAAAAAACAACATTACATGCAGTTTTAAACTTGTGATTTGTGATTTTTAAAGTGTTCATTTTTGGACTTCTGATGCAGGATTCTTGCTTCTGGGGCTGAGATATGATGTTTCCAGGCCAAAAACAGAAAGTGATAAAAACAGCTTAAAACCATGAAATGCATTATTCTTTTTGTTTTAAACAACATTACATGCAGTTTTAAACATGGTTTAAACAACTTTCTAAGGAAAAGCAAGTGATTTTGAATGTGTTCATTTTTGGACTTCTGATGCAGTATTCTTGCTTCTGGGGCTGAGATATGATGTTCTATTTCATTTCAGTCAACACGCCACAGTATGGGTCAGCCTTGCTATGGATGAGCTGTCAGGAGAGGGTATTTCAAATTAACCACGCCCGCTTGCAATCACAGTCTATAAATACAGGTGCGAAGCAGCCATGCTTTCTCTTTTTTGCCTCCTTGCTATCGGTTGAGAGCTGTTTTACGGAGCAAACTTATTGTAAACTGCTTGCTAACGCGAATGCCTTTTACCCTCCAGGGTTTTAAAGAGCTGTTTTGCCGCGTTTGGATAGCAAACAAAGAGAACAAAAAGGAGCCTCTTTACCCATGAGGGTAAATGCTACCATGTCTGCATGGATAATCGTTTGAGCATTTCACCTTTAAAAACGTGAGGTAAGTAAAATGCATGTGTAATCTGTAGCCTATGTAATATTACATATAAAGTTTTAACTATTCACTAATATGAATTTGTTTTTGTTTTTAGCTGACTTAAAAATAACCAACCATAAAAAGGGGCCTCTTCACCTGTTAAGGTGAAAGCTACCACGTGGGGAGAAAAAGCTGTTTGTTTTTAAACAGTGTTAACACAGTTAAAGAGGCCTCTTCGTCCCTACAGACGAAAAGCTATCTAACTGACTAATTGATTGACTTTCTGCTATTTCAATGCAAGAAGAGGAAACTATTAGTTTATCCTCTGACATGCCTGAAGTCAAAGGACCATCAGGCCCTGAATGGGATCCTCCAGAGGAAACGATCAGACGTAAGCAGTCTAAAAAAAGGAAGCATATCGAAGGAGATATCGGTCACCTTCAGAAACAAATGCAAGGTATGCAAGAGACTTTAAATAGTCTGCTAGAGGATCAAAAGTGGGCTGTAAATCCTCCACATTTGGGGGATGCATTGCCAAAACGCTTATGCCGTCACCCAGATGAGCTCTCAGTAGCAGCATCTGGAGAATTTGGAAGAGATGAAAACCCTCTGCCCTCTGAGCCAGAGGATTTCTCCGACACAGAGGCAGGTGACAGCATTTCAGAGGAATCAGTGGCTCTAGCACTGGACCCTTCAGACAAAGCGGTCATTTTCAGAGCAGCTGAGCGTGCAAAATTGCCTTCCCAAGCTGCTTCAACAACAACATCTGTGTTTGACAGAGGCCCTCAACGTAGAAAAACAGAGGGGTTGCCAGTGCTTCCAGATTTCATCACGGAATTGCAATCATCATGGAAGGCCCCTAGTTCCACAGCACTCCCTAGAACACAGCTGGCTAACCTGGCAGGTGCAGCAGCTTATGGGCTAGCTACAGCTCCTCAGATTGGTCCCACATTTGCCATGTTGACCGGAGCTTCATCTCGGACGGGGAGAGATGCTATACATCCTAATAAGCAGGGTAGGATAATAGACAGCCAGCTGCGAAAAGCCTATCATGCTTCTTCCTTGTCAGCAAGACTTGCATGCACAAACTCTCTTTTACTGGTGTATTTAGAGAGCTTACTGCAAGATATGGCTTCCACACTGACAAATGACGAAAACATCCCAGAGTCATTGCGAGTTGTAGATATGCTTATTCGAGGAACAAGTGCACATGCACAAGCCTTAGGGCAATCCATGGCCAATATGGTCCAAGCACGCCGCCAGGCATGGCTTTCTCAAGCAAACTTATTGGATCAAGACTGCATGGCTGTCATTGCAGCTCCATTAGTGCCTGGGGAGGTCTTTGGACCCCCTGCGGAAGCTGCTTTGGAGCAGTCACGAAGGACAAGAGAATTGACTCGATCAGTGACTAGAACATCAACTACTCGGGGTCCACGTACATCAATTGGGGGCAATGCTTGGTCTCGGGCACAATCATCAAGCCAGGGTTTTGGAACTCAGCGTCGGCCTGCCGCCCAAGTTCCACCAATGAGACCAGGTCAAGGAAACCGGCAATCCTTTCGTAAAATACGACAGGCAGAATCTACCACCACAAGAACATCAGGTGGAAGAAACCATCATTGACAATTATCAACCTCCGACCCCATGTTTTTCCGCTCAACATCTCCTCCACTGGCGCCAGTGTACTCAATGTCCATGGGTGCTCAACACCTTGGAGTTCGGATACAGGCTCCAATTCAAGCTCAAACCACCCCAATTTCGAGGGGTTGTTCCCACTGTTTTGAAAAAAGAGATGCAGTGCAGATCTCTGACAGACGAGGTCTCAATTCTTTTAGGAAAAGAGGCAATAACACACCTGCCCTCCAGATTAATAGGGCAGGGGTTTTATTCAACCTATTTCCTGATTCAGAAGAGAGATGGCGGTCTGCGGCCCATCCTGAACCTCAGGAAATTCAACCACCATTTGAAGAGACTGCCTTTCCGTATGCTTTCCCTGTCAACCCTTTTAACCTTTATCAGACAAAGGGATTGGTTCACAACAGTGGACCTCCAGGATGCTTATTTCCACATCCCAATTCACAAAGAGCACAGAAAATACCTAAGGTTTTACTACCAAGGCAATGCTTACGAGTACAATGTCCTCCCCTTCGGCCTGTCATTGGCTCCCCGCACCTTCACCAAATGTATGGATGCAGCACTCATTCCCCTTCGCCAACAGGGCATTCGGATAGCCAATTACCTGGACGACTGGTTGATCTGTTCTCCCACAAAGCAGCAGGCCAGGAACAACACAAATGTGGTCTTAGCCCACTTACAGAAATTGGGGCTGAAACTGAACAGCAAGAAGAGCTGTCTCACTCCCACAAGAGTAGTAACATATTTAGGTTTGAGTCTGAATTCACTTACAATGAGAGCATCTCTGACTCCTCAGAGACAGACTGCACTGAAGAACTGCCTGTCCAAGTTCCTGAAGGAGGAGCAAGTTTCAGTGAGGTCGGGTCGGAGACTGCTTGGCCTAATGGCAGCAGCCAGCCAAGTAGTGCCGCTGGGTTTGCTTCACATGCGCCCGTTGCAGCAATGGTTTGCAAAGCACAAAGTGAGTCCATACGAGAATGGAAGGAGATTAATTGCAAAAGATCTGGATTGTCTTTCAGTAGTAAAGTGGTGGCTTCTGACTCCAGGCCTGAAGGAAGGTGCCCAGTTGGGCCCAGTATGTTCGAGGGAGACCATTACAACCGATGCCTCACAAGTAGGCTGGGGGGCTGTTTGGAGAGGCAATCCTGTGCAAGGGCAATGGGATGCCTCATGGAAGGGGACACACATAAACCTTTTGGAGCTAGAGGCAGTATTTCGGGCACTGATTCATTTTCTGCCTCAACTTCAACACAAGCAGGTGATCATTCGATCAGACAACACAACAGTCGTTTCCTACATAAATCACCAGGGCGGACTGCGTTCAATATCTCTGTACAAAAAAGCCCGAGATATTCTTTTATGGGCGTATGCTCGAGGGGTATTCCTGAGGGCTGTACATTTACCAGGAGCAGACAATGTAGCAGCCGACCTTCTATCCAGGGGCGGTCCCAGACCAGGAGAATGGCGACTTCATCAGGCAGTGGTGCAAGACATTTGGCATCGTTTCGGGGAAGCCAAAGTAGACCTTTTTGCCACACAAGAAAACACACATTGTCCCCTGTGGTATTCGATGGTGGGCCACAGAGGGCCCCTAGGGGTGGATGCTTTGGCGAACGAATGGCCTCCAGTCCTTCTGTATGCATTTCCTCCTTTTCCGCTTCTGCCAGCAGTCCTGGCAAAGGTAAGATTTTTGAAGGCCAAAGTCCTGCTTGTTGCACCAGACTGGCCCCAGCAGTCATGGATGCCAGATCTAATGGCTTTACTGAAAGGGTCACCATGGCAACTCCCAATCAGACGGGACATGTTGTCTCAAGCCCAGGGCCTGATCTACCACCAGAATCCAAAGAGGTACAATCTACACGTCTGGCCACTAGACGGCAATCAGACAGAAATATTGTAGAAGCTGTTCTCGCGACCCTGCAGGCAGCTAAAGCCCCATCAACAAGACGACTTTATGCTTGCAGATGGGAGAAATTTTCAAAATGGTGTCACTCCATGGACATTGACCCTATTTCATGTGAAGTGGATTCAGTCCTGACATTTCTTCAGTCCTTGCTGGAAAATAGATTGACAGAATCAACCCTGAGAGGGTATGTAGCTGCTATATCAGAGAACCATAAAGGCTATGGAGGTTGCACATTGGGGTCTCAACCTGTAGTCAGACGGTTTCTGAAAGGGGCTCGTAGACTGTGTCCATCTCGAGCACAGCTGATTCCCTCATGGGATCTGGATATTGTTTTAAAAGCTTTGACAGAACCCCCTTTTGAACCACTGGAAGAAATAGGGATAGAATTTCTCACATTGAAGACTGCATTTCTTTTGTCTGTCTCATCAGTCAAGAGGGTGAGTGAAATTCATGCCTTTTCTGTCCATCCTGCATGTCTGAGATTAGGACAGGATGGCTCATCTATTTCACTTCTCCCAAACCCCTCTTTTCTGCCCAAAGTTCTGCCTCGTTCCTTTGTTTCCAGGCCCTTGGTGCTAGAACCATTCCATCCTCCACCTCACAGTTCATCAGAAGATGCCAGGCTGCATCTGATTTGTCCAGTTAGGGCATTGAGAAAATATATTTCCTGCACACAACAGATAAGAAAAACCAATCAGCTGTTTGTCTGTTATGGTAAGTCAGTACAGGGAAAACCTGTGTCTAAGCAGAGGTTGGCTAAATGGCTGGTGAGGCTGATACAGGTAGCCTACCACAGTGCAGAGAAGACTCCACCTAAAGGAGTGGTAGCCCATTCAACTAGAGGAGTGGCTGCTTCCTGGGCATTGTTTAAAGGTGCCCCTCTGGAAGAAGTGTGTGCTGCTGCTGGATGGTCATCATCTGTGACATTTGCCAGGTTTTATCACTTGAATGTTGCTGCAACAGTTTCATCTATGGTCTTGCAAACAGCAGGCCAGGAATGATCTGCTGTATGCACACAATCCTATGGTATAATGAATTAACCATGTAAACAGCAGGGGAAAAACAAATAAAATGTTCTGGTGGCATGAACTGTTGTTTTCCTGAGTTATTGTGCCCGCTTGAAATTTATCTCCCCTCCTGACCTTATCTGGTACACTGTTGACCCATACTGTGGCGTGTTGACTGAAATGAAATAGAACGATGGGTTACAGAGGTAACCTTGTTCTGTGAATGAAGTCAACACGCCACACGGCGTGGTCACTCGGGGAGCACTTGTCGCTAGTCGGCAAAAAGAGAAAGCATGGCTGCTTCGCACCTGTATTTATAGACTGTGATTGCAAGCGGGCGTGGTTAATTTGAAATACCCTCTCCTGACAGCTCATCCATAGCAAGGCTGACCCATACTGTGGCGTGTTGACTTCATTCACAGAACAAGGTTACCTCTGTAACCCATCGTTTTCAAGCCAAAAATAGAAAGTGAGAAAAACAACTTAAAAACATAAAATGCATCATTCTTTTTTATTTAAACAACATCAAATGCAGTTTTAAACATGTTTAAACAGCTTTCAAGAGAAAAGCAAGTGATTTTGAAATTGTTCATTTTTGGGGTTCTGAGGCAGGATTCTTGCTTCTGGGGCTGAGATATGATGTTTCCAGGCCAAAAACAGAAAGTGATAAAAACAGCTTAAAACCATGAAATGCATCATTCTTTTTGTTTTAAACAACATTACATGCAGTTTTAACATGTTTAAACAACTTTCAAAGGAAAAGCAAGTGATTTTGAATGTGTTCATTTTTGGACTTCTGATGCAGTATTCTAGCTTCTGGGGCTGAGATATGATGTTTCCATGCCAAAAACAGAAAGTGATAAAAACAGCTTAAAACCATGAAATGTATATATATATTTTAGTTTTGTTTTAAACAACATTTTGCAGTTTTAACATGTTTAAACAACTTTCAAGGGAAAAGCAGATGATTTTTAATGTATTCATTTTTGGACTTCTGATGCAGGGTTCTTGCTTCTGGGGCTAAGAAATGATGTTTCCAAGCCAAAAATAGAAAGTGAGAAAAACAACTTAAAAACATAAAATGCATCATTCTTTTTATTTAAACAACATCACATGCAGTTTTAAACATGTTTAAACAGCTTTCAAGAGAAAAGCAAGTGATTTTGAAATTGTTTATTTTTGGGGTTCTGAGGCAGGATTCTTGCTTCTGGGGCTGAGATATGATGTTTCCAGGCCAAAAACAGAAAGTGATAAAAACAGCTTAAACCATGAAACGCATCATTCTTTTTGTTTTAAACAACATTACATGCAGTTTTAAACATGGTTTAACAACTTTCAAGGGAAAAGCAAATGATTTTGAATGTGTTTACTTTTGGACTTCTGATGCAGTATTCTTGCTTCTAGGGCTGAGATATGATGTTTCCAGGCCAAAAACAGAAAGTGTGAAAAACTGCTTAAAACCATGAAATGCATCATTCTTTTTGTTTTAAACAACATTACATGCAGTTTTAAACATGGTTAAAGAACTTTCAAGGGAAAAGCAAATGATTTTGAATGTGTTTTTTTTTTTTTTTTGGACTTCTGATGCAGGATTCTTGCTCTGGGGCTGAGATATGATGTTTCCAGGCCAAAAACAGAAAGTGATAAAAACAGCTTAAAACCATGAAATGCATCATTCTTTTTTTAAAAAAAAAAAAAAAAAAAAAAAAAAACATTACATGCAGTTTTAAACTTGTGATTTGTGATTTTTAAAGTGTTCATTTTTGGACTTCTGATGCAGGATTCTTGCTTCTGGGGCTGAGATATGATGTTTCCAGGCCAAAAACAGAAAGTGATAAAAACAGCTTAAAACCATGAAATGCATCATTCTTATTTTAAAAAAAAACAACATTACATGCAGTTTTAAACTTGTTTAAACAACTTTCAAAGGAAAAGCAAGTGATTTTGAATGTGTTCATTTTTGGACTTCTGATGCAATATTCTTGCTTCTGGGGCTGAGATATGATGTTTCCAGGCCAAAAACAGAAAGTGATAAAAACAGCTTAAACCAAGAAACGCATCATTTTTTTTTTTGTTTTAAACAACTTTACATGCAGTTTTAAACATTGTTTAACAACTTTCAAGGGAAAAGCAAATGATTTTGAATGGGTTTACTTTTGGGACTTCTGATGCAGTATTCTCGCTTCTAGGGCTGAGATATGATGTTTCCAGGCCAAAAACAGAAAGTGTGAAAAACTGCTTAAAACCATGAAATGCATCATTCTTTTTGTTTTAAACATTACATGCAGTTTAAACATGGTTAAAGAACTTTCAAGGGAAAAGCAAATGATTTGTAATGTGTTTTTTTTTTTTTTTTTGGACTTCTGATGCAGGATTCTTGCTCTGGGGCTGAGATATGATGTTTCCAGGCCAAAAACAGAAAGTAATAAAAACAGCTTAAAACCATGAAATGCATCATTCTTTTTAAAAAAAAAAACAACATTACATGCAGTTTTAGACTTGTGATTTGTGATTTTTAAAGTGTTCATTTTTGGACTTCTGATGCAGGATTCTTGCTTCAGGGGCTGAGATATGATGTTTCCAGGCCAAAAACAGAAAGTGATAAAAACAGCTTAAAATCATGAAATGCATCATTCTTTTTGTTTTAAACAACATTACATGCAGTTTTAACAGGTTTAAACAACTTTCAAAGGAAAAGCAAGTGATTTTGAATGGGTTCATTTTTGGACTTCTGATGCAGTATTCTTGCTTCTGGGGCTGAGATATGATGTTTCCATGCCAAAAACAGAAAGTGATAAAAACAGCTTAAAACCATTAAAATGCTTCATTCTTTTTGTTTTAAACAACATTACATGCAGTTTTAAACATGGTTAAAGAACTTTCAAGGGAAAAGCAAATGATTTTGAATGCATTTTTTTTTTTTGGACTTCTGATGCAGGACTCTTGCTCTGGGGCTGAGATATGATGTTTCCAGGCCAAAAACAGAAAGTGATCAAAACAGCTTAAACCATGAATTGAATCATTCTTTTTGTTTTAAACAACATTACATGCAGTTTTAAACACGCGTTATGAACTTCTTAGGTGTAGGGATGTGACCGTAACAGAAAATAAATATTTGGTGATGGGTGATGTGCAACGGCTTGGAAAAAAGAGATAGATCTCATCTCCCCAAAGAGAATGACTAGAGACTGTAACAAGGTCAAATCAAGAAAGAGAAGTTTATTTACATATCAAAATAAAATAAAGAAACCAGGGTATTACTTCAAAAGGGGGCAAAGCCAAAACAACAAACAAAAATCAATCTAATTCCTAATATAATACCTTACTAATCTGGAAAAAAAAAAAAAAAAAAAAAAAAAAAAAAAAAAAAAAAAAAAAAAAAAAAAAAAAAAAAAAAAAAGTACATTAACCTAAACTAACTCCCTTTACTAACATAAACATAGCAAATTCAACATAGGTTTGACTGGCTGTTTTCACATGAGAACGAAATTTCTGGCGATATGCTTCAGGCACCAATTCATATGCTCGCAATACTGCAGCCTTATCACTTCATAATCAAGAGCTTGCTCAATTGGTAATGCAGCAGAGACGTCTTGCGCCTTACCTACAAAATTACTTTGCAAAAGAAGTGCCCACATATCTTTTGGCCATTTTAACTTACCCGCTACCCGTTCAAACGCTGTAAAATATGAGTCAACTTCAGTTTCTCGAAAGAGTGGTACTAAACGAATAAATTTACTCACATCAAAACCAGGAGGGCAATCAAACAAGGACTCGGAGTTATTACCACTTGGGTTGGGAGTAGAATCAACATTAGAGGTTTCCACTGGTGAAGCAACCCTGCGCAGCTTTAGAGCTTCCAGCTCAAGACTGGGCACTTCAATATCTCGAGACTTCTCAGCCTCCACCATACGCAACTTGATTCGCTGAGCCTCACATTCCTCCTGCTTCAATAGCAGTTCTAGCTCTTTTAACTTAAGAGCTATCAATGGCTCAGAACAAGGACTTGTGGCTTCGATGTCTTCAAGGTCAGAGACTACAGCCTTCGTCAGAGTCTCTGCCTCCGTATCAACAACAGCCTCCTTGTCAGAAGGTAGTACACCAGATTTAACTAGCTCTTCAAACAATTCCTCCTTAATTACCCGTTTAGATGCCTCCTTAACAATTCTGATGTGATAGAAATCAGCGATCTCAATTAAATCTCTTTTTCTACAGTGATTAAACAAATCCAATGAAGGACAATGCAAACGAAGCTAGATCAAAATCCATATCGCCAACTACTCCTCCCCCATTAAGTGATACAGCCAGGCAAACAATGTATATTAAATGCAAAAGTGAATGAAAGCACTTACCTTAAGCAGTTGTCAGAAAACGTAATTGTCACACTTCAGTATTTCAACAAATGCTAAAAAACAAAATTTCAAATAGATATGAAGACAATAAATGAACAAAAAGTCAAGCCTCTACAATCACAAAGGCTAAGGCACGGACGAGCCCCCAATTTCTGTTACGAACTTCTTAGGTCTAGCGATGTGACCGTAACAGAAAATAAATGTTTGGTGATGGGTGATGTGCAACGGCTGGAAAAAAAGAGATAGATCTCATCTCCCCAAACAGAATTACTAGAGACTGGAACAAGGTCAAATCAAGAAAGAGAAGTTTATTTACATATCAAAATAAAATAAAGAAAACAGGGTATTAATTCAAAAGGGGGCAAGGCCAAAACAACAAACAAAAATCAAGCTAACTCCTAATATAATACCTTACTAATCTGAAAAAAAAAAAAAAAAAAAAAAAGAAAAAAAAAAAAAAAAAAAAAAGTACATTAACCTAAACTAACTCCCTTTACTAACATAAACAGGAGAAAACTGATTCAAAACAAAATGGCACCCACCCTCCTACTTAACCCTCAAAATAAAGATAAGCAAACAAAACAACCCGACTCACTTCTCTTTGGGTGAACAATTAGATGTTAACAAGATGACTGAAAGTAGAATTCTGATTTCAACAGCTTTGACACACAAGAGCTATTTAAGGTAAATTAAGTCTTTAAAGCTCTAGCCAGCAACAGGTCTGTAATGTGGAGAAGAGCTCAGCCGCTGCACAATCTAGCCACCACCAACAACTGCTTTGAAGTGCAGCTCAGCTTAAATACTCTCTCTCCTCTCCCAACAGCCAATCACTGAAAAGATCCAATGATCACTTCCAGGTGGACACAGTTACCTGCAGGGAGAGAGAGAGACACAGAGAGAGGAAAAACACAAAAGCACATTCCACACACCGAAAGATACGTCTCAGGACGTACAGATATGGCTACTGAGAATGCGCGAGTGATTTAAACAAATCACGTGCATCTCCGCAGTAATGCGCGGCAATACGCAACATGGTCTAACACAAGCAGTACATGGCCAGCAGGGGGCAGTTATGTAACATAGTGAGCACACTGAACGGATATACTGTAGCACCCAGAGCACGTGAGCTAAGCTTCTCCGTAACAACAGACATTAAATTACTGTTATGTTTTTTGAAACAATTTAAATTTAATGGCCCAGTTTCAGTGTGTTTCGTGTTATTAATTTAGTTTCGTTTTTTTAAATGTGCGTGTGAAATATGTACTGTACACATGGCAGCACATATGGCAGCAACACCGACAAAAATAGCAGAGATTCCTTCTAACAGTAGGTGGTCTGTGGCGTGGTTGTAAGGCGTATGGCAACATGTTCTGAGGCGATCAATCATGATCAAGATCTTGGTTCGAAACCAGCGCGTTGGTAAACACGATTTTCTTCCCCCCCCCACTACATATCACATCGAAAATACATTTATCTTAAATAGAAAGAGAATATTTTTTGTAATTAAAATAAAGTATATGAAATATATAAAATGAGTTATAAAGTCACAAGCTGACTCATAGGATAATAGGAATAATAAATATTCTATAAACAGTTATTTTCCACCTAGTGTTAAATGTTAGAGACATCCTAATATAATCAAATGCCATTAATTATTTTGTAAGATATTTCTTTAGTATTTCTTTAATGGCATTTAAGGGATTTAAGGCTGCATGGACAACAGAACACATACAGGTATGAAATATATATATATATAATTAAATTCGGGTTTTTGTTGGAAGGTCCGCATGGAAGGCTAGTATATCAAGGCAGCACCTTGCTGTCCTTTTTGCTGTCCTTACGAAGAACTTAAAGTGCCTGTCTGGCTTTGACTTGACCGGCCTTTCGCGCACACATGATGTTTCATATTTTAGGTATCGGTCTTGTGGCTTTCATATAAAGCGCTTTACAGCCGTTGCATAGCCTATTACATATACCCAGTAGTGATGCGCGGATGGCGGTTATATTCGTGCGCACTGCGTATAATCCGCGGGTCGGTCGGGTCGGGTAATAAAATGTACATTATGATTAATTGCGGGTGGATGAGTATAAATATTAATAATTTTTGCTTTGTATTTTTTATTTGTTAAAGCAGAACTGGAAGTGAAACCACTCCGAGAGAAACTTAAAAAGGGAGAAATAAAAACAAAAGGAAGGAAAGAAAAGTGCCGTACATATATAATTTTATTTAGTGTTTGACACATTAGATATTGCATTTTAAAATACTGATTTATTTTAACATGCGAACAGCAGCATACAGCACATAATAACAACAGAAACTCTTTAAGTACCAGCGTTTCCAACAGCATAAAAGAACATATATAAATAAAAAGAATAAAATAAATAGGCCTGCCCAGGTGTTTCACCTAAATTACAAATTTAGATTAAAGAGAAAATACTGACCTAATCCTTTTTTAAGGACCGGCATGCTTCCCCCCCCCCCCCAATCATATGTTATTTCCAAATAAAAAAAGCCAATATTTTTAATATAAGTCATTATTTTAAACAGTATGATTTGAGCAACTTATTTTACCATAACTTCTGTGCTTTCTTTTTCTGTCTCGCTCGCGTTTCATGAACCGCATGACATGTTGATCTTCTTATTAGGCTACTAATAATTTTATTTATTACATACATTATTGCATTAATATGCATAGATATTTTATAGTTTATATAGCTATAAACTGAACGCTTCAGATTGGTGCGGACTTATCATTATGCAAAAATCAAGCTCCTCTGCGCTTCACGCCCGTGCGCGTTCCATGACGAATCCTTCACCTGCCTTACACACGCTCTGCCTTACACACGCTCTGTCTGTTAGGCTACGGACTAAGACATACAGTACAGACAAAATGATGAGCACGAACTTAGAATTGTTCTCTTTAAGCTACATTATGACTTAGAATTAAACAAATCCTTTTAGAATCTATTCGATTTGAATTCTGTTGGGTATGTGTTCTTTTGTGCAGGCTTAAATACCATGAATTAATTTGTAAGTTAAATATTTCGTTTAATAGTTTTAGTAGGACTAATCCAGGAAGGAATCATTCGATTTCATCAATAATTATTAAAATATAATCTTAATTAAAACAAGGATACGTATTAATAAGACATGGTCGTGGAAGCGAATTCTAATTATATTCAGAGCTTCGTAGTTTAAAATAGGCTAACAGCCAGTTAAACTATAGTATAAGATAACACACACAGCTGCCTAAATAAATAGGCTATAAAATACACAGTTGATCATTTAGGTCTATTAAAATATTATTAAAAAACTGTACTGAAAGGAAAAAAGCACAAGAAAGAATGCCGCTTTGAAACAGAAACTTAGTTTGTCAACATGCTTTAATTTTAGACAGTTATTTTAGATTTTTTTGTTACAAAAAAAATTAGAGTTAGCCTACTAGAGAAATTTCAAGTTGGAGCGGGATCTGAGCGGTATTGGTTTACCGGCGAGCGTGAGCGGAATGTTATCGGAGCTCACATGCTCACATGTTCTGCTGGATACCAAGGAGTGGGGCTGTGTGTAGCGTGTCATAACTGCTGCTGGTGAGGAAGAGCACACATAAGGGGCCCTTATACGTGATAAGAGGCCCCGCGAGATATTTTTGTGTCAAAACGTCACGAAGAAGTGATATCAGCCATTGGCGGCAAACTGCGGAGAAATGACTGGAGCTAGGTGTCGCGCGCATTCGCTCTCACGTGCACTCCCTCTCTCTGCCTTCACGCGCGCTCCCTCTGTGCGCATTAGTTCCCGCATTCAGAAGTTAACCCCCAAATTAACACGGGTAATAAAACGATTCAACTTCAGTCATGTTCATGTTGTTTTTGCCTTCATTCATTTTAGATGTCAGTACTGACATACGAGTCTTCAACACGTGATTTTTTACAACACGTTTTTTTAAACATAATAGTTTAACTAACTAATTTCTAATAACTACTTTTTTTTATCTTTCCCATGGTGACAGTAAGTGCAAAATATTTTACTAGTTATTTTGCAAGATAGTTGTATTCAGATTAAAGCGTAATTGAAAGACTTCACTAGGTTATGTTAACTAGGACAGCTAGAATTATTAGAGAAGTTATAGTATAACTGTTTTTTTGTGTAGACAATCAAAAATATACAGTAAATATTTCTTAAGGAGGCTAATAATACTGACCTTAAAATAGTATTTTTAAAAATAATAAACTGCTTTTATTTAAGAACTAAACTATAAGAAAAAGACTTATTATTTATTATTATTACTTCTTTTTTACAGGAAAAACTGTAAAAAAAAATGTCGTTGGTTTGTTAAAGATCACTTGGAACACATTATTTTAAATTAATGGGAGGGCAAAAAAATTGACTTCAAAGTTTAAGGGTGTAAAATGTGCCTTGATGTACTTGAACGTTAGAAATGTGTTATCCACTACAATACAAAGTTCCTTGTCAAATAAATTAACGAGGAAGATTATTTTGAGTATGGGCTGCATGGTGGCGCAGTGGGTAGCACGTTCGCCTCACAGCAAGAAGGCTGCTATGTGAGCCCCGGCTGGGTCAGTTGGAGTTTCTGTGTAGAGCTTGCATGTTCTCCCTGTGTTGGCGTGGGTTTCCTCCGGGTGCTCCGGTTTCCCCCACAAATCCAAAAACATGTGGTGTAAGTGAATTGGGTAAGCTAAATTGTCCGTAGTGTATGAGTGTGAATGAGTATGTATGGATGTTTCCCAGTGAAAGGTGAAAGTGGAAGTGAAAGTGGAAGGGCAACCGCTGTGTAAAACATATGCTGGATAAGTTGGTGGTTCATTCTGCTGTGGGGACCCCAGATTAATAAAGGGACTAAGCCGAAAAAGAAAATGAATGATTACTTTGAGTTTAAGTTATATAATTATCTTGTTTATGAAGACAGCAGAGTTATGCATGAAAAAAAAAATCACTTTGAATAATTAAGTAGTTTGTGATGTATGTTAAAGTGTGCCCTCTAAAAGCACATCTGGCCCCCCCTGTCATTCTGGTCTAGAACCGCCACTGCTTGTAACACTCGCGCCAACACCCCCCCCCCCCCCCCCCCCCCCCCCCGCGCCCCCGCGCCCCTTCAGCAGGGGGCCCCGTCAATAATCCCTGCAGGGGGGCCCCCGCATTTTGCGCTACGTCACTGAGCATACGGTGAATTTAGGATGAAATCTCCTTTATTATATTTTATTTATTAAGGTACAATTAATATTTAATAAAAAGTGCCAGTTTCCACTTGAGCCCCTACTCCTTAAAATGTCACTGCACGTCCCTGCTTGTGAGTAAAAAAACGGTTTGGCGGGGAACATTAGCATACGAAAAGTGGAATGGGGGTGGGGGAATTGCTGCTCTCTGGCTAACTAAAACCTAAGGCCTTCAAAAGTTTTTCTTTTGAAAAAAGGACAAAGAGTTCAAGAAACGCACTGAAAATGAAAGAAATGGCGGCTAAAAATAAACTTCACTGTGACATTTTTTCCTACAAACTTTTTGGAACGTGATTAGTTAATAATTTTTATATACGTTTCAACAACATGTTTGTATTTAAAAAAGCTGGATAGCAGGCAAATATTTCAGTTCAGAAAAAAAAGTTGCCCACTGTCTTATAATGTATAAATTTGTTATAACTGAAAAATGAGAGTGAAATTACAATGGGACTTTTTGTAGATATTTATTTAAAAAAAAAAAAAAAAAAAAAAAAAAAAAAAAAATTATTTAAAAAAAATTGCAGCTATTACGCAATTAAACATGAGTTCTGCGTCCTCAAGTAAATGTTTATGTTTTATATGACGTGGTAAAATTTAAAAATTAAATTAATTAAATTAAATTTTACATGTAAAGCTTTATCTGAAGGATATTTAATATATTTAATTTTTTGAATTGCAATATGCTTAGGAGAATCAGTCTAGACATGCCGTTTTAAAACATGTGTGCATGATCTTAGTAATTAACTTGACAAAGCAGAAGACAAACTACTGTAATACAGCACAACATATTTCAGAAAATGTCACCTAAATGCTGTATTTAAACTTCTTAATCAAATACAAAATGTGGGGAGAAAATACAGAAAAGGTACACTTTTAGAATAAAATAAACTTTATTTAAAAATAAAAAATGCAATAAAACGTTCATGCACATAAAGCAGATTTGATCACAAATAGAGATGTACAGTATTACTTAATTATATGCATTAGCCAATGCGTACTCTAGCATCACAAACAAAAATTCTATCAGCACAAACAAATTATAATATTTTAGAATAGCATATGTCGGTGGTGATGTCATTATCTTTAATTCAAATATCAATATTTAATAATAGAAGCAGCACTAACATAAAGTATATTTGATCACAAGTAGAGATGTACAGTATTACTTAACCACATTCCAGTGTGTCCACCTTTACGCTAATATTCTTCTTGTCTCGTTGTAAAGTACAGTGGCCAACTATTGTGATTCTTTGTGTCTTATAAGCAGGGCCAGACGGAATCTGCGGACGTTTTTTGCTATTTCTGCGGAGAATTTTGGTAAAAATCTGCGGATTTCTGCGGAATTATTTTAGGAGTATCATAACTAAAACCTTAATATGTTAAATAAAAAATAATATCTTTTTAACTTGTATTTAATGTTTAAAATGCAAATCCAATTAGATTAACTGTAAATAGTTAACTTTAAGTAAATAAACAGAATTAATAATGGGCTAAAAATCTGCGGAAATCTGCGGAAAATCTGCAGAAAATCTGCGGAATTCTGCGCGCGCAGATTCCGTGTGGGCCTACTTATAAGTAAATAAATGAAATTAAGTAGAAGTGACTTCTTTAGGAATCGCTATACTTCAAACTGTTTGTTTTGCTATGTTTGTGGTTATCTGTCAGAGTTATAAGGACAACACATTAATAGAGGGTTTCAAAAGTTTTGCTTTCGCAAAAAAGACAATGAGTTCAAGAAAACGCACTGAAAATGAAAGAAATAGCGGCTAAGAATAAACGTCACTGTGGCTGTACATTTTTTTTTCTACAAACGTTTTGGAACGTGATTAGTTCATATTTTTATATACATTACAACAACATGTTTGTATTTAAAAGAACTCGATAGCAGGCAAATATTTAAGTTCAGAATAAAAGTTGGGCCCTATCTTATACTTAAACATTTCTTATAAATGGAAATTGAGACTGAAATTACAAAGGGACTTTTTGTAGATATTTTTGAAATGCTATTACGCAACAATTACCTACTGTTATTTTAAAATAATAAATACGGGTAACACCGTGACACAACTGCAGAGACCATGCTTGTGTCAAAATGTTATCTGACAGAGTAGGCTGGATTGCTGGATCGTGGTGCTTAAAATTCTACATTTAAAAATAAAATGTGTAACTCTTCAAATAACAATTTTAAATTGAAATTTGTTCCAAGTGTAATATCATAAGTGTAATGTAAACGTTTGCAGAACATTAGATAGATGTTTTCAGTACCTACATTTATG
The DNA here is from genome assembly GCA_903798195.1 of Danio kyathit. Classification (NCBI taxonomy): domain Eukaryota; kingdom Metazoa; phylum Chordata; class Actinopteri; order Cypriniformes; family Danionidae; genus Danio; species Danio kyathit. The sequence continues at coordinate 26,815,255 of LR812524.1, read as the reverse complement.
TTCTTAATACATTCACAACATTTTGTTATGGAGTAAGATGAATTATGCTATTTATTGATAGACTATTCTGCTGTAGGCTATTTTACAATGTTCTCTACAAAATAGGTTGTACAGAAATAGTGTTGCCTATGATTACATACAGTAATATATAAATAGAGTGCTAATAAAAAGAATTAGTACAGAATACAATATAGCAAAACGGCTCACTTTTCAACAAAATAAGCTTTATTAATCACAAAATATTGTTATTCTGTCCTCTGCATGCCTTTTGGTTGCGTGCATACATATACAGATAGCTATACACTCGTAATGGAAGATCAGCCAACTTCAATGACCACTCAGATGAAGATTGAACAATCCTTTTCTTTACTAGTGCCGTCAAGCAGTGTTTGTAATCTCCATTACATTCTTTTTTCTCATAAACTGTAAAATAAATACAACGATGCTTACTCAAAGTGAACAGAATTAACAAAATACAATAATATGTTTACAATGTGTACATTTTCCAATTACTGTAGAGACGAAGGTCGTTAGCCTGTGCACATAATGTACATAGAACAATAATATTCTTTATAATAATATTCTAAGTCTCAACAAAATACTGACAGAAAGTACATAAAATACAAATGCAAATTATAACTTACAAGCAAAGCTTCTTGGGCGATTCACACAACAGATTTGGAGGAAAGACCACAAGAGCATGCGATCTCCGTGCTGTGATCAAAATGGCTGCTATGCATTGCATTCCTGATGCTATAATCATAGCAAATAAAGTTTGTCAAACTGAGTTTTAACTTAAATCTATGGTAAACAGCGCCCTCCAGTGGTAAGGAAAAATAATGTTGTACATGCCATAACAATTGTTTTTCAATTACAAACACAACAATTTCGATTTTATTATTCTTTTAAAAAGCAGAAATGTTGCTCTTTTATTTCTAAGAAGTTCATGAAGTCTGTCTCTTATCTGCTTCCAGTCACGGGCTTCGGGGTGGAATCTACGATTAACGGCATCTGAAAGGGATTGGCGAAGGTTGTCGGTGTAGCAACTCAGCAACGTTTCTAAGCGGAGTTAGATTTTTGCAGTCAAACTAGACTCTCTTGCTTCCCCTCATCTGCTTCTTCATTAAGTATCGCCCGAAGCTTAATTCCAATACACACTCTTCTACCCCTCTTAAAACAAAGAACGTGTTGTCGCCCCAGCTACTAAGTAGTGGCCCATCAGGAAATTGGGGGCCATTCGTGATCCACATGACTGGGATAATCGAATCGCAAACCCAATGGAAGACAGAGGCATTTGTCTGCCTCCATATGTGCAAGGCCCCCCCCCCCCCCCCCCCCCCCTCCAGAGAGACTGGAGCAGAAGAAACCAGCATTATCCTCTGAACAAAGAGAAATGTGATTTTCGGACAATTCACGTTTAAAAGTGTGTGTTGGCTTTAGTGTTTTATTACTAACAGTTTTGTATGTTTTACTATGTATGTAAGCAAGGGTTTTTCACTATAATATGGCATGTAAATGAAACAATGCAGCGTGTGGCACGCTCGAAATTAACTGTATTTGATAAAGTTCCTTAGTGTTTGATGTCTAAATGTAGAGCTCAGTATTCAGAAAACATTGATGGAAATTATAAAACTGTATCTGCAAATAGTAGTTAATTACAGAGTTTCATTGAGTTTTTGATAACAGTAAACTAAGTTTTATCATTAACGCGTGAGCACAGATTACCCCTCCCTGGGCGTGAACAACTAGGGAGAGGAGAGGCATGGCCTCGCTCAGTAGCCACGACTATTGGACAACCATGGAGTAGGCTGGCTTAAGTCCTGCCCACTATAAAAACCCTAAACTTGCAAAGTTTATTGCATTCGCTTGGTTTTCACGAGGGGTTTCCACGCACAAACTTTGCGTTGCACGCTTCCCGCCTTTACAACGCGGAGCCGGACATTGCTCTCGGAAGAATCACCCCGTAAGACCTGCGTCTGTCCTCCGTAACCGCACCACGGCAACGAGACCGGTCACAGGAGCCCACGCCGCTTCTGTGTACGTCGCAACTCGCATGATCTCAGTCTGACCCTGTCCTGCTCGTATAACTGCTTTCCCGTGAACACGCAGACCGCCGTCTCATCCAGCAGCACGGTCAGTCAATCAATTTCTCTGAACTCTGCTTTCTTAAGTCATTCAAGGATCAAGCCACTGGAGGAATTCCCTTTGGCCGAACTTCCCGCTTGCTGACGTCAAACTTTCCGTCATCGGGATCACGAGTCCCACGCTCCAGAAGACGAAAGGAAAGCCCTCTTCAACAAAAGACATCCCCACTACGTCAACGCACGGCAACCAATCGGCTGCGCCGGAGTTCCCCTCAACCAGCTGACGAGTTTGAATGGTCATCAAACGCAAGTAAACACAACCTAACCTTTCACTCCTGGCTGAAGCTGGTGTTAATTAAGTTAACAGTAAATCTTAATCAGATTCTCTGCTTGGTGGTTTTCTCAGGTTGCAATGCTGAGTAATTAGCATGTGCAAGACGTTTGGGACTCTTAGTTGGTCATTCTCAGTCACCCAACTCATTCCAGAACTATGTGTGTGTGTATCTTTGTGTTTGTTTGTTTTACGTAGAGTAGTTTACTGTGTGTGTAGCTTAATAAAATTGTGTTTCATTTTAAGATCCTTGTCGGAGTTTTATATGCTTCTAAGTTACTGCCTCAGCTATATGGTCTTGCTACCTTGCTTGTGAAACTCTGTGTATATTGTTATTTTGGCCAAGTAATAATATAACATAGATTTACTAAAGATAAAGTTACGTTGCTTACTTCTATTAGGGTGGACCAATAGATGACGTAAGCGTGGTAACCTAATTTTGACTGTGAGCCAGTCGTTTGAATCTGTTGATTTAAATCCCCGAGAATTAATATAAATTAATTCGAACTTATGAGCTAATTCTTAAAGTACCGGACATATTAGATGGTCCAGGCATTACATAATTGGTGGAGTATTAATTTGGGCAATAGAATGAACTCTCTTTTAAGCACATAAACCCCAGAAACACGTTGTTGATCGTTTCTATTTTTGACCGTAAAGATTGATTAGAGGAAACAGAATTTGCTACACAGGTGTCATTACTCTATCATTGTACCATGCGTTTTATTGCTTGACTGCATGCTGAAGTGTTGTTAAGAAAGTAAAACCACATAAAAATCCGTCCGCCGTGACGAAGTGTGCATAAACGTGCATAAAAATGCGTTTTATTGCTTGACTGCATGCTGAAGTGTTGTTAAGAAAGTAAAACCGCATAAAATCCGTCCGCCGAGACGAAGTGTGCATAAACTGCATAAAAATCCGTCCGCCGAGACGAAGAGCGCTAAACTGCACGAGATCCGCCCACCGAGGCGTACTGTGCAAAACCCTGCAGTAGATTCGTTCGCTGAGACGAACAGTAAAGCCGCTTTAAGAGCGCAGAAAGAGGTAGATAAGCGAGTTCCTTATCTCAACCTCTTAAAAAGGCCCTAGACAGTAAGATTTCTTATGCCGCGAGACTCCGGCTCTGAAATCAGCTGTTTTTCTCCTGGCAACTGGGTTTAGAATAAGTAAACCCACCTTTGTCGTTTTATTCGCTGAAAGTAGTGAATTAAAGAACGCGGTGCTTGGATAACTTCAGTTTTAAGAGAATCTTAATCTCTTAAAACTGAACTCTTAATCTCTTAAAACTGAACTGACACTGTTTCAATTCACTATAATCTTCCATGTGAAGCTGCTTTGACACAATCTACATTGTATAAGCGCTATACAAATAAAGATGAATAACTGTGTTTTATTGTTGGAGAAAGGATTTGTCTTGATCAAGTTTGTGTGGTTTGAATCCACAGCCGTGTTACTGCTTAAACAAACTCTAACACGAATACCGAGATCTCGGATCTCGCATTAATCTCAGGCATTCTGTAGATTACAGTTTTGCTGTGCACTGATGAGATAAAGGATCTAACCAGTGCACGTGACCGCACAGCGAGGACCCGCGGCCTCCATAGTGTATTACACAATAATCGCTAAAGCTGTGCTCATTGGTCACTGATTATCAGAAAGATAAGATTCTGAATAGTCCTGTTGTGTTGTGCAGTGTGAAGCATCACGCGTGCAGAACGCTATCTTTCACCATTTTGGTGACTGGTAGCCATAGCAACGACCTGACGAAAGACTCGCCGGAACTTCAGTCATTCGCGCATGCGCAGCTCGCCAGCGCCGACTGAAAGTAAACAAAGCCTGGAACGAGGCTAGGCTAACCGACGCTAAAACGCGTTGCATTGGAGTTTGTGTGTTTAGCGGTATCGAAGGCTAGCACAAAGCATTTGGTGGTCATTTGAATGCATTGTATGGCTGATGTTAAAGTGAACTTTGATTCACGCTAGCAGATTGTCAATCTTGGATGTTCTCTTTTCATGCTTATGCCATGTCTTTCTTCCTTTTCTCACTTGGAAAATAATTTGACAAGTGCTGAAGCTAATAAAGAGTTTACGATCACATTGTTGATTTTAATCACATTTGTCTAAACTGCTTTTACCGCTATATTTGGCCTATGTCATCAGTCGGAACTGTCATACGCTGTTGGTTTTGTGGAAAACAAGTTATCACTTAATCCCCTCGGTAAAACTTTAATGTTTCACGAGTGACATAAATGCTTTTATCGAAACCACTCAACTTGTAAGAACGACCATTTCTTACTACGGTTGATTTGGAAGTCGATTTATAAGCATAGTGTTAAGTTTAATCATAACGTTAATTGTCCGTCAGACTTTAATGACTATTTCCCTCAGTTGAGTTGTGACCATCATCACTGCTGTTTTGAAATTTCAATTTCATTTATAGTTAATGATGCTTGGCTGCCCCATCACAATAACAGTTATAGATTAATGCAATCAAATACATTCAGACCAATTAATCGACATCTAGGAACAACCATTTCCAATGATTATCGATTTACAGGCAATGTTTAATGATTAAAGTACTCATATTGTTATTTGTCCGGGATTTTCAATCACAAACCTCATTGAGTGATCTTGACAGCATCACTACTGCATAAGTGTTATTTTCAACCTTAGGTTGTTTTGTTTGAGTTAGTTATAATAGTAATAATATTAACAATAATCATTGTTACCGTTTTACTGCTATTATTATTATTATTTCTTTTTCTCTACTTTCCATCTCTATTCATAAATTGTCCATTAGTCTCAGAGCTCAGTAACAGTTTGTGATTAACTTAGATAATTTGATCCAGTTTAATGAAGTTTGGAAACCATTTTATGTGAGATTAATTAAGAAGTCAATTTGATTCGGTGTTGCTTGATGATTAATTTTAATCTTAATTGTTCTTTTGTACTCTATCGTTACTGCATTGAGTATTAATGTTAATCAACATTGCTGTCTGGAAATTTTAATTTCATTAGCAGCTCAATGATGTTTGGCTTCCCCTCTTAATAACAATTACTGATTAAATGTTAATCATAAAACACTCTGGTAAATAATAACGCATAAGCGTTACTACTTTTGTCCCTTTTACTAATTTGGAATTTAATATTTTAACTTAAATTCAAAATTTTGGAATTTTAAATTTTAAGTTAAATTCATTATTCTATTTTATTTCAGGTATCTATTGGAACCTGTTGTGAATATCTCTTTTGGCTTTAGTCAAATTTACCCAATTGACTTAAAATTAACCACAACTTTGAGTTCCCATTGTTTTCCCAAGCCAGCTCACGGACACAGTTTCCTTCCCTTTCCTGGTTTCTGGTTGATGCAATTGGACAGAATAACCTGTGAGTGGCTGTAACTGAACCAATGGCAGCACCCAATTGAGTTTATATGGGAAGTCTTCAGTTAGCTAAACCCAAATTAAACATACAAGTTTCTCATTACTTTGGGCTAACTAGCTAACTTGATAACCCAATAAATCAACAATTTGGAGGTATCCATTTGACAGCGCCACCACTTGGTCAATTTTAGTTTTGCCAACAGAGAAAACTATCTCTTTTGTCCCTTCTTTTCCTACTATCTTCTTTCGAGTTGACTGCTGTTGCTATTGGGGGCATTGCACCTGTGAGAATCATAAAGCAGAGAATTTTAGAAACATTTGACAAATGTTTGGGGAAATTTGAATGCTGTATTGCTGAAGTTGAACTCACCTGATTCTCACCCTCTTTCCCTCCTCATTGTGGAATCCTACCCATCAAAGCTAAAAGCAGGTCAACAAGAAGATAATCGTCGTCAGTCCCTACGTTGAACACGCATTCAGGGACAATTTATTTGGTGTGGTGTCAATCCTATTGATTAAGAAACCAACACTGTTGTTGTTATCACAATTTCTCCTGTTTCAGAGGAAATTTTAATAACAGCTGCAGTCCTGGTGATTAGAGACCCTAAAATTCAAAAGTTAGCCTAGGAGCATTCTTTTGTTTTAGATTTTAGGAAGCTAAATCATCTTTCTCTTTAGGAAAGTGCAAACACTGATCTTTACCCTGTTCTTTATCACTTTTATACTTCTCTGTTTCTTAGCTGTGCCAACTGTATGTGTTTACTGATTCTCCCCACAGAGTTTACCAGTTAGACGCACATCCAGCAGAGGATCACAGCCCAGAGAACTACATTTACCTGCCAATCACACACTAGAACATCGGTACACATTTAACTTCTCACTCTTAACATTACACACAGACATTGTTGTCCTCTTGTTCTGCTGTGTTTTGTTTTCTCTCTTTTTTTTTTTTTATTCTCATTCCATTTCAAGGTCATTGTCAGATCGGTTCTAAGTCCCCCCTCACTGCAGCGAACATGGCTCGTACTAAAGACCCTGTTGGCCATTGGAAGGACTTAGAAGCATGGCTGAGTGTGGTAACAGACAGTTTCCTCCCTAAGGCCGCCGAAAACCTGCTACAACTGACCCAGGCCCAGCTGGATGAGAACCTATCAAGCATAATGTCTCAAGACCCGAGCCAAAGCTACAGTCACAAAGACATAGCCAAGATAATTGGAACACTGAGTCACACTCTCATCGCCTCCCTCAAGCTGAGTGACCGGCATGCCAACCAGATCCAGCACAAGCTGGCACACAGACAACTCCGCATCGAGGAACTAGAGCTGGAGGCTCGACAGCAAACTGAACTATCCACCAAGAGGGATCAGGAATTCAAGGAAGATATAGATAAGCTGCGAGAGAACCTAGCTGCTGCTACCCAAGAATTGGAGCAAGCCAACGGAAACCATGCTGATGCTACCAACAAGCTCGAATATGCAGAACAGCTACTGGAAGGAGCAAAGGTCGAAGCAAGAGCCCAGAAAGCCAAAAACAGAGCTCTGGAAACTCACCTAGATGAGGCGAGACAGGAAGTCGATCGACTAACACAGGAACTGGACCACTTCAAAGAGGAGTCTGCCAGTGTCAAAGATGAACTTAAGTACGCCTACAAGCTGCAACGCGGACCTGCAAAGGAAAGATATGCACTAGCCTCACCCCTGCCAAGTAGGACAGGGTCCCCTGTCCCTGAACTCACCCATAGTGAGAAAGATGAGGAACTGAGCCGAAGACGCTCACCGGCTCCTTCTGCAGAGCCTGACCTCACCCCAAAGCAACGAGAGCCTGCGCCAGTCAGTCACAGATCAGCGCACAGCATGGATCTCAAAGACCTCGATAAGCTGGCCAGGAACATTGGCAAGTTCACCCCAAGTTCGCCAGGTGGTCAGGAGATCCACGCCTATCTGCAAGACATTGATTTCCACCTGGAAATGAGACCCAATGTCTCAGACAAAGATAGACTTTACCTGCTTCGAGCTACATCCAGCCCTGAAGTACGCAGCTTTCTTGACCGACAGCCTGCTCACACAAAGAATGATTACCTCCTACTCCAAGAAGCTCTCATCAAAGAATTCGCTGACCCCGAATTGGAGAGAGGACTGGTGGCTGCACTTGAGATGAAGCAAGGCCGTAACGAGCCCCCTCAAGCATATTACAGCCGACTCAGACGAGCCTACTTTGGAACTCGGAATGAACCTGAAATGGAAGAAGATCTGAACTTCAAGATTCTATTCCTGCGAAACCTCCATCCCGCTGTAAGCCACCATCTGGGAGTCCTTGCATGCCCACGAACAATGACCGTGCAGCAATTACGAGACTTGGCACACAAAGCCTATAGTAAACAAAAGATGGCTTCACAAAACAGCGCCAAAACCACCACTATTCTGGCTGTCAAAACCCAAAGTCCAGAACTGGCACTAGAGGGTGCCCAACGTCCAGACAAAAGCAAGCAGTCTGCTCAAGAGGGGAAGGCATCCGCACCCTGCAGACAACGGGACTCCCATGCTGATGCTAGACCTAGACAGAGGAACGGTCGCTATGATGAACCCTCTGGACGACAACGCTCTCCTGAACGTCACTGGGAGAGATCGCGGACCCAATCCACTTCATTCGGTAATCAAAGGAGAAAAAGCTCGTCACAATCCAACGGTGTCTCCAAGGGACAACGACAAAACCCTGGATCGATAAGCCCAAGGAATCGACGAAAGCACTCACCCCGATTCTCCACTGACCGAACTCGAACTCAATCTCAACCAGAAGAAACTACTCCATCTGGTTTCGACCCTCAAGAAATGATGAGAATGATGATGAAAGAATTCTTCCAACGCAAGGAAGATGACAGGAAGGGGGAAAAGAAGGATAAACCAGATTCAGCCTGACTAGCCGTCGAACAAAGAAGCAGCGACCACCTGAACCAACTGACCCCTGAGAATAGCACTGTACCCCCTCACTCTCAAAGAGCCCTACCTGAAACTACCTCAAGTGAAACAGGAAACATGTGTGAACACCCAGCTATAGAGTTAAGCACTAACTCCACAGCTAGTACAGCAGATCACAGCAGCATCCAACAGACACCTGCAGATGAACTGCCACAGATTCCTGAAAGTGCCATTCTGGTCATCTGCCACTCCTCCGACGAACCTCTAGCCAGCCCTGAAATCCTACCTTTCCCATGCCAAACTCCTGTCCCTCAACTATTGGGTGACCTCATCGAAAGAGGTGTAGCAAGGAAATTCTACCTGTCTATCATCATCGAACGCCAAGTCCAAGTCGAAGCTCTTGTGGACACAGGAGCCGACATCACCCTGATGTCAACAGAACTCCTCGAAGAAGTCCAAGAAAGAGCCAAGAGAACCAACACAACTCTCAGACTTCAAAGGTGTGAACTGAACCTCCAAGCCTACTCCCACACTGGCCTACAGCTGAAACAGCTTGCCCCAGTCCACCTGACAGTGGGACCAATGAGCCTCGTTCACCCAGTGTACGTGTCACCACTCAACACGTACCCCCTTCTCATAGGAAAAGACTTGCTGAACCGATTCGAACCTCTAATCGATTTCAAGCATCTGAAGATATGGACTCAAGTCCGGGAGCCATTGCCCTTCCAGCCAGTCTGCTCCAACGAGCCACAGTGTCAAGCTACAGGCACTGACCCCAAGTCACTGACTACTGGTGCAACATCCAGCAGTAAGGATCAAGACCCTTTCCTCCAATCACTGCAAGCTCCTGACCCAGACTCCAGCCCCATTCAAATAAAGACTGAAATAGACAATCAAGACACCTTGGTGTCCAATGCGGCCCTAGCACTGGGGGCAGAAAACTCAGCTGTCAGTTTAAAGCTCTTCCAAGCCTTAAAACAAAGACACCAGACTCTGCCACATGTCTCAAAACACAGCCGTTTCCCCCTCAGTCCTTGTTCGACAGACATGGCCACGTCCAAGATGATCTGTGCTGCGGACATCCGATGGAACAACAGACTGCTCAGTCACCTCTTCCTCGTCGTCCCTAACCTGCCTTATGACATCTACATCGGAGCAGACATCCTAGTCCGGCTCAATGCCTGTGTGGACATTATTAACAATGTCGTGTGGGCCCCTCTGTCGAACCAACTGACCACTTCAGTCAATTTGAACACCCTTCGATCTGGCCAAACCATACCAGACGCATGTGCCATGATCAATGAGAGAGAAGTCACAATCCCTGCATACAGCAAGAGTGTCAGCGTTCGCCTCAACATGCGACCTGGCCAAACTCTCAACAGTAAGCTAGCATTCTTCCAGCCGTCCAGGACATGTCTAAAACTGGGCCTGACTATGGAAGCCACCCCTCTCATTGACGCTTTATCACGTGCTGTGTACATACTGTTCAACAACTGCACAGCCAAAGATATCATGGTCCCTAAAACCAGTCACCTAGGATGGCTCATCAACCAGGCGTTTCATGACTTCAACCTCATGGTACCTGTCATAGGCCCAATACCAGCCCAATCACTGTCTGACAAAGATGATGACACAGTGATGTTTACACGACCACATGGAAACATCACCATAACTTCCGTCCTGCCAGTGTCTCGGGAAAGTGTATGCCGATCCGAACTGACGGATGACACCCACCTAATGGTCTACGCAGTCTTAACACAGCCTACGGCAGAAACACCTAAGCCAATGGCCATCCAAACACAAAGTCCCTCAAATGACTCGACTGAAGAACCCTATGCTGGTTTCGAGGCACAGCTCCAACAGATCCTTAGTGAGGCTGACGCCCTCCACAACGAAGCGGATGGCCAAGGACTCAAAGAAGTGTTGTACAAGTACAAAGATTCCTTCGCCAAAGAATCCCTGGACTGTGGCCTAACCAACATCCATACTGTGTGCATACCAACCCACCCAAGTGCGCCACCCACATTTGTGAGACAATACAAAATCCCAATTGCCTCATACGAGCCAGTACAAGAAATCATCGACTCCATGTTGACCAAGGGGGTCATTCGCCCCTGTAACAGCACATACTCTGCTCCAATATGGCCAGTGCTTAAACCTAATGGGAAATGGCGACCTACGATCGACTACCGCAAGCTGAACCAGCAGGTGCCCCTGTCACGTTGGCCTATGACTCAGTTGGACCAGGAAATCCCCAAAATCAAAGGCTCGACAATCCTCTCAACACTGGACGTCGCCTCCGGATTCTGGACAATTCCAGTCCACCCTGATGACCAACACAAACTGGCGTTCACCTTTGGCAATCAACAATACACCTTCACACGGTGCCCTTTCGGCTATGCTAATTCCCCAGCGGAATTCAACATCTTGCTGAACAAAGCATGCCCTGATGCCAGAGCCAGAGGTAATCTCGTCTATGTCGATGATGTCCTCCTGAAAAGCTCAAAGGTAGATGATCACCTCAAGGAAATTGATCACGTCCTTAACCAGCTGACAATCGCAGGAGCGAAGATTGCCCTTCACAAGGGACAATGGTGTAAAACCAAAGTAAATTACGTTGGCCTGCTCGTCGGACGAAATGGCATTGAACCCCAGTCTAGCCGTGCCCAAGCAATCCAAAGCATTAAAACACCCACCAACGTGTCTGAGTTAAGAAGCTTTCTGGGAGTGTGCAATTACTCACGACAGTTCATCGAAGGCTACGCCGACATTGCACGACAGAAGCCCAAGATGAAGCTATGAGCACACTCAAACAACGCCTGTGCTCTGCTCCATGCCTAGCCTACCCAGACCCAAGGAAAGAGTTCTACCTGGACGCAGGTTTCTCCAAGCATTGCCTCAGCGCAGGGCTGTACCAGCTCCACGACAAAGACAAGCGAGTGGTCGCCTATGCCAGCAAAACCCTGCTTCCCCCAGAATGCAAGTACTCAGATTGTGAAAAGTCTTTACTGTGTACTGTGTGGGCCATACAGTGTTTCTCCAACTACATTGGAGCACAGAAAGTGATCATAGAGACATGCCACCAGCCGGTGACCTTCCTCAACAGCCAGCGGATCAGAGATGGTGTGGTCACCAATGCACGCATAGCTACCTGGCTAATGGCACTTCAAGGATGGGATGTCAAGGCAAGATATGCTCAAAACCACAAATCGTCCCTAGGAAATGGGCTAGCAACCTGCCAGAACTGCTCGACTGACATGCCGTGCACCTCAGCAGAGCCCAAAGATCCAGTACCCCCACAACTGACGAATCACAGACACTTTGAGGAAAACGTATGTGAAGGAATGACCACTGCATATGTTGATGGCTGCTCATACAATCACCAGGGCAACTTGAAAGCTGGAGCGGGCGTGGTCTGGCTCAATGATGACCCCCGCCCACCACAACAATTCAAACTCGGCCCTCACTCATCGCAGTATGCAGAAATCGCAGCTGTTCTCATCACACTGCAACTAGCGGCATCTCACAACGTCAGAGAACTCCTCATCTGTACTGATTCAAATTACGCTCGATTGAGCTTCACATGCCACCTAGTGGGATGGAAACAAAATGGCTTTAAGACAGCTAACAACAAACCTGTCAAGCATCAAGAACTCTTCCAGTCATGCGACTCCATTGTTACCCAACACGACATGCTCGTTTATTGGAAAAAGGTCCGTGGACATTCACGCCAACCAGGGCAAGATAAAGAGCTCAATGACCAAACGGACGGCCTCGCTAAAGCAGGCGCATTACATGGAGAGCCTTGGACGCTTCAACCCCACCCACCCAACCCAGATGTGTCAGCCATTACCCGCCGACAGCACACCGCAAATGTGCAAAACCCCGCCTCCTCCCAACTTGCTCTCTCACCACAGTTTGCTGCTACAGATCTGGTCACCCTTCAAGCTTCTGATGCAGATCTACATACTATGGTCGCTCACATCTCTGACCCCGTGGCTACTCCACTCTCAGCCGCTGACCTGGCCAAGTCCTCTGAGCTTCGTCACCTCATCTCTGTCAAGCACCTGCTGCATCTCCATGATGGCATACTCACATATGTCCCCGAAGTACTCACTCAACCACGGCTCGTCATACCTCGTGGACAGAGGGGGATGATGCTGATGTACGCCCACGATGCACCATGCGCTGGACTACGAAACGCTCAAACAAGTAGCATATTGGCCTGGCATGCAACAGGATGTAGGGGAGTACGTAAAAGGATGCCTGGTGTGTTGCCAATTCCAACCAGCAAACCCAAACTACCGAGCACCGTTGCAAAGGAAAGGAATGACCTTCCCATTGTCGGACCTCCAAATCGACTGGGTAGGACCTTTGCCACGCTCGACGTGGGGCAACAAATACTTCCTGACAGTAGTCTGCGAATTCACAAAATGGGTCGAATGTCTCCCAGCTCCCAACAATACAGCAGAAACTACAGCGTGTCTGTTAATGAACCACATCTTCTCAAGATTCGGCCTGCCCTTTGGGGTCAACTCTGACCGAGGAACCCACTTTACAGCCGAAGTCATGCAGGAAGTGTGGAAACTTCTGGGAATTCAAGCCAAGCTTCATATAAGCCACCACCCAATCTCCTCTGGTCAAGTGGAACGCACCAACAGAACAGTGGTCAGCATGTTGAAAAAGTATGTGTCTGCCAATCAAAAGGACTAGGACATCAAGCTCCCTCTTGTACTGATGGCAATCAGGGCCACCCCTCATCGCTCTACAGAGATACCCCCGTTCGAGATGATGACAGGACGACAGATGACACTCCCATTACACCTGCTGTACCAACCAGGTGACATGAATCTCGTCACCGCCTATACCACTCACCAGTACCTGGAAGAGCTGCATCAGCACCTAAAGTCTACTTTCGCCTTTGCACAGCAACAAGTCCAAAAGAGTGCGGAAGGACGCAGGGCCTACTACGACAAAAAGGCCTCATACCAGGAATTCAGTGTCGGAGACAAAGTGTGGTACTACAGCTTCGCCCCATCACGACAGAACAGTCCTCACCGTCTGTCCAAAAAGTTCCTGGAATGGACCTCATGAGATCGTTGACAAACTCTCACCTGTGGCCTACCGAATCAAAATCAGGCAAGGGCGCAGTGACCCTGTCCTTCGATGGGTCCATCGAAACCAGATCAAGAAGCACTGGGGTCCCAGCCAACCAGAAATGGGGGAGGACCAAAACCACCGACACTGACCGACTGTCCTACCCTCTACACTATACTAACACAACTCCAGACAATCTAGGGAACACCTAGTTTACTGTGCTAAACACAACATTATTGCTCTCTCCTCCACAGCCCTGCTAGGAGACCTCTAGTAGAGAGGAGCCACTCCCGATTTGTGACACTACGTCACTGATCGTTAACCTACCTGCATTCCCTTATGTCTCTTGTTTCTTCCTTTTTCCTCTCTCTCTCGCCTTGTTTTAATTTACTCTTCTAGTCCCATCCAGGGGACACACATAGAATCATGCAAGCTAAGCATAGGACCCAAATTTAGGATTGACTCCAGTCACCAAATTGTTGTAATTGTTCCTGAACTTGCCATTCGCCACTCAGGGCGACATGATTTCCAAATCTAATTTGTTTCTTTTGATTCTGTTGCCAGGAAGATGATTGGCCTCGCCGCTCTGATCTTCTGCGTAATGGGGGTCACACCCCAACCTGAAGTCGCGTCGCCGGGACCAGCATCGGGGATAGTACTCCGTGAACATCCGGGGTTACTGATAACGAACTGTAAAACGCATACCCAAAAGGTGTACGTTCGACTTAATCCCCGCGAAGTTGTCAGAGCTCACTATACTCCCTCAGCCTCCCAAACCACCTGGGCCGGTAGTCGTTGGACCCAGGAAATTCTTGCTCACGCCCAAGCAGATGTTAAACACATGCTACACCAATTGCAGAAAATGACGGTAACCCAAGCTGAACTTACTGGGTACCACAGGCGTCCCAAACGATTTTTGGGCGCTTTGCTGGGGGCTGCGGCAGCTGTAGGAACTCTGTTTAACATTGGCATGAGCACCGCTAATGCCGTAAATTTGGCCACAGTAAGGCGGCATGTGGGTGAAATTCAGGCCGAAATACCTGAAATCCGCCAACAGCTCGCAGTTCAAAGCCGCACCTTACAAACTTTTGGAAAATCGCTAAACGGAACTATTACAGTCCTTAATACGCATAGCACTCTCTTAAACCAAACCATCAAATCCATCAACAAGCTATTCTCGGTGATCCAAAGCGATTTAGCTCAAACGCAGCTGTTAACCACGCTCATGACTGACATGCTACGAGAAGTGAGCTCCTCAGTCGATAATTTGGCTATTGGTAGAATTCCACACTATCTGATACCCCTAAGTCTAATTCAAAACGTCCTGGCTTCTGCCACTACGGGCCCCACTAGCCCTATCCAAGGTCACCTGGCTTTCTCTCTGGGCAGTGCTATTCCCTTATACGTGGACCCAGAAGCCGGCGACCTAGCCTTCTTGCTTAGTCTACCGATAATTGACACTGCTAATATTTACCGTCTTAAAGATGTCGTAAACGTTGGATTTTGGCAAGGAGACACCTATGTCAAAATTCATACCCCTGACGTCATTGCGTACCACAATAATAATGAGCTATTATATCAGATATTTGGCCCCTAACCTGAAAATGTGCACTCTTACCAAAGAGATACATTTTCTGTGCCCTAGTAAGCCCTTCGTGCGTGACAACACCGATGGCATCTGCGGCCTAGAATCGGTTAGACCTGATACCAGCTGTCCAGCCGAAGCTACACCACGATCCCAAGTCGAGGTGACCCAAGCTGAACTCGTCAGTAACCGATGGTTAGTTAACACACCCGTGCGTACGGCTACACTTACGTACGATCAGCACGACACCGCCACTCGCATTAACCTTCCCGATCAAACTTTGTGGATCACTGTCCCTAAGGGCTCGATCCTACATATTGACGATTTGGCTTTATACCATCTTCCCGAGGACGAGTATCAAACCGAACTCGAAATCTCGCCATTTTTCAAGCAACATTCCTTCACACTTGATCCCGAGTTGGAAGAAAGGATCAAGGAGGAAGGAACACAATTAACTGATTTGACCCCAGTCGATGACGCATTGGAGGCTATTGCACGCCTCCCTCCGCCTGGCTCTCCAATCATTCGGTCGTGGTCGGCCGCCGATACGGCTCTGTGTAGGCTACATAGTAACCTTGACACTCGCCTAACTCCTTCACAAGAAAGTGACCGCCATCCGAGAAGCATGTAACAAGTGCACACCTGGCACCCGGCGCATTTTCCAACGTGATGAGAACAGAGAGCCCGAGAATTCGCTAACCCTAATCGAGCTGCCTCCGGCATCGCCTGCCATCCTCACCGATTACAATTAGCCAACCGAATTGATCGTCGCAACCCTTATCGAGTTTCCCCTAAACTGTCAAGTGTTTCTAACCCGATTATGCCAATTTGTCTAACACCTTCACCGGAATTCAGTCTGTGATGAAATGTTGTTTGTGTCTTGTGTGTGCCTGTTCTTCCCTTTGACTGCCTCTTGTTCCAGTGCCTGCCGATGTTCGCTCCAGCAACATCACCAGTCAAATGAGGAATATGTAGCAACTCAGCCATGTTTCTAAGCGGAGTTAGATTTTTGCAGTCAAACTAGACTCTCTTGCTCCCCCTCATCTGCTTCTTCATTAAGTATCGCCCGAAGCTTAATTCCAATACACACTCTTCTACCCCTCTTAAAACAAAGAACGTGTTGTCGCCCCAGCTACTAAGTAGTGGTCCATCAGGAAATTGGGGGCCATTCGTGATCCACATAACTGGGATAATCGAATCGCAAACCCAATGGAAGACAGAGGCATTTGTCTGCCTCCATATGTGCAAGGCCCCCCCCTCCAGAGAGACTGAAGCAGAAGAACCCAGCATTATCCTCTGAACAAAGAGAAATGTGATTTTCGGACAATTCACGTTTAAAAGTGTGTGTTGGCTTTAGTGTTTTATTACTAACAGTTTTGTATGTTTTACTATGTATGTAAGCAAGGGTTTTTCACTATAATATGGCATGTAAATGAAACAATGCAGCGTGTGGCACGCTCGTAATTAACTGTATTTGATAAAGTTCCTTAGTGTTTGATGTCTAAATGTAGAGCTCAGTATTCAGAAAACATTGATGGAAATTATAAAACTGTATCTGCAAATAGTAGTTAATTACAGAGTTTCATTGAGTTTTTGATAACAGTAAACTAAGTTTTATCATTAACGCGTGAGCACAGATTACCCCTCCCTGAGCGTGAACAACTAGGGAGAGGAGAGGCATGGCCTCGCTCAGTAGCCACGACTATTGGACAACCATGGAGTAGGCTGGCTTAAGTCCTGCCCACTATAAAAACCCTAAACTTGCAAAGTTTATTGCTTTCACTTGGTTTTCACGAGGGGTTTCCACGCACAAACTTTGCGTTGCACGCTTCCCACCTTTACAACGCGGAGCCGGACATTGCTCTCGGAAGAATCACCCCGTAAGACCTGCGTCTGTCCTCCGTAACCGCACCACGGCAACGAGACCGGTCACAGGAGCCCACGCCGCTTCTGTGTACGTCGCAACTCGCATGAACTCAGTCTGACCCTGTCCTGCTCGTATAACTGCTTTCCCGTGAACACGCGGACCGCCGTCTCATCCAGCAGCACGGTCAGTCATTCAACTTCTCTGAACTCTGCTTTCTTAAGTCATTCAAGGATCAAGCCACTGGAGGAATTCCCTTTGGCCGAACTTCCCGCTTGCTGACGTCAAACTTTCCGTCATCGGGATCACGAGTCCCATGCTCCAGAAGACGAAAGGAAAGCCCTCTTCAACAAAAGACATCCCCACTACGTCAACGCACGGCAACCAATCGGCTGCGCCGGAGTTCCCCTCAACCAGCTGACGAGTTTGAATGGTCATCAAAGGCAAGTAAACACAACCTAACCTTTCACTCCTGGCTGAAGCTGGTGTTAATTAAGTTAACAGTAAATCCTAATCAGATTCTCTGCTTGGTGGTTTTCTCAGGTTGCAATGCTGAGTAATTAGCACGTGCGAGACGTTTGGGACTTTTAGTTGGTCATTCTTAGTCACCCAACTCATTCCAGAACTGTGTGTGTGTGTATCTTTGTGATTGTTTGTTTTACGTAGAGTAGTTTACTGTGTGTGTAGCTTAATAAAATTGTGTTTCATTTTAAGATCCTTGTCGGAGTTTTATATGCTTCTAAGTTACTGCCTCAGCTATATGGTCTTGCTACCTTGCTTGTGAAACTCTGTGTATATTGTTATTTTGGCCAAGTAATAATATAACATAGATTTACTAAAGATAACGTTACGTTGCTTACTTCTATTAGGGTGGACCAATAGATGACGTAAGCGTGGTAACCTAATTTTGACTGTGAGCCAGTCGTTTGAATCTGTTGATTCAAATCCCCGAGAATTAATATAAATTAATTCGAACTTATGAGCTAATTCTTAAAGTACCGGACATATTAGATGGTCCAGGCATTACATCGGGCAGTGCGTTTTTTCCCCTGGAACCGTCGAAGTTAACAGAACCAGCCCAGCTCTGATACAGTTTGAGAGGAATTAACATTTTGAACAAACGTGCAGCGAAACGATCTGCCCGCGGTTTCCCATTTGGTCCCATGGAAGCCAGTTACACTTGATTCTCGGTCTCTAATGAAATGTTCTTTAAAACCACATCTGGAAGAATCACTCCCTGCACAAGAGACCGGCGAAAATGATGACCAGAACGGGAAGTGTTTCTTGGTGTTTCAGGTAAACTCAAATGGAAGGATGCCATCGCAGAATGAGGAGGAGGATGGGAAAATGTATCATCTTGATTTGGCAACTCATCAGCGTGTACCGTCGACATCGTCGTCATTTGGTCATACCCATGGAGCGCGCTGACCAAACAAAATCTTTATTTAACTGTGTGTTGAAGGTCCGTGTAGATAATGGCGTAGAGATCTCAGATGGAACACCGAAATCACCATTACAAGGGTATAACGAAGAGGAATGGTGTTCTTGGACAGACGGACGAGGTGACCACGTCTCTGAAAACTGTTGGCTGTTCGTTAGGTTCTCTAAAGATATTAAAGGATCTGCGGGACTGTCAGTGGATGTGGACTGATCGGCTGTCGGTGGATGAGTTTTCTCGTTAAAACGCGTACAAATAAATAAATAAATATGCAAACAAGTAATTAAATGAGTAAATAACTACACAAATAAATACATACGCAAATAAATAAATAAGTAAATAAATAAATAAATGCACAAATAAGCAAATACATAAATACATATGTAAATACATTAATAAATGAGTAAATAAATAAAATAAATACGCAAATAAATAAATAAATGTACAACTTCCTGCATAAATAAATATATAAATAATTAATAATGTGGGCAGATAAATAAATCCATTACATGAATGTTAATGTTGTGGGAATATGAAATGAAAATGCTAAACTACTGCAGATCCGTTCATTTATTTTTGAACTTAGTATGTTGAGCTGAGGAAAAGTAAATACGAAACTATTTCAAATATTATTGTCCATTTGACTAAAGATAAATTATCAGGAATTGTTTTATCGAGAGATCTAACAATGATTTTAATGTTCTTGCTGTCCGTGCGGAGAGCAGAAATGTTACTCGCTCGTATTAATTTCAATATGGCTTTTTAGTTACGATTAACGGAGTATAATTTTATATACAGTATGCAATTAGGTGGTATATAAATCTATCTATCGGTTTTACAGAGTTTTTGTCATGTTAAAAAGGTGCATGTGTGTGAGAAACGGAGTGAAAGAGAGTAATGACGCTTGTTTATGCATTTATTCATTTATTAATTTAAGTTATATTTAGTTATCTTATTATTATTATTATTATTTATTTTTTATTATTTATACTGTTTATATTCCACAGTTAATTTTCCTGGAGTTTAAAAACAAACATTACAAGCTTACATGGCAGGCAAATTTATTACATTATAAATAAAACTTATTTGAATGCTTTTCTTCACGAATGTAACACTATTTTATTGTATTGTTTTCGCTATATTTTCACAGAGAGGCTACTACAGGTGCAACATGCCTCTGTTGTTTAGTATTGGCATTTGATGCCCATAACACTCACTCAGATGTCGTTTAAAATAAAGCATCACAAACGAAAATTCTATCAGCACAAACTAATTAAAATATTTTAAAATAGCATATGTGGGTGGTGATGTCATTGTCTTTAATTCAATATTCAATATTTTAATAATAGAAGCAGCACTAACAAAACTTTCATAGGTACAATCAAGCACAAATGAAACGCACACAAAGGAAACTATTTTAGTAAATCTGGAGCAACTGAGAGACCTCTGAATGATCTAATATTATTTTTAGGCCAAATAATTTTTTTTTTGGCAGCACAAACGAGTACAAATAATGAGCAAACGAAAATAACATATTTGTGCGTGAATAAATATCTGATGTTTATTTCCACGGCACAAACCAGCACAAATCTAACCAAATATTTTGGTTATATCTAAACAACAAAAACAAATAAAGTGTTTATTTAACTGCACAAATCAGCACAAACGAATATGACACCTGTTTTGTGCAATTTAGAAGAAATAATGGGGTGGAGAGGGACGTCGCGGCTCCCGAAGTGTTTTGATAAGGCAATAAAAACAATAAAAATAGATAGAATGTTTTTTTTTAACATATATATATATATATATATATATATATATATATATATATATATATATATATATATATATATATATATAAATATCCTGCATAGATACGGAAATAAATAAATAAATATGCAAATGAGTAATTAAATGAGTAAATAAATAAATACACAAATAAATAAATACATACGCAAATGAATAAATAAATAAATAAATAAATGAGTAAATAAATAGAATAAATACGCAAATAAATAAATAAACTTCCTGCATAAATAAATATATAAATAATTAATAATGTGGGGAGATAAATAAATAAATTACAAGAATGTTAATGTTGTGTCGGTTTTCAAGAGTTTTTGTCATGTTAAAAAGGTCCATGCATGTTGTGTGTGAGAAACGGAGTGAAAGAGAGTAATGACGCTTGTTTATGTATTTATTCATTTATTAATTTGGAGATAATACAAAATATGAATACAACAGAACGACATAAAAACTGTTGTTTTATGTCATTTTAGCTAACCGCGTCATAAAGATGTAGATAAAATATGTGTTGAGAAAAGCATACAAAAATCGGATATAACATAATATAAATAAACCAAATAAAACAAACATAAGCTATAAAAAAATTAGTCAAAGCCATTTTTAATTTTCTTTTTGCAAAGGATCGAAAAATCCATACAAAAAATGTTTTAATATGCATTTAATATGCTTCAAGAGCTGTGAAGCGAGCGCTCTTTCGCCCGGTCACACACACACACACACATGCATCAAAACACCATTTCAGTTCACGACTGACTATATTAAAATAATTCTGTTTTTAATGACACTATTACGTCTTTTTCAAGGAAACAGCTACCTTGGAACTTCAAATGTTTTTCATAAATATGATAACATTAAAGGGGAGCTAAATCTCCAAAACTATTCTTTAAAACATCACAATGTACTTTCCGGCAAAAAAAAAAAAAAAAAACTTGCATCCATCCATATGCTGGAGAAATTTCCAGGTCTAGGCTGTCATTGCCTCATCAGGAACCACTGGCCTCAGCATCTTGTTGTGTTTCCACCTTGTTGGTCCCCACCTGTTAATAACACAACACTTAGTCTTGCAACAAACCTAACAATCATTAGTAATCAGTATGATCAGCAGTTTCATAT
Organism: Danio kyathit; assembly: GCA_903798195.1. Classification (NCBI taxonomy): domain Eukaryota; kingdom Metazoa; phylum Chordata; class Actinopteri; order Cypriniformes; family Danionidae; genus Danio; species Danio kyathit. Next base: position 26,793,640 of record LR812524.1, on the reverse strand, counting down.
CTGTTTATATCTGAACTTGTTTATGATAAATATGTTTTTGGAGATCAACAAATCTAAAAAAATTGAATATCATGAACAAGTTCTATATATTTTTTTTTACAATTAATTAATAAAAAATATATAATCTAGGCTATACTGCTATTTGCTCATGCAAAATTAAACACCAGAAAATATACTGTAGGCCTATTTTAAGGGCTAAAATACCGTTAGCATATCGATTTTATTTTGACTTGTAACTCATGGCCCTATTTTTCTGGCTACACTAGCCTATGTCTTAAAATGTAACTAGTCACACATTTAGCTACTATATTTTAAATGACATTAGATTGTAACATTTCACATTATAACATTATAACATTAGTTGGGTTATAGGCAATACGTGAAGCGTGATGACGGTTATGCTGATTTCACTCATTTACCAGTTATAGAATAGTATAACTTGCATGTGTGGGCATAGTTTGATGTCTTTACCTAAAACTTTAAACATTTATATTATTTGAAATAAAACGGAAAGAAATAAGGAGAATAAAATATGATTTAAAGCACTCGTTTTGTGCTGAAGCCATGATCGTGAGCAGTTTTTCACTACCCTAGCCTATTTTCTGCGGCTACTTCATTCAGTTAACAAAAGGCAAAACCCATACATTGACAGATCAAATACAGTGAAATCGGTAAACCTTTAGTATAATTTATTCAAAATATGGGCAAAATATTGGTAAACATTTATATATAGGTAATTTTAGTTACCTTATAATCCTGCTTGTTGCGCGCTCCGTGACTGTCCGACGTCGTGATGAATCCAGTCCTTTGTAACGGTGGTCATACAAAACATAAAAATAAAATATGTCCACCTATATAAGTAACCCAAACAGTATTATATGTCTTAACAAAAAAATAAATAAATTATCCTGCCGAGGTTCGAACTCGGGCTGGCGGCGTCATAATGCAACGTGCTGACCACTGGACCACAGTGGTGCTGGCATACTGCTGTGTTTGGATCAAAAAATGTTTTACACAGTCATCTGCAACACTTTTGACCACAGTATACGTAAATAAATAAATAAAATAAATAAAAATGCGGAGCTGCGGCAAAATAATGAATAAAATAACGGATAAAAAGAGTGAGGCTATGATCAAATAAATGAAAAAAGTGCGACTGCTGAGGATGAAAGCAGCTACGGACACAGGCCCTTGCGGCTAAAAAACGGACCGGCCCACCGGGAATTCTCCCGGTCCTCCCGCTTAGCCAAACTGGGCCTGTTCTCCAAAATAAAGAAAGAAAGAAAGAAACCCAGCTGCTGTGGCATCGAGGGAGCTGATTCAAGCGCTTTTGTATACTGTCCATGCACCCATGGCAAAAGCGGTTGTTCCTTGCGCCACCTGGTGGCTATTGCGTAAAGCACAGAAATGTTTTTTTTGGAAAAGGAAAATGTGGCTTTTACGACCGCAGTAAACCGCGTGACTACGAATCACATACTGCAGTACTGCGCATGAAGAAACGCGCGTTCTTAGTAGCCATATCTGTAACACGTTTAAACAACTTTCAAGGGAAAAGCAAGTGATTTTTAAAGTGTTCATTTTTGGACTTCTGATGCAGGATTCTAGCTTCTGGGGCTGAGATATGATGTTTCCAGGCCAAAAACTGAAAGTGATAAAAAAACAGCTTAAAACCATGAAATGCATCATTCTTTTTGTTTTAAACAACATTACATGCAGTTTTAACAACTTTCAAGAGAAAAGCAAATGATTTTGAATGTGTTCATTTTTGGACTTCTGATGCAGGATTCTTGCTTCTGGGGCTGAGATATGATGTTTCCAGGCCAAAAACAGAAAGTGATAAAAACAATTTAAAACCATAAAATGCATCATTCTTTTTGATTTAAACAACATTACATGCAGTTTTAAACATGTTTAAACAACTTTCAAGGGAAAAGCAAGTGATTTTTAAAGTGTTCATTTTTGGACTTCTGATGCAGGATTCTAGCTTCTGGGGCTGAGATATGATGTTTCCAGGTGTTGTGAACTTCTGAGACGAGCCAAAAACCAGGGAGAAACTTCGGGTATCTTCAAAGCAGAATTCTTTAATAAGGAACTCGGCTTGCTGTGGCGGCATCGAACGAACTCTCTGCTAGTATGGCAGACAGTCAGTTTAAATACATTTTCTCCAGAAACCAAGCATGCAAATGAAGTGTTACTAGTGTGACCTGCCATTCTGGCTCCAATCTCATCAGCTTATAACGGGTTCTGGAGACAGAACCCGTCCGGCTAGTTGACCAGTACTTAGCCATTTGTTAGACAATAGACACAGCTGTGCGGTGAAACTAACAATTTGCATTACTTTTGGGACAGCAGGGCTGAGGAAACCAATACATTTTAAGGTCTGTCACACCCTAAAAAACCAAAGAATATAACCTTTTAGATATATAGATTATTGCTAATTTGGATAAATTTATTCCCACAGTTCCCCCTTTGAGAGTTATAAAAAAAAAAAAAACTCACACAATATAAATTTAAACACTAGAGGAAAAAAAAGTTCATTCTTGTAACGTATTATGGTTACAGGCTCATAGTACTTGTTCTGTGTTTTTACTGTAGATTATTGCTAATTTGGATAAATTTATTCCCACAGTTCCCCCTTTGAGAGTTATAAAAAAACTCTCACACAATATAAATTTAAACACTAGAGGAAAAAAAGTTCATTCTTGTAACGTATTATGGTTACAGGCTCATAGTACTTGTTCTGTGTTTTTTCTGTCAATATTTACACACGGCATATTGACACAGGAACAAACATGCCGCTGAAGTCCATGGATTTCTCATAGGTAATATTTTGTTTGGTTTGGACCTGTAATTTCCTTGTCATGGTTGTGGGTCAAATGTTGAGTAAAACATTTAATGCAGTGGATGCATAGATAGTACAACAGTAGGAAAAGCTCAAAGCTGTTCAAGTTCTTGGTTGGGTCCATCAATCCGGTGCAGCACTCTGGGCCTATGATGGTGCAAGCTCCCCCCCTGCTTTGCTAGAATGTAATCCAAGGCCACTCTGTTCTGTAAGATCATTATCTTGTGTGAAGCAAGCGTGTCTGTGATATTACCCAGGGCCAAAGCTGTATCATTGGCCAATTTCTGAACAGATTTTGATAAGCTTCTGACTTGATCAAGGGCTTGCATCACACCATAAGACGGAATTAATGCTCCAAGAGTTCTTGACCACCATGTTTGTGCACAGGTGAGTCCCGGAATGCAGCCATCTTCTTCCTTTGTGGTAGGAGCTAAGTTATGCAGATGTGGAGAGCTTGTGGTGGAGTGCGTATTTTCTCTGATAGCCGGTAGAACATAAACCAATGTGCACCTGCCATTGAATTGGCTGGGAAGGATGTCATAGGCTGACGTTCCACATAACCAAAAAGTTCCTGTTGGTGGAGGAATCATACACCACTGATTTACTGCGAAGAGTTTTGGAAGTGATCGTGTCTTGTGGAGACATGCTTCTAGATTCTCTTTCTTTATCTCTGCTGATGGAGTAATGTCCACATGGGATCCTGTTCTCATTTCAATTACAAAGTTGCAACGTTCGCGAGGAATTTTACCCAGTAGAGTTGAGGATGGAGCATAATTTTCCACGCACCATGAAAAAGTCATTGGCAGTAGTAGATCTGTCATGATGGGAGTTGCTGAAGTTAGGTTGCAGGATGGTAATCCAGGAATGCAACACGGAGAAGCTGGAGGAGTTGTGATGTTGTGACATGTACTCTTGTTGTATATTCCACTGGTGTGAACTCCAAATAAGGTACACGTGTCACAGTTGGAAATGGGGTGTGCCACCCAGGGGATTCCTGCTCCTACTGAAGGTGGGTGTGGCATGCAGATGTTCTTTCCAGCAAACAAGGCATTTCTTGACATATTCATCAGCTCTAAGAATATGTTGCTTTGTGAGTCTATGGCTTGTGCGATGTTCATGATGATCACTAGTATGGCAATCTTGATCATATTGATGGATGACTGAAGTTCTTGTATGTAGTTCTCTGCGTTGTGTGTTCTTCTGTGACGGTTGGTTTAGCAGTGGCTCTAGTTGTCTCTTGAAGGTTGTGACTGGACTTGTAGGTGAGAAGGTTGGTGTCTATGGGTCTCAGGACAACAAGTTGTATCTGTACAGAATAAGAAAGAAAACAGAAGGCAACGAAACAGTATTTGTTGCAAAAAGAAAAAACGTAGAAAATAAAAATAAATAAAATTTGCAAAACACTAGTTTTGTATCCTCAGTTCAATCTAATTCTGCTATAGTAGTTGTTCCTTCTATCCCTATTTCTTAAGTCCCATGACACCTAAGGAACAGCGAGGTAAGGAGGGACTAATAAGTGGGGGAAAATCCTATGAGGTATGTCTTCACCCAGGGGTGGCCCCCAATCCCTATTGGATCAGTTCTTCCCTGGGCACCCCACTGTTCTGTGTGTCCTATCCTATCCCTGTAGGTGGTGGAACAACCTTGCAATGTGAGACATGTGTCCAAGTTTTTCTTCCCTGACACAACACTGCAGCTGCTGTAATCAACATCACTTGATGTGGTCCATGCCATTTAGGCTCTAATGGCTTGTTTCTGAATGACTTTATCATGACCCACTGACCTGGGATGATTGTGTGTCCACCTGCTGGTGGATTTTGCCAACACGACTCAACTCTCTCTAGCATTCTGTACAGACTTGGTGAGGTTTTCACAGTAAGCTATCAGGGCATCTGAGACAATGTGCATATCAGCATTTCTAAGATCAATTACACCTGGCATCTGCATTGGGCGTTCAGTAATAATCTCATGAGGGCTCAGTCCTACTGATCTGTTAGCTGATGCTCTCATACTACACAATACCGCTGGAAGTGCTTCGACCCATGAAACACCTTCCTGATGCATTTTGCTTAGCCTGGTTTTAATTGTCCTATTAGCTCGTTCAACTTGTCCTGATGCTTGTGGCCTGTAGGGGCAGTGAAGATTCCACTTAATCTTCAACATTTTAGATACTTCCTTGCCTACCTGTCCTGTGAAGTGTGTACCCTGATCTGAATCAATGGAATCTGGTAATCCCCATCTGGGAATAAAATCAGTGATTAGACATTTAGCCGTATGTGCAGCTGTAGCACGTCCTGTTGGATAAGCTTCAACCCATCTCGAGAACTTATCTATTACTATCAAAACATCAGTTTTTCCTTTACAGGGAGGTAATGATATGTAATCGACCTGCAGGTGACGAAATGGCCCCGGTGGAGCTGGGGTATGTGTTGCTGCTGTAGTTGCTGCTGACATGTAACACATCTTTTCACTGTTTCTTTGGCTACATTTCTGAATTTTGGATTCCACCATTGACTTGAGAACCTGTGATTCATGGTTGCTGGACCACTGTGACCCAAATTGTGTATTTGTTGAGCCAAATATGGCAACAGTGATTCGGGAGCAACGTATTTTCCCTCTTTAGTCCAGCAGCCAGATGAATCCACTGTGGCTCCTTTGTCTAACCAGGTCCATGCTTCATATAAAGGAACATTTTTGTACAGATCAATAATTGATTCAGGAGGCAGAATTGTTTTCTGTGCTGTACTACTTGAACATACTTGTACATTAGCATAATAACAAGCCTGTTTAGCAGCTACATCAGCAAGAGCATTACCTTTAGCTTCCATGGTATTAGCTGTGAGATGTGCTTTCACTTTAATCACTGCCAATTTCTTAGGAAGTTTCATGGCAAACATCAGGTCTTTCACTAATCCAGCATGCTTAATGGGGGATCCGGCAGAAGTTAGAAACTGTCTACTTTGCCAAATGACACCAAAATCATGAATTACCCCAAAAGCATATCTGGAATCAGTGTAGATATTTGCAACTGATCCTGAAGCTAGTGTGCATGCTCTAGTTAAAGCTACTAGTTCTGCAGCTTGAGCTGACAAGTGATCTGGAAGACGACCTGAAGCTATCACTTCTGTGGTGGAAGTTACTGCATAACCTGCTCGTCTGTTACCTTCAATGATTTGTGCTGAACCATCAACAAACATTTCCCATTCTGCATTCTCTATGGGTGTTTCTGCTACTTCACTTGTAGGTGTATAAGTAAGCGTAACACAATCATGAGTCATTTCTCCCTCATCCTCTAACACAACTTCAGTCAATGCAGACATCATACATGAGGATGGGTTTGTGATTTGTGCACGCTGTAAAACAACATTCGGGGCTGTGAGGGTCGTTAACCAATTTTCCCAACGAGAGGAGGTGACAGAAGTGATTTTTGCTTGATTCATTAGTGCAGACACTGCGTGAGGGCATCTTACATTTACAGTCTGACCTAACACCATTACTGCTGAAGCCTGAAGAGCTAGATGAACTGCCTGTACAGCTCTCAGACATGGACCCATACCTTGAGCGACTATGTCAAGTTTACCAGAATAGTAATGGATTGGGCGTAAACAGCCCCCATGATCTTGCATCAAACATGCTGTCATAAAGCCTGAGTGTTCATGAACATAAAGCACAAAAGGCCTATCTGATTGTGCAATCCCTATTGCTGGCTATTCATATAAAGCGCTCTTCAAATTATTGAAAGCGTTAAGTTGAGTTTCCTCCATACTAACAGTATCAGAATCCTTAACCTGACCTTTCAATATGTCATAGAGTGGCTGGGCCATTGAGGCATAATTTTCAATCCAAGGTCGACAGTAACCTGCTGTTCCTATGAATGATCTGAGTGCTTTAATGGTGGTAGGTGGAGGTATTATTTTGACTGAAGCTGCTCGATCCTGTGTAATAGATCTATTTCCTGTACCAATTGTTTGACCCAGAAAAGTAACTTGGTTTTTAGCAGTTTGAGCTTTATGAAAGCTGCATTTATGTCCTTTTTTGTGCAAATAGTCTAACAATGCTGCCAATTCAGTTTTATGTACCTCATGATCTGTCGAGGCAATCAAAATATCATCGACATACTGAATCATGGTAGACTTTTTGACTGGACATTCTGGGTCACACAAATCACGTCTGACAGCTTGATGATAAATAGTTGGGGAATTTTGAAATCCCTGTGGTAAACGTGTCCACTGGTATTGTTCATAGTCAACTGTGAAAGCTAACCATGTCTGGCTGTCAGAGTGCAAGGGTACAGAAAAGAATCCATTAGACATATCAATTACTGTAAAAATTTTGCAATCTAATGGTAGACCATTACAAATTGTAGATGGATCTGCTACTAATGGGGTGATTTTATCAATATGTTTATTGGCTACTCTGTAATCTATGGTGAGTCTCCATGTTCCATTAGCTTTCTTTATAGGCCAAATGGGTGAGTTACAGGCACTGTTGGTTTTAACCAGCACTCCTTGCTTCAGTAATTTTTCTATAATAGGTTTCACTCCCTGTATGGCTTCCTTACTGATTGGATATTGTTTAGTAACTGGAGGTGGAGTTCCTGTCAATTTGACAGGTTCTACACCTGTCAGAAATCCACAATCATCCTTGTCATTTGCCCAGATTGGATGATTCTGTAAGAAAGCATACTCAGGAGCGACTGCATTATCAGTAGAAACTTGTACTGAAGAAATTTTTATGCTAGCTGTTTCTGAAGACAAGTCTAAGGTTAGATGTAATTGTCTTAGTATATCCATGCCTAGAATTGCACCTGTATTTAATGAAGCACATAGCAATTTTGTTGTCAGAGTTTTTGGGCCAAATTGTACCTCTATGGGCGGGGTTTCAAACAAAACAGAGTCTTCACCTATTACACCTGTTAAAGAAAGTTTAGTTTTGTTGTACGGAATGTTAAAATCTTTAGCCAGTTTCATAGGAATCACTGTAATTTCTGCACCTGTATCAAGCAAAAAATCAATCTCTTTATCTTGTATGCTACCTTTCACAAAAATTCTTTTGTCATTGTGTTGGATTACAGGGGAAAGGTAGCTACTCACAGCCCCAACAATTAGTTTTTTTCCTGTTCTTGTTGTGCTCTTAGAAGAGCCTGAGCAAGCTGTCCTAAAGCTGCAGTAGACAATGGTGGAACTACTTCAGGGTTGTAGGCAGGCTGAGAAGGAGCAGAATTATGCATAGCATGTCTTTTACTATCTTTTAGCATCTTCCTACACTCTTTCTCCCAGTGTCTTAATTTCCCACAGTAGTTACATTTGCCTTCTCTTTTAGGCCTCCTAGTGTCTTGGTTTGTTGTACTAAATGTAGTTGCTGCTATTCTCACTTTTGCTTTGACATCAGCATCTTTTTCCCATGCAGCTAACTTGCCTAGATTATTTCTGATGGTATTGTCATACCACGTAATATCTAGAAAAGGCAATGCTTTCCTGTGCTCTGTTACAAGGCCATCGGACCAAATGCGAACTAGTGGTCCTTTGTCATCTAACACATTTTCAGGGTTGTCAACAATTCCACTGTAAGCTATGGCTGTCTGACAAAACCTCTCAGTGAATTCATTCACAGATTCATCCTTCTTTTGAGCACAGTTAGTCACTCTAGACCAATCTATTTTGGGTCCCATAATATTTTTTAGAGTTTTCAAAACACCCTCTCTCAAATCATCTTTACTGGCATGTTGCAGATCAGAAACAGCAGATTCAAAACTGTTGAATTCAGATTCTGTTAGAATTTGAGACATTAGCTGTGTAATTTCTGTCAACGACATGTCATAAAGACGCATTTTGCTGATTAGTGCTCTCCTAAACTCAGAAATTTTTTTGCGGGCTGAAGGTAAACTCTGAGACAGTCTTTCAATGTCTTTAGGTCCTAGGGCTTTGGCAACAGTTTGAACTTGGACAACAGAAGCATTGGGAGAAACACTTTCAATTTCCTCAATTCTCTGTGATTTTCTTCTAGCACCACAAACATTCACTGAGTCTACAGGTACCTCTGTTTCAAAGAAAGTTTGCAAGTCTGGATAAATATTATCAGACTCACTGATTTCTTCAACATCAGCTTTATCTGAAGCTTTGTTGCGGTTCAGTGTCTTTGTCAGAGATGCTACTCTAGCACGTAGCTGTTTGTTCTGTTCTGAGTTGTGCTTAGCTTGTTGTGTGGCTAAGGATAAAGCAAATTCTCTGTGACAGCAGATAATGCCTTTTACATTGTTTTTACGGATACTGGCACCTAGCACTTTTTTACACTCATCTACAGACCAAGTCTTGTCTGGATGGATCTCATATTTCTGAGTTAGCTCTTGCCTAACTTTCTCAGTGACTATTAGGTCCATCTGTACTCCTAACAATGATTTAAATTCTTCATCTGACCACAAAGGAGTCGCAAGACCACCTTTTTTATTTGTGGGGATCAATTTAGCGTTCTTCTTTAACATTTTGTGAGTTTCTCAGTTACTACACAAGCAAAACCCTAAACTTCTAGGATCAACAGACTATATGTTAACAACAGTTAACCTTCCCTGGTAATGCAGAGGACAAACACAAACTATTAGCACTTCACGCTAAGCAAAAAACAAAACAAACAAAACACAATATTAACACGTAATGTTAATCTTCTCTGCTTTACACAGGATACAGATTCAGCACAAAGGCTTACTTCCCTGCCTGAAAAACAGAGGATTACAAAATTTTAGCACAAAAAGCCTAAACTTCCCTGGCAATGCAGAGCAGAAACACAAAACTACTAGCACTTCATGCTAAACAAAAACAAACAAATATTAACACGTAAGGTTAATCTTCTCTGTTTTACAGAGGATACAGATTCAGCACAAAAGCTTACTTCCCTGCCTGAAAACAGAGGATACAGAAATTTTAGCACAAATAGGCTAAACTTCCCTGCATGAAAACAACAGAGGATTACTTATTCATCTCTAAAATAAAATTTAGAGGATAACTTAGCTAACTAAACCCACAGCTGTTTGTTAACTCTTCTCTGACGGCGCAGAGGGTAACTAGATGTACTGGTTTTTGTGGTTCTTTTTATAGAGTGAAAAACTCACCAAATCGTGGTTGAATTGAAAAGATTCAGTCTGGAGAGAAGTATGATCTTTCTTGAGCTTGATGTCTCAGTCAGATTTCAGGTAAATTCAACTTCCATCAGGGTTGCAGTCTCCAAGTTGTTGAGAATATGTGACCTCAGCTGTTTAACTTTAAGTTGCTGGAACTGGAACGATTCAGTCTTGTGTGAAGTCAGATATTTGTTAAAAATGAAGAGTCAAGCTTGATTTAGGTGAATTCTTCTTCTATCCGGGTCAACTTGATTTAGGTGAATTCTTCTTCTATCCGGGTCACGGCACCAAAACTGTTGTGAACTTCTGAGACGAGCCAAAAACCAGGGAGAAACTTCAGGTATCTTCAAAGCAGAATTCTTTAATAAGGAACTCGGCTTGCTGTGGCGGCATCGAACGAACTCTCTGCTAGTATGGCAGACAGTCAGTTTAAATACATTTTCTCCAGAAACCAAGCATGCAAATGAAGTGTTACTAGTGTGACCTGCCATTCTGGCTCCAATCTCATCAGCTTATAACGGGTTCTGGAGACAGAACCCGTCCGGCTAGTTGACCAGTACTTAGCCATTTGTTAGACAATAGACACAGCTGTGCAGTGAAACTAACAATTTGCATTACTTTGGGGACAGCAGGGCTGAGGAAACCAATACATTTTAAGGTCTGTCACACCCTAAAAAACCAAAGAATATAACCTTTTAGATATATATATAGATTATTGCTAATTTGGATAAATTTATTCCCACACAGGCCAAAAACAGAAAGTGATAAAAACAGCTTAAACCATGAAATGCATCATTCGTTTTGTTTTAAACAAAATTACATGCAGTTTTAAACATGTTTAAAGAACTTTCAATGGAAAAGCAAGTGATTTTGAAAGTGTTCATTTTTGGACTTCTGGTGCAGGGTTCTTGCTTCTGGGGCTGCCGCGTGCATTGCTGAGTGTGCACATGAGCAGCTTCAGCGTTTACCTGGAGCGCCTATTTTCTTTCTGGGCGACTTTAATCATTGCAAACTAGAAACTGTGTTAGCGGGCTTTGAGCAATATGTGCGATGTGACACCAGGAAGACAAAAGTTTTGGACAAATGTTATGGCAATGTCAAAAATGCATATGTAGCGAAGTCAAAACCTCCTCTTTCTAACTCAGATCATAATGTTGTACATCTGATTCCATCCTACAGATCAGTCTTTAAGACATGTAGACCAGAGTACAAAACTGTCAATATATGGACAGAAGATTCTATGGAAGCACTTAAGGGCTGTTTTTCATGCACAGATTGGTCCATATTTCACCAGTTAGAGCTTGATGAGGCCACTGATACAATAAGTGATTATATTACTTTTTGTATGGATAATGTGGTGGAAAAAAAGGATGTTGTGGTTTACCCCAACAACAAGCCCTATATTACAAAGGATATTAAAAAGTGTATAAATAAAAAAAAGCTGGCATTCAGAAACAGGGATAAGGTTGGATTGTCAGTAGCACAGAAAGAATTAAATTATCTTTTAAAAAAAGCAAAGGAACAACACAGGCAAGCTATGGAACATAGTTTTTATACTTCTAATACAAGAAAACTTTGGGATACAATGAAATTGGTCACAAATATGAATCCTGCTAGTAAACATATTACAACATTGGATAGTTTACAAAGAGCAAATGAGTTAAATGACTTTTATTTGAGATTTGAGACACAAAATGATTCAGAAAAATGTGATAACATGTTACAATCATTACCTGATACTAAAGACACCCCCTGGGTAGAAGTAGACCCATGTGATGTAAAGCACCTTTTCAGGCGCTTGCGCACCAATAAGGCTACTGGGCCAGATGGGTTACCAGCGTTTTTGTTGAAAAACTGTGCTGAAGAGCTTGCAGTAGCATGGTGTCCTTTATTTCAGCGATCTCTGAATACTCACAATGTGCCAACTCTGTGGAAAAAGTCTTATATAACACCAATTCCTAAAAAACCTGGTGCTAGAGCTAATAATGACCTTCGTCCTGTGGCCTTAACTTCAAATGTTATGAAGTGTTTTGAGAAATTTGTAGCCTCATTGCTGGAAAAAGAGGTAGAGCCACTCTTAGACACATGTCAGTTTGCCTATAGGCAGAATAGGAGCACTGAGGATGCTGCCCTTAGCATTGTTCATCTGGTGTCCAAGCATCTTGAGAATATTGAAGCCTATGCTCGTATTTTATTTGTTGATTTTAGTTCAGCTTTTAATACAGTGCAGACACATCTGCTTTTAGAAAAGTTACATAACATGGGTGTCAGTACTTTTTTAATTAAATGGTTTTACTCCTTTTTAAGTAACAGAGTTCAGCAGGTCAGGGTCAATGGGATACTCTCTGAGGTTAGATATAGTAATACAGGAGTGCCACACGGGTGTGTTTCATCCCCTGTGCTTTTTGCTTTGTACACGAACGATTGCAGGAGCACACATTTGAATAATTATATTGTGAAATATGCTGATGATACTGCCATTTTAAGTCTTTTACACAAAGACATGGACTTATCGTCTTACCACAGTGAAGTCGATAATTTCATTCAGTGGTGTGATAAGAACTGTCTTGTGCTAAATGTAAAAAAAACAAAAGAAATGGTCCTTGACCCAAGAAGTGTATCTGAACATAGGCCTGTGATCATTAAAGACACAGTGATACAGCAAGTTACATCTTACAGGTACCTTGGGTTCTATATAGACAGAGTTTTTTGTTGGAGAACACACATGGACAACTTGTGCACACAACTACAACAGAGGCTTTATTTTTTAAGAAGGCTGAGATTGTATGGGGTGGGTAGCAATATCATGCTTGTTTTTTACCGAGCTATGTTTGAAAGTCTTGTTCGCTATGGAATCACAGTCTGGTTTGGAAATCTGTCTGTTCAACTGAAAAATAAATTGGTTCATATTCAAAAAACAGCTATGAAAATCATAGGAGTAAAACAATATGAGCCCATACAGACTCTATATGAACAGGCAGTCATGAGAAGAGCAATAAATATTAGTGCTGACCCCAAACATCCTCTTTCTAGTGAATATCAGATGTTACCATCAGGAAAAAGACTGCGAATGCCAATGTGTAAGACCAATAGACTGAAGCTTTCATTTGTTCCTACCTCGATAAAACTGTTGAACTCTACCAAGAACAATGCACCTGTAGTACATTAGCATTTGATTGTGTGCTGTGTTTTATATATTTTATATTTATATACAGTTTTTATTTTGTAAACAATGTATGTTTTTTGTTTGTTCTTAACTGTTCTGTTTGTTTTATTTTGTTGTGTGTTTAGAGCAACATTGTAGTACCTTCTCGCCCAGGACAAATTTCCTCTCGGGGACAAATAAAGTTTACCCTTACCCTTATATGATGTTTCCAAGCCAAAAACAGAAAGTGAGAAAAACAACTTAAAAACATAAAATGCATCATTCTTTTTTATTTAAACAACATCACATGCAGTTTTAAACATGTTTAAACAACTTTCAAGGGAAAAGCAAGTGATTTTGAAATTGTTCATTTTTGGGGTTCTGAGGCAGGATTCTTGCTTCTGAGGCTGAGATATGATGTTTCCAGGCCAAAAACAGAAAGTGATAAAAACAGCTTAAAACCATGAAGTGCATCATTCTTTTTGTTTTAAACAACATTACATGCAGTTTTAAGTGAAGTTTCACAAACTAATTTTGAGAGGAGCGCGTGATGGGATTGACCACAGCTGATCCCTATCACCAATCACTAACTAGCCAATCGGATCACTTCAAATTTAATATAAATACCCAGCCTAATCTTCATTTTTGGAAACTGCTCTGCTCCGCATCAGCTGCTGCCACCACCACTGCTGCTTCTGCTGATAATGCTTCTGCTACTGATGCTACTACTGCTACTGCTGCTGCTAATGTTACCGTTGCTGCTGCTACTACTGCTGCTGCTACTGTTAATGCTACTGCTACTACAACAACAACTACTACTTCAAAAAACAACTAAAACTCCAACTATAACTTCAACAACATCAAAACCTTCCTTCAAAGTGCCCCATACAACGCATCTACCGTGTCTTCAACCCAATTCTCCAGCAAGATCACAGTCAAAACTGCATTGAAGCTGAACTCTCACCATTCTCCTAGCAGTGCACATGTGGTAATGTACATAGCAAAATAACCACTCTCCAACAAAGACTAAACATTTTATAAATCTTTGAAAGACGAGACTAGCGCGAATAGAATGATTTATACCAAGGAACTTACCTCTCAAACCTCCCGCCAGTCCACAGATTCATATCATTCTAATAGTATGAAGTAATTTGACTGTAAGAGTCCAGGCAGTCCAATTTGCAAAACATTAGTCCACAGCATATCATACGTTAAACACATTCATGGAATGAATTTTTATCATCCAAACTACTTGCTAGAGTGCGTCCAGTAGTGTCTCCAGTCATAACACTAGTGATTCTGATCTACAAAATGGCCGCCGGACTTTTACACTTCTGATTGACACTCCTTTGAGCCAATAACTGAAAAGAGAAGCGTCATCATCCTATGAGCTCTTAACTCGAGATGGTCCCGCCCTCTTTTTTGACAGGTTAAGAATGGACTCTGACTTTGTGAATAAACTGGGCCAGATACGCTCATAATATTAATTACATTAAGATTCCAAATGTAATGTCCCATAACTAACATTCACATCGTGGGGACAGTTTTTATAGTTCAGGATTTGATGTTGGCAGTTTATGTTAAAATAATAATAATAAATTATTAATTAAAAAAAAAAAAACCTCTGCCACATCTGATAGCCATTTAACTTCTGAAAAGATTATTACCCAGCTATTGAAAAATATTCAACACATCAAGCACAGAAGTCCAATCGTAATATGCCAGTTACTCATGTCCATACACAAGTGTCATATATGACTGGAAGGAGGACATTCCTGACGAATGGAACAACGTTTCATCCATCGACACATTTTGAACATTCAAACTCCACTCCACTATCACTTCACCTACTCAGTCCTCAAGAGGCACTTCCAGGACCACTAGACAAACCACACCCCATATCGTCAGCTCTCCATCCATCTGCCCTCCTGCGGGGGGACGAATGCCCATCTTTGCATTGCGTATACGAAGCTATCGTACCATGCATTAACAAAGGCGCTTCCATTCACAGTTGCCCATGCCATCATTAAGACACCTCGCATGGACATCAGCTAAAACAATTCATTGTGCCTGCCGTTCACGTATCATGTTGTAAAAAATTAATTTCTGATTCTCTCTTGTTTCTTATTTCAGAGTTCTTGACAGGCAGCGCCAGAAGCAGACCCTCATCCAACCTATTACACTCTACATACATTCTAAAGCTACTGCAGAATCCAAAACTGTCAATCATCGTATTTAAAAAAGAGATTGACAACACCTTTTATGATTGGACCGTTCTCTGCCCCACCCTTTAAGATGTCATGTATTAGTCTCATAGTCTAATAATTACAGATTAAGGAAGCCACAGTACAATGCATAAAGGCATTCCTACTCACCACCTTTAACGCTGCTTTTAAAAGCCTAATTTTGACATCAACCAAAAAATAATAATTATGTTTGCTGAATATGTGCCATGTTGCAAACCAAACCGCTGACTTCTCGTTTTTCTTTCCAGAATTCCGGTCATTGGCTCAAGAAGTGGACCCCAACCCATCGCCTGTCCCTGCGTTTTTTTAGTTATCAGGGCCGCTGGGCTGCATCCTCCTGGCCCCACCAAATGCTTGAAATTCCCACACATCAACAATCTTCAGCATTATTCGAATTATACCCTCTAGTAGCCGCTTCCTTATTATGGGGAGATGAATGGTCCGCCTCTAGTATTCTAGTCCATTGCGGCAATGAAGCCGTCCTTCAATGCATTAATAAAAGGCGCTCGCACTCTCCCGCGCTAATGCCGCTCCTTCGCCTCCACATTTGGATCTCAATAACAATTTATCATAAGAGCTAATCGTGTACCAGGTTTTCATAATCAAATTGCTGACTCTCTCTCTCGTCTTCTTTTTCAGAGATTTTGAATGCTTGCACCAGAAGCAGACCAACATCCGCATCCAGTGCCTCCTTATTCAGAGATGATATTCCCATAGACCACCCCATGCATCACCTGCACCAAACATCTATTTCCCTTATTCTAAATGCTATTGCTCCCAGAACACTTCAAGCATATTTCACAGCATTTTTCCCTGCTCACTATCACTTCATTCATCACATATCTCCATTCACACAAAAACCTACAAGCCAGCTCCATCAGAAGCTATTTAAGTGGCATTCATTTCTTTTACAAATTAATACATGGCTCTACATCAGATTCCATAGCGAATTCGCAAACCAGCCTTCTCATTAAAATTCAAAAAGCCCACCCCTCACGCCCAGACACTAGGCTGCCCATCACACACCATATATTGTCTAAATGCATTTCCACCCTCCGTAAAGGGTCCACACACACAGACCGTACCCTAGGTGCTATGTTCATACTTTCTTTCTTCGGATTCCTTAGAAGTTCCGAAATTTCCATAACTTCAAAATTAGAGCCCAGCATTCATCCCACTATATCAGATCTAGCTTTGATGGATGGGGAAACAATATCGTTCCTTGATGTGATGAAAACGAGCCCACCAGCTCGTCTTCAGGGGGAGAAATGTGAGTTCGTAAGGGAAAAAAAATTATGGCTTACTCGCAAAGCACTGTCGTGCAAGGTGACGTTTATTTACAGTGCCAAAAAGTCCATCCACAGTGAAGGTATTTATATGTGCTAACAAAGAAAATCCAAAAAAAAAAAAAGTACCTAAGAAACAACAAACAGGAAAGTAAAATCTGCAAAAACACACACACTGCCATGCATTCTTATACCAGCACTTCCAATGTGCTCGGTTTGACTGATCGCGACCGGAAGTCTGACTACGCCCACACAGACAAACACCAAACGAAAAGACGACCCAACAGGTGAAGTGGAGGTGTATGAAATGCCTATTTATGACTATGAAGAGAGTGGATTTATGGAAATGTGTCCATGTGCTATCGAGATCGCGTGTGCACCCGCTCCTCTGATAGCGGCAACGGCAGGGAGGAACAACATGATGAATGAATGAGGTAAGTGGGCCTGTAAGTATGTCTGCACGCCAGCGCGTGTGTGTGTGTGTGTGTGTGTGTGTGTGCGTGTGTAACTGCCAGTGCTGCTTTCCCAGTGGTGACAGTTAATGTGACTTTATCACATCACCTTCCCCCTCTCCCAGCCGCGTACTGGCCAGGAACCTGGACAGGTAGTCGGCTACCACATTGAGTCTACCCGGTCGATGGCGTATTTTTTAAGTGGTATGGCTGCAGGGCGAGGTACCATCGGGTGACTCTGGCATTGTGGTCTCTCATGGACTGGATCCAGGTAAGGGCCCAGTGGTCAGTTTCCAGATCAAACTCTCGGCCTAGGAGGTAGTAACGCAAACTGTCCAGAGACCACTTGATTGCAAGACCTTCCTTCTCAATTGCAGAATATCTTGTCTCCCTTGGCAGTAGCTTGCGACTGAGGAAAACAATAAGTTTTTGTTCCTCTGCATTTCCTTGGGCAAGGACAGCTCCTATCCCTGTTGCAGAAGCATCCATTTGCACCAGGAACCTTTTTGAGAAGTCGGGACTCTGTAAGACTGGACCACATCTTCTCTTTTAGGTTTTTGAAAGCTGTCTCGCAGTCATTGGTCCATGAATTAGGATTTGTTACTGACTTAGACAACAAGTTAGTTAAAGGAGCAGCACTTTTTGACCCTCTTGAAATTGTCTAAGTCTGGCGTGTTGGTTGTACCATCTTTTCTGTGCTTGCTGTTTCTCTAGTAGGCTGTCTGTGGCTTGTTCTCTGTACTTCTCCAAACGGTCTCGCATCTCTAGCACATAGTGCACAATGCCTCTCTCCTCCTTCTTTGATGCAGGTTCTCTATCCCAGTCCTTCTTCAGCAAGTCTAGGGGTCCTTGCACCTGCCATCCATAAAGGAGCTCGAATGGTGAGAAACCTGTCGATGCCTGGGGTACTTCTCTGTATGCAAAGAGAACAAACGGTAACCACTTATCCCAGTCTCTGCCTGTGTCTGCAGCGAACTTCCGCAGCATGTTCGTGAGTGTTTGATTGAAAC
Organism: Danio kyathit; assembly: GCA_903798195.1. Classification (NCBI taxonomy): domain Eukaryota; kingdom Metazoa; phylum Chordata; class Actinopteri; order Cypriniformes; family Danionidae; genus Danio; species Danio kyathit. The sequence continues at coordinate 26,775,545 of LR812524.1, read as the reverse complement.
AAGTCCATCTGTCTGTGGGTGATATGGCGTTGTTCTAATGGTGGTGATGCCCATCTGCTTGTGTAGCTGCCCCATCAGGCTTGATGTGAAGTTTGTTCCCTGGTCTGTAAGTATCTCCTCAGGTATTCCAACTCTGGAGAACAACTGAATCAATGCATGGATGATCTTGGGTGTTGTAATGGAACGGAGTGGGTAGGCCTCAGGATACCTTGTAGCGTAGTCACTGACCACCAGGATGTAACAATGTCCAGCACTGCTCTTTTCCAATGGCCCCACAATGTCCATGGCAATCCACCTAAAAGGTGCAGAGATAACAGGGAGAGGTTGCAGGGGGGCTCTGCCCCGCTGGGACACAGCACTTGTCTTTTGGCAGATGGCACATGTTTTGCAGTGTGTTTGTACATCAGTATAAAGTGTGGGCCAGTAAAATCGTGAGCTAATGCGTGCATATGTTTTCTGTTGGCCTAGGTGACCAGCCCATGGAACAGTGTGTGCAAGGTGAAGAACAAGAGGACGACAACGAGATGGCACAATTAAACGTAACACATCATTTGTTCTGACATATAACACACCATTCTCTACTTCATATACCTCATTGCACAGAATTGATGGTTTTTCAGACTCAGCTTTAACAAATAAGGGTTTCAAGGTTTTATCTTCCCTTTGAAGTTGCGTTATGTTCCCTGGGACCTTCCAGCCATCAATTTTGAGTCACTCCCCTGAAGAGTCAGAAGTTGGAGTTCCCAGGTACTTTTCAAGACGCCGCTGGCATCTTGACTTTCTAGGGCCCTTGGTCCCGCCCTGCAACAGACTACTATCAAAGTCTGGCAAGGGCTGTAGACCTGCCCTGACTTGTGCTCTTGAAAGAGCTGGACATGACACATTGGCAATGGAATGTTCAGAGTCTTTGATGGTGGGTTGCAAAAGTTCATATAGCACTGGAAAGTCTCTTCCTATAATCATATCAGCTGGTAAGCGGTCAACTACGGCAACATTAAGCAAGTACATTTGTTCTTGTACCTCCACCATAACCTCAGCTCGGGGATACTGCTTTATGTCCCCATGTACACATTGAAAAGAGGTGGTGTTCTCATAACCGACATTATGTACAAAGCGTGATTTCACCATTGACAAAGAGCTTCCAGTATCTAAGAGTGCTTTTAGTTCATGTCCATTCACAGTAACATTATATACATTCTGACCCTCCCCCACAGAGTCAAAATCACAGTCCCCTTCTCTTGGCACATAACAAAAACCTGTAAGTTTAGCTTTGCGAGCAGGACACACAGATGCTTTATGACCCGGCTGCTGGCAGTAAAAGCAAATCAAATCAAATCTTTGGTTGCAGGTTTTTGGCTTCGTGCATTGTCTGACAGTTTAGTACTACCCCTCTCAGAACCAGTGTTATGTAATGTGTGACGTACAGTACCTTTATGTGGTTGAGTACGAAGCCGGCCACGATGTGCGTTCAGGTACTGCTGAGCCAACCGTGCTGCTGCCTGTCCTGACTTTGGCTTGTGCTCTTTAACCCAGGTGCATGCGTCGTAGGGTAGCACCCGAAGCAACTGCTCCAGGATGATGACCTCGCCAATCTCCTCTTTGGAGTGCCCCTCCGGTTGGACTCATCGGTTGTACAGGTTCTTTAGTCGATGGTAGGTCTCTGTCGGTGATTCTCCCGCTGGAACTGTAGATGATCTGAAGCGCTGGCGGTATGTCTCGGGAGAGATGTTGAACTTCTCCAGCAGTGCTTCTTTCAGATCAGCATAAACCTCAGCCTGATCCTCGTCCATTGCCAAGTATGCCTCCAGTTACTCGCAAAGCACTGTCGTGCAAGGTGACGTTTATTTACAGTGCCAAAAAGTCCATCCACAGTGAAGGTGTATATACATGTGCTAACAAAGAAAATCCAAAAAAAAAGTACCAAAGAAACGACAAACAGGAAAATAAAATCTGCAAAAATATACTCCAATTATATCTACAAAAAAAAATAATAACAATAACAACAGCAATAGGTATCCACAATATATTCGCTCGAGGCACCACGGTAGCACTCTTGCATTGACTTGGTAAACAAGTGTTTTTTTGGTAGTTGGGCTCTGGCTTATATAGCCCAAACTCCTGCCCATTTGTGGGCTATTCCAATTACAGGTAAGTATTAACATTAACAAATACACAAATATAAAAAAACTTAACATTCAATCCACAGTTCACATTAAACACATAAAGAAAAAATCCCTAATATGTAATTACCAACAAAACATAAACTTTCTTATTAGAAATAAACACAAAATACACACTTCATAAACACAAAACACCTATTTACCAACATAATGGTTTCGTCATCTTACGATCGCTGTGCGCATGCACACACACAGGAGTGTGTGCGCATGCGCACAGCGATCGGAAGATTTTTTCCAAGCACATTGGAAGCACTTCCAATGTGCTCGGTTTCACTGATCGCGACCGGAAGTCTGACTACGCCCACACAGACAAACACCAAACGAAAAAGACGACCCAACAGGTGAAGTGGAGGTGTATGAAATGCCTATGGATGACTATGAAGAGAGTGGATTTATGGAAATGTGTCCATGTGCTATTGAGATCGCGTGTGCACCCGCTCCTCCGATAGCGGCAACGGCAGGGAGGAACAACATGATGAATGAATGAGGTAAGTGGGCCTGTAAGTATGTCTGCACGCCAGCGCGTCTGTGTGTGTGTGTGCGCGTTTGTGTGTGTGTGTGTGTGTGTGCGTGTGTGTGTGTAAGTATGTGTGTGTGTGTGTGTGTGTGTGTGTGTGTGTGTGTGTGTGTGTAACTGCCAGTGCTGCTTTCCCAGCGGTGACAGTTAATGTGACTTTATCACACTCATTAAACAAAGCAAAACAGATCAATCCCGCGAAGGACACCTTATTTACATTTTTAACATCCCCTCTTCTACACACCCATCTAGAACACTCCTTACATGCATGCACCACAGGAAAACCCTCAGTCTCTTCCCCGCTCTTTATAGATTAATTATCCCACCAAGTAACACGCTTCTGGTTTCAAAAACACCTAAAAGCAGTCCTTCGCCTTCAGGCTTTCACCAGAATCATACTCCAGCCACTCATTTAGAAGGCCTTTCGAGGCCTTTTTCGGTCATCGAAATGTGCCAGCGTTTTGAGCCGACCCACTCTCACGGTTACCTGAGACCCCGGCTCACCTAGGTGCCCTAGGTTCCTACAGCATTCTTTCAGCTACGTAGTGAAACTGCAAGCGCTGCCCACGGAGGAGGCAGACCCAGCCCCTTTATTTGCTGTGTCCTTCGCGCTTTGCGTATTATACGGACCGTACTCAGCTCTTTTATCTGTTACGGTGATCGGCAGAAGGGAAGTGCCGTATCCAAACAGAGGTTGGAACATACCCACTGAACAGTGAATGCCATCTCCCTCGCTCATCTGAGCCAGGGCGAGCCGTGTCCCCCAGGAGTGAGAGCCATTTTGGGCGTTAGCACACGGCGGCTCTCTAACAGACACTATAGAGCTGCGGGCTGGGCAACACCTATTGCGAGATTTATTATTCTTGAGGGGAGCCGATTTCCTCATGCGGTGAATGAGTAATTTGGTTAGGTGTTGTAAAACGTTTGCTGCGCCATTCTCTCTAACATGGAGATATGTGCGCTTTTTCTCTCTGTCAGTAAAGTTCCCCGCTTGGCGAACCCTGCAGATAATGATTGCCCCTTAGCTGTTGAGGTGAAAGTCTCTTCCGCTAAAAAATGATGCTTTGGCTTTGCTCGCACTGTGCTCTTATCGCCAAATTAATTGCAACGAGCATCAGCTGCGCAAGCTGAAGCTGCCAACTCATTGGCATTTCATTGGCCCGTTTACATGCTCTTTCAGACGATTGGCTTTCTGAATGAAATCCCCAGAGTGAACGTTTCCACATAGCATTTCCATTGATTTTGAAAGTGTTCATTTTTGGGGTTCTGATGCAGTAATCTTGCTTCTGGGGCTGAGATATGATGTTTCCAGGCCAAACACAAAAAGTGCTAAAAACAGCTTATACCATGAAATCCATATTTTGGATTTGTACGCTCTGCAGTTTGTCATCAGGAGTCCAGGTTGCTCCCTCAACACAATGCCTGATGGGGGTCCAGGTGACAGTAAGTTGGATTGCCGTTGTCCTCTGGTGAGGCAAAAGCACAGTATCATAGCCCACAGCAGCATCCTGTGTAGGAGGGACAGTAAAGGGGGAGAGAAGGAGAACGAGAAAGCAGTAGGTCAGTAAGGCTGTCCCTGTTTGGACTTTCATTGTGCAACAGGCTGCGGGGTTGTTTTAGCTTCATCCCCGCCCCCTCTTTCTTGGCCGGTGGTTAAATGTCTCTTAATTTGGTTACGATGGACCCATTTAAGTATTGGCTCTTTCTGTCCTCTGCCCATTTTTATACGGTAGGCCACCGGGGAGAGTTTATCAACTATCTCATAAGGTCCTGTCCAGTGTGGCAGGAACTTCTTGGATAACCGGCGGGAGGTTGTTTGAGGTGGCTGGGTAAAATTATAATACCAGACTTTGTCACCCACATCAAGTTCTTTGTGTGAGGCCTTCCGGTCATAGTATGCCTTTCGACCCTCTGCACACTTCTGAAGTTGTTGTTGGCGAAAGCAAATGTCATCCTCAGAGGTTTGTGAAGTTCATCTAGGTACTGATGTGTGGTGTAGGCCGTGATGAAGTTCGAATCTCCTGGTTGATGTAACAGGTGCAGTGGCAGTGTCATTTGTCGCCCAGTCATGAGTTCGAATGGTGACACTTTAGTTGACTCATGTGGTGTGGCTCTGATGGCCATGAGCACTAATGGGAGTTTGATGTCCCAGTCCTTTTGGTTAGCAGCTACATATTTCCTCAGCATGCTCACTACTGTCCTGTTGGTCCTTTCCACTTGGCCTGATGAGATGGGATGGTGACTGATGTGTAGTTGTGCGTGTATGCCCAGGAGTCTCCATACTTCTTGCATGATCCCAGCCGTGAAGTGAGTGCCTCGGTCTGAGTCAACTCTCCACGGCAGTCCAAACCGGGAGAATATGTGATTCATCAGCAGGTATGCCGTGGTCTGGGCTGTGTCGTTGGGTGCTAGGAGACACTCTACCCACTTGGTGAATTGGCATACGACTGTGAGGAAATATTTGTTACCCCTTGTAGATCAAGGAAAAGGTCCTACCCAATCAATTTGGATGTCTGACCATGGGAAGGTGGTTCCCTGGCGTTGCAGTGGTGCTCTGTGAATCGGGTTTGATGGTTGAAACTGACAGCACACTAGGCAGGTCTTGACATACTCTGTCATGTCTTGACGCATGCTGGGCCAGTATGCCACCTGCTTCAGTGTCTCGTATGTGGCCTTTGTGCCATGGTGACCTGAGTATGGTGCGTCGTGGGCATACAATTAGCACCACCCCCCTCTGGCTCTGAGGGATCACTAGCTTTGGAGCAGTGAGGTCATCAGCGACAAGCCATAGAATGTCACAGTTCACACGCAACATGTTTTTGACACGATAGAGTCTTTTCAAGTCGGCAGTGCAGCTCGGGACAGACAGGAGGATTGGGTGGCTGGAGGGGTCTGAGAGGTGGTTCAAAATGGTCTGAATTGAAGAGTCAGCCGCGTGCATATCCGGAATGTCATTTGTAGATATTTGTGGAGCCAGTGATATTGGTTGTGGCAGTGGTGTTTGGATGTTGCAAGCTTGTTGGCTGCGAGTGATAGCTGCCACCTCTGGGTAGTGGTCTTGGTTGGGTGGTGACCATGGTTTACCATGTAGTGCACCCCTCTTTGCAAGGACATCTGTTTGATCATTCAGGTCCTTGTCAGGGCCTGGAAGCTTGGAATGTCCTTTTATCTTTTTCCAGTAAACAACAATGTTGTGTTTGTCGGTGATGTTATCACCTGCTTGAAAAAGGTGTTGGTGTTTCACAGGCTTGTGGTTGGCGGTTTTGAAGCCATTCTGTTTCCACCCTGGGAGGTGGCACGTGAAACTGAGTCTGGCAGAGTTGGAGTCTGTGCAGATAAGGAGCTCTCTGAAGTTGTGGGCTGCTGCGATTTTGAAGGGTTATAAGGATGGCTGCTATTTCTGCATACTGCGATGATTGTGGTCCCAGCATGAAGTGTTGCGGTGCACAAGGCTGGTCGTTGAGCCATAGGACTCCTGCCCCTGCATTGAGGGTGCCTTCGTGGTTATAGGAGCATCCGTTGACATAGGCTGTGGGCAGACCTTGGCACGCATTCTCATCAAAGTATTTATATCAAGTTGGCTGAGGTGGCTGGGGTTTATCCACTACGGGTATGGGCGTTGCGGATGGCCTGTCAGTTGTACAGTTTTGGCAAGCGGCCAGACCATTGCCTAGCATGGATTTGTGATTTTAAGGTGTAACGTGTTTCGATGCAGCGGCCCTGGAGGGCCATCAGCCAAGTGGCGCTACGGGCGCTAGTCACTATGCCATCCCGGATGCGCTGACTGTTCAGGAACATGAGAGGTTGGTGGCATGTCTCTATGATGACTTTCTGTGCTCCGATGTAGTTGGAGAATCGCTGAATGGCCCATACTGTGCAGAGCAATGCTTTTTCACAGTCATACTATTTGCATTCATGTGTGAGGAGGGTCTTACTGGCATATGCGACCACTCTCTTGTCCTCGTCGTGAAGCTGGTAGAGGCCAGCACTGAGACAGTGGTTGGAGAATCCCACTTCCGGGTGGAACTCTTTTTGTGGGTCAGGGTAAGCCAGGCATGGTGCTCTGCACAGACTTTGTTTCAATTCAGTCATTGTCAGCTGTTGAGCTTTTGTCCAAACAAACGGGCAGTCCTTGTTCAACAGAGTGGTCAAGGGTCTAGCAATGTCTGAATAGTCCTTTATGAAGTGTCTGGAGTAGTTGCACACACCTAGGAAGCTTCTCAGTTCTGAGACATTGCTGGGTGGTTTAATGTTCTGTATCACTTGGATTCGGCTGGTCTGAGGTTCGATGCCTCGTGGCCTGATGAGCAGACCCACATAGTTGACTTTGGTCTTACACCACTGTCCCTTATGGAAGGCAATCTTTGCGCCAGCGGTGGTCAGCTGGTGTAGGACATGGTCTATCTCCTTTAAGTGGTCAGACACGGTGGTACTTTTCATGAGGATGTCATCCACGTAGATGAGGTTGCCTCTAACCCTAGCATCAGAACATGCTTTGTTCAGGAAGATGTTAAATTCGGCTGGAAAGTTGGCATAGCCGAAAGGGCACCTCGTAAATGTGGATTGGCTGTTGTTGAAGGTGAAAGCTAGCTTATGCTGGTCATTTGGATGTACATGTATCGCCTGAAGCCAGAGACCACATCAAGTGCTGAGAAGATGGTTGCTCCCTGAATTCTGGGTATTTCCTGTTCCAGTTGTGTCATCGGCCATCATGACAATAGCACTTGCTGATTTAGCTTTCTATAGTGTATAGTCGGGCGCCACTTGCCGTTCGGCTTGAGGACAGGCCAGATGGGTGCCGAGTAGGTGCTGTTGCATGGATGGATTATGCCCTTTTCCAGCATGGAGTCGATTATTTCCTGCACAGGTTCATGTGAAGCAATGGGAATTTTGTACTGCTTAACGATCGTGGGGGGTGCATTCGGAGGTGTAGGTATGCGTACCATGTGGAGGTCAGTGAGACCGCAGTCTAAAGAGTCTTTAGCGAAGGCATCCTAGTATTTATACAAGATTTGTTGAGTTCTTGTCGGTCAACATCATCCTGCATGGCATCAGCACTGTCCAGGATTTGCTGAACTTGCATCTGGAACTCGGAGTATGGTTCATCCATCGTCACATCCTTCGTCTATTTTGTAGAGGGAAGTGTCATGTCTCCATCTGTCTCAGTGATGGGGTGATGAGTGACGGTGTACACGGCAAGGTGTTGGTCCTCAGTGAGCTCACTTCTGCATACCTGTTCTTTGTTTACTGGCAAGACAGATGTGAGTGTGATGAGCTTGAAAGGAACAGTATAGACTGTGTTTTCTAAGCTCCCCTCTGGTATTAGTGCATGTGGGCCCATCAATGATTGGCACAGAAAGTTCAAAGTCATGGAAATCATAGCTGACCAACCATCCCAGCCAGTAGTCTTTGGGGATTTTGATGTCAGTTGCCATGCAGTTATTAAACAGGACATATACTGTTCGCGAGGACATTTCAAGGAAGGGTGTAGCATCCAGGGTGAGGCCCAGTTCTAGACATTCTGGTGCTAGTTGGAAGAAACCCAGTGTGTGGCTTAGAGTTTGGCCCCTTCGTATGTTGAGCCGTATAGAGCACCCTTTTGTATAGGCTGGCACAACAGACTCTTGTTCGCTGATGAGGGTGCAGACCTCTGGAATGGTCTGGCCTGAGCGGATGCATTTGGCAGTTGTCATGTGTGTCAGTTCAGCATTTAGAAGGTAGCGTGTGCGCTTGCTCCTTGCAAGCAGGTGTGGGATGCGTTCAGACAGAATGTTGAACAGTGCGAGGCTGATGGCTGAGTTGTCTGTCCATAATGCCAGTACAGCGTCGGTCACAGTCAGGTCATTCAGCATTAAGCTTCTTGAGACCTGGGGGCAGAAAGAGTTGGGGTCATTTGCCGGTTGAAGGCTGCAGAGTAGTGACCTTGACCCTGTCTCTGTTATTGAGCCTAAGTTCTCGTGGTTTCAATTCAATTCAATTCATCTTTATTTGTATAGCGCTTATACAAAGTAGATTGTGTCAAAGCAGCTTCACATGGAAGATTATAGTGAATTGAAACTAAGTCAGTTCAGTTTTCAGAGATTAAGTTCAGTTCAGTTTAGCTCAGTTCAGTGTGGGTTAATAATCACTACTGAGAGTCCAAACACTGAAGAGCAAATCCATCGATGCGCAGCTCTACAGATCCCGAACCATGCAAGCCAGTGGCGACAGCGGCGAGGAAAAAACTTCACCAATTGGCGAAAGCGAAGATTTAAAAAACCTCGAGAGAAACCTGGCTCAGTTGGGCACGACCATTTCCCCTATGGCCAAACGTCTTGTGCAGAACTGCAGTCTAGGCGCAGGAAGCTGGACCTCAGCGAAGACTCGTCTGTCCTTGGAGTATCACAGGAGTCAGTCTTATGTTCTCACTCCACGATGACCTCCACAGCAGCTGCTCAGGATACGGCCTGGTCCAGAAAACCTTGGGATCATCTCGTCGCTGGTCTCGGATCGCATCAGTGGCACTGCGTAGTCTGAGGGCCTCAAGATGAGTACCCCCAGGTGGAAATACAGAATAAGGAGAATAATTAGCGTAGCTGCTGTTCATAGTGTATATAAACGAGAACCAAAATCATGTGTGGGGCACATCATGCGTCATACCGCTATGTAATGCATTGAGTGTATGCTTTGCTAAAAAGATAGGTCTTTAATCTAGTTTTGAAGAGCGAGAGTGTGTCTGAGCCTCGGACATTATCAGGAAGGCTATTCCAGAGTTTAGGGGCCATAAATGAGAAGGCTCGACCTCCTTTACTCGACTTTGATATTCTAGGTACTACCAGAAGCCCTGAGTTTTGAGATCGTAAAGAGCAGGTTGGGTTGTAGCGAGACAGGAGGTTGGTTAGATAAACAGGAGCTAGATTATTTAAAGCTTTATAGGTAAGGAGTAATATTTTAAATTCAATACGAAACTTAACAGGCAGCCAGTGTAAAGAAGATAAAATTGGGGTGATATGATCATATTTTCTAGACCTGGTAAGAACTCTGGCAGCTGCATTTTGCACTAGCTGGAGTTTGTTAATAGAGGATGCTGGGCAACCAGCAAGCAGAGCATTACAATAGTCCAGCCTAGAAGTCATGAAAGCATGGACTAGCTTTTCTGCATCTGATATGGATAGCATACTTCGCAATTTAGCAATATTTCTCAGATGAAAGAAAGCAGTTTTTGTGACATGGGATATATGATTTTTGAAAGTTAAATTGCTGTCTAATATGACACCCAGATCTTTTATAGTAGAGCTAACGCTAACTTTGTATCCCTCTAGTTGCAGGTCCAGTTGTGAGAACTGCTGTGTACAGGATTTAGGCCCGATAAGTAATAATTCTGTTTTGTCTGAGTTTAAGAGAAGAAAATTGTTGGTCATCCAGTCTTTAACATCTTTGATACACTCGGTTAGCTTAGACAGTTCAGACATCTCATTAGGTTTACTTGAAATGTATAATTGAGTATCGTCTGCATAGCAGTGAAAGCTGATCCCATGTTTTCTAATAATGTCCCCCAGGGGAAGCATGTATATTGTAAACAGCAAGGGGCCTAAAACTGATCCTTGAGGGACTCCGTACTTTACTGGCCTTACTTGTGAATGCTGTCCATTAATATTCACAAATTGGTAACGGTTAGCTAAGTATGACCTAAACCATTCAAGAGCCTGTTTTTGGACACCTGTAGAATTTAAGCGGTCTATGAGAATATTGTGGTCAATGGTGTCAAATGCGGCGCTAAGGTCGAGTAAGACTAATAGTGAGATGCAGCCTTGGTCAGCAGCTAAGAGTAAATCGTTGGTTATTTTTACTAATGCGGTTTCTGTACTGTGATGAGGCCTGAAGCCTGACTGAAACACTTCAAAAATATTGTTTGTCTGCAGAAAGGAGGATAGTTGGGTAGAAACAACTTTTTCTAGTATTTTAGACATAAACGGAAGATTTGAAATAGGCCTATAATTAGCCAAGTTGCTCGGGTCTAGTTGTGGTTTCTTAATAATAGGTTTAATAACAGCTAGCTTGTAAGGATTTGGAACATGGCCTAAAGATAACGAAGAGTTGATAACATTAAGGAGAGGTTCTCCTATAATAGGTATCAATTCTTTCAGTAATTTTGTTGGAATTGGATCTAACATACATGTAGCTGATTTAGAGCTATTTATAACTTTATCTAGCTCTTCCTGTTCTATGGTTTTGAAGTATTGTAGGTTATTTTGATTCAGTTGAATGTTTACTGGATCTGGAGTATAAGGCTGTGCAGAAAGTTTAACATCATCTATTTTCTGTCTAAAGCCTTCTATTTTGTCACTGAAAAAATTCATGAAGTCATCACTACTAATTTGCGGTGGGACATTTTGTTCCAAAGATGATCGGTTATTAGTTAGTTTAGCAATGGTGTTAAATAAAAATCTCGGATTGTTATGATTATTTTCAATCAGTTTGCGGAGGTGCTCGGCCCTGGCAGATTTAAGAGCCCTCCTATAGCTGGACATACTGTCTTTGTACGCAATTCTAAAAACCTCTAAATTAGTTTTTTTTCCAATTACGTTCCAGAGCACGGGTTGCTGTTTTGAGAGCGCGAGTATGATTATTGTACCATGGTGCAGTTTTATTCTCTCTAGGCTTTTTTAATTTGATGGGTGCCACTGTATTAAGTGTGCTAGTAAAGATGGCATCCATACTGCTGGTTACTACTTCAAGGTCATTTGCGTTTGCGGGTGTATTTCGAAATAAAGAAAGATCAGGTAAGTTATTTTCCCGCGACCTTGGTGACCTGACAGTCTGTTGGGGTTGACCTGGTGGACTGGAGGAGAAGGGATTCTCGCACTTGGGCCCAGATTTTGAAATCCAGCAGATCCTTACCAATCAGCTGTGGGTATGTGTCCAATGGTGATATGTAAACGGGGTGCACTGCAGTCATGGGGCCAATAATTAATTTAATAGGAGCGATATATTTAAGTTGGAACTCACTTTGGCTGTATGATTACATATTCAGCCTGTATTGTTGGAATTTAAGTGTTCGGTTTAGTCTCTGAGCCCTTGCTTTGAGTTGCTCGAACAGAGAAAATTACATTAATGTGAGGTCCGCTCCCGTGTCGACCAGCGATTCGAGCCTTACTTCCATCTCCAAGGTTACGGCCAAGTACAGCTTCCTCGCCCCGCCCTTTTCAATCAGGTTCCCCAAGAGTTGAGGTACAGGGGGGGCCTGAGCAGTTACTTGTAGGCAGGTGGGGCTGGCAGGATGTGGCTTAGAAGGTGAGCAGACAACTAGAACGGCGCTTTTGGGTACCTAAGGTTGCATGCATGGTGGTGATGGCAGTTGCTGGAGGGGAAGCGTGGTGCAGTTGTTGGACACAAAGGGATTCGAGTCTCTGGTTTGTGGACTTGCGGGAATCTGTGGGGATTGTTTGTAGAACGTGGCCTGTCCCAATGTACCTCTGAGCATCCCGTCTGGTGTTTGGGATGCGCACCTTCATGACGATACTGTCCTCTGCTGGCAGAGAAAGGCCTTGACTCTCAGTTAAAGGTCTTGCTGTTGGGAAACTGTTGTTGGCCTTCTAAAGCCAGCTCTGGATGGGACTCTGAGACAGGGTAGATTGTGGGTGTTTTGACAGTCTTTTCGGAAGCAGTTCTTTGCTTCAAATAGGCTTTATGAGCTAAATTCTGCAGTTGTTGGGTGGTCATGGTGTGAGGGCAGGCCATTACCCCCAAGTGCTGACTCACCGCAGAATGCAGGTTTCTAAGAAAGAGGGTCTTGAAGTTGAAGTCCTCTTCCATCCCTGGCTCATTTCTTGTCCTGGAATAGGCTTGGCATGGTCGGCTGTAGTATGCCTGTGGGGCCTCTTCCCGGTTCTGCTTGAGATCCATGGCAACAATCAGTCCCTGTTCTGACTCGGGGTCAGAAAACTCTCTAGTCAAGGCTGTCGATACAGGAAACATCTCACCTCATGACTTGAAGTAATTCTTAGCAGATATAATTTATCACGTGTGATGGCACATGTCCTCATCTGTAAGTAAAAGTTAATGTCTTGTAAATAGGAGTACACATCGTTGCCTTCAGCAGGGTTTGGGGTAAAAGTTTTAATGTTCCTAGCCAGCTTGTCCAGATCCTTTGTCGCCAGGCTGTGTCTGTCGTCGAAGATTTCATAGGCAGAGTCCCTATATCCCTTGTCACTGATAGGTGTTCGGGGATGGTTGGTCAAAGACTTCATGGGCAGAGTCCCTATCCCTTGTCACTTCGCTTTCGGAAACAGGCTTTCACCCCCTCTCTGCACTGTAAGGTCTTGTCTGGAAGGCTCGTCGAGGGGCACTTCCTCTTTCGAGTCGTCTCGTAGATTGTAGGAATGTGACAGTTCTAGGTGAACTCTCACACACACTCTCACAGTTCAAAACTAGATTAAAAACCTTTAAAGATTAAAAATCTTTTTAGCAAAGCATACACTCAGTGCATCACTTAGCGGTATGATGCATGATGTGCTCCACGCAGGTTTTTTGCATCTCGTTTATATACACTATGAACAGCTACGCTAATTATTCTCTTTATTCTTTATTTCCACCTGGGGATACTCATCCCAAAGCCCTCAGACTATGCAGCGCCACTGATGCGATCCAAGACCAGCGACGAGATGATCCCAAGGTTTTTATAATACTGGACCAGGCCGTATCCTGAGCAGCTGCTGTGGTGGTCATGGTGGAGTGAGAGTATGAGACTGATTCCTGTGACGCTACAAGGACAGACGAGTCTTCGCTGAGGTATAGCATTCTCCAGCTTCCGGTGCCTAGACTGCAGCTCTGCACAAGACATTTGGCCATAGGAGAAATGGTCGTGCCCAACTGAGCCTGGTTTCTCTCAAGGTTTTTTAATTCTTCACTTTCGCCAATTGGTGATGTTTTTTCCTCGCCGCTGTCGCCACTGGCTTGCATGGTTCGGGATCTGTAGAGCTGAGCATCGATGGAATTGCTCTTCGGTGTTTGGACTCTCAGTAGTGATTATTAACCCACACTGAACTGAGTTAAACTGAACTTAAACTCTGAAAATTGAACTGACACTGTTTCAATTTACTATAATCTTATATGTGAAGCTGCTTTGACACAATCTACATTGTATAAGCGCTATACAAATAAAGAGGAATTGAATTGAATTAAACTCTGTCAAGTTCCTCCTTCAGAGAGTCTCTTTGGTGGGTCATCTCTTACAGGATGGCAACGCGGATGGCCGCCTCGGTGTGGAGCTCTCCAGTGTTTATGCTATTTCTGTTAGTCTGTCCTGTTTTATGTTTATCAAACCCGATCAGTTATACCAGGGACGAGCTGCTGAACATTCGGCAGTGCACACCAACTAATCACCAACTGGATTTTGATTTCTCTGGCGTTTTGCGGAACATTGTCATCGGCGGAGCAGCTGCACTGTGGAAGCGATACAAGACCCGCATGCATGGGAAGAGAGCCGACGCGCTCCTCAGGCTGAGACAGCGCGGCTTCAGAACGGCGCTGCCTAGCATCCATCTAGCGAATCTCCGCTCTCTTCCTAACAAAATGGATGAACTACTTCTACTCTCACGCAAAAACAAGAATTTTAACAACTCTGCTGCGCTGTGTTTCACAGAAACCTGGCTGAACGAAGCCATTCCGGACAGCGCATTACACCTACCGGACTTTCAGCTGTACAGAGCAGATCGCGATACGGAGTCAACAGGCAAAACGCGTGGTGGTGGGACATGCTTTTACATCAACAGGAGGTGGTGTACGGATGTAACTGTGTTAAAGAAGATGTGCTGTCCTGATGTGGAAGTGCTTTTCATTAACTGTAAGCCGTTTTATGCACCGCGGGAGTTTTCCTCGTTCATTCTCATCGGTGTTTACATTCCACCGCAAGCACACGTGAGTACCGCGCTGCAACAGCTGTCTGATCTGATCACAGAGACTGAACAACGACACCGGACTCTGTTTTTATCATTCTCGGTGACTTTAATCAGGCAAAACTCACACATGAGCTGCCTAAATTCAAACAGCACATTACATGCCCCACCAGAGACAATAACATCTTGGACCATTGCTACACCACAATAAAGGATGCATATCGCTCCGTCGCCAGAGCAGCACTAGGACTCTCCGACCACTGCCTGGTTCATCTTATACCAACTTACAGGCAAAAGCTTAAAACTACTAAGCCAGTATTAAGGACTGTTAAGAGATGGACCAACGACACAGAGCAGGTCTTGCAAGCCTGTTTTGAATGCACTGATTGGAGTGTTTTTGAAGCTGCAGCCACCGACCTAGATGAGCTCACAGAGACTGTAACATCATACATCAGTTTCTGTGAGGAGTTATGCATCCCTACCAGGACCTACTTATTATTTAACAATGATAAACCATGGTTTACACCTAACTTAGACAGCTTCATCATGCAAAAGAGGATGCCTACAGGAGCGGGGACAGGATTTTGTACAATCAGGCCAGGAACACACTGACAAAGGAGACTGGTGTGGCTAAGAAGAGCTATGCCAAAAAGCTGCAAAACCAGTTTTCTGCCAACGACCCTGGATCAGTGTGGAAAGGCCTGAAAGGCATCACTAATTATAAAACACCATCTCCCAGTATCGACAGCAACAAACATCTTGCAAACGAGCTGAATACGTTCTACTGCAGATTTGACACCTCTGACCAGACACCTCACACCCGTCCGGACCATCTCTCTACACAGCCATCAACACCTCCAGCCATCTCCCTCTCCCCCCCTGCACTTCAGATCAGTGAGGATAATGGGCGTCAGATCCTCAGTAAACAGCCATCAACACCTCCAGCCATCTCCCTCTCCACCCCGGCACTTCAGATCAGTGAGGATAATGTGCGTCAGATCTTCAGAAAACAGAAGAGACGGAAAGCACCACGTCCAGATGGTGTTTCCCCAGCCTGTCTGAGAACCTGCGCTGACCAGCTGGCTCCTATTTTCACACAGATCTTCAACAGATCACTGGAACAGCGCAAAGTTCCATCTTGCTTCAAAATCTCCACCATCATCCCAATACCAAAGAAACCAAAGATCACAGGACTCAATGACTACAGACCTGTCGCCTTAACATCTGTGGCCATGAAGTCATTCTAAAGACTGGTGCTAGCTTATCTGAAGGACATCACTGGACCTTTGCTGGACCCCCTGCAGTTTGCCTATAGAGCAAACCGGTCTGGGGATGATGCAGTCAACATGGGACTGCATTATACCCTACAACAGGAGTGCTCAACCCTGTTCCTGGCGATCAACCTTCCAGCTGATTTCAGCTCCAACCCTGATCAAACACATCTGAACCAATTATTTAGAACGTGAGGAGCACTTGATAATTACAGGCAGGTGTGTTTGATAAGGGCTACAACTGAAAACTGCAGGAAGGTCGATCGCCAAGAATAGGGTTGAGCACCCCTGCCCTACAACATCTGGACAAACCAGGGAACTACGCAAGGATACTGTTTGTGGACTTCAGTTCTGCCTTTAACACCATCGTCCCATCACTGCTCGAGAACAAACTGACCCAGCTGTCTGTCCCTAGCTCTGTCTGTCAGTGGATCACCAGCCTGTCAGTGGATCACCAGCTTTCTGACAGATAGACAACAGCTAGTCAGAATGGGCAAAATCACATCCGACAGCCGCACCATCAGCACTGGTGCCCCCCAGGGATGTGTTCTCTCCCCACTGCTCTTCTCCTTGTACACCAATGACTGCACCGCAAAAGACCCCTTCATTAAGCTCTTGAAGTTTGCAGATGACACTACTGTTATCGGCCTCATTCGGAACGGCGACGAGTCTGCATACAGACAGAAGGTGGAGCGATTGGCTTTATGGTGCAGATACAACAACCTGGAGCTGAACACGCTCAAAACAGTGGAGATGATAGTGGACTTTAGGATAAACCCCTCTGCACTCCCCCCACTCACCATCATGAACAGCACTGTGGCTGCAGTAGAGTCATTCAGGTTCCTGGGCACCACCATCTCTCAGGATCTGAAGTGGGACATTCACATAGACTCTATTGTGAAGAAAGCCCAGCAGAGACTGTACTTCCTTCGTCAGCTGAGGAAGTTCAACCTGCCGCAGGAGCTGCTCGTACAGTTCTACTCAGTTGTCATCCAATCCATCCTCTGCACTTTAATCACTGTCTGGTTCAGCTCAGCTGCCAAAACTGACCTCCGTAGACTACAGCGAATAGTCCGGACTGCTGAACGAATCACTGGCACTGCCCTTCCTACACTTCAAGAACTGTACTCTTCCAGAGTGAGTAAAAGGGCTCACAAAATCACTCTGGACGACTCACACCCAGCACACTATCTGTTTGAACTGTTGCCATCTGGTCGGCGCTAAAGAGCACCAAGCACAAAAACAGCCAGACACAGGAAAAGTTTCTTTCCTCAGGCCATCTACCTCATGAACAGTTAAATATTCCCCTACTGTGCAATAAATGTGCAATACTTTCTCATACGCACTTGTACACAGCACCTTACAACCTGTATATTTATAACAAATTTGTACATACAATTCAACATCCATATCTTTTTGACTAACTGCATCTCTGTTTAATGTTTATCGCCTTTTTCTTTTCTCATATTTAATTTTGTGTTGTCACTTGTCACTTTATGTACACTGGAAGCTTCGGTTGCCAAAACAAATTCCTTGTGTGTGTGTGAAGCACACTTGGCAATAAAACTGATTCTGATTCTAATCTGTTGAATTTCTGCTCGGGCCCTTTGCAAGTGGCCTTCAGAGGCCTTGGCCCAAGCGTCTCTGTCTTTCAGTTTAGTCTCTGAGTGTTTCGGCTTCTTGCAGCCTTACACTCAGTTCATCTCTGGCTTCTTTCTCTTGTTGCTCCCTGCGTCCGGTGTCCGCTTGGAGCTCTATCAGGGCATCCTGTAGTTTGTCCACTTGCTCCTGAAGGTCGGCGCCTTTTTCTCTCATTGTCTCACATGCATCCTGGGCATCCTTGGCCTGGTGCTCTAGTTGATTGAAGTCCCTTTCAATGGATCTGGCCTGTGCGAGGGTGAGGTGTGCTAGGGTCCTGGTGAGTTGAGCCAGCTCCTTGCTGCTGTGGGTTTGGGCTGGGTCGTTCGCCATCAGTTGATCAATGCGGGCGTCCAGCTGTTCTCTGCTCAGTGGGTACAGCTCCGTGTCATAGTCAGGCAGGAGGGTATGGGTTAAGGCACTTAACCAGGTCTCAAGTTGGTCCCAGTGAGCAACGGGGCTGGATGTGCGAGACATACTGGATCTCTGGGGTGAGACAGAGAGAGCACAAGAGAGGGAGGGAGCCAATGCAAGTTTGGGTAAAGTTCAGTAATTTATAACCGTGTGTGCTAGGTTACTAAGTTGGTGGTGTCATCAGCTAGGGGAAATTGTGGGCCGCTTGCTGGTTCTCTTAGAACCTGAGGGGGCTGGACATTGTGGTGTCACACTAGGGTGCCTAGATGATATTTGATATGTATATAATGGCCTTAAGGCTTAGTCATGGGCTAGGCTGTGCAGGTTATCAATCAATTATTTAGATCACCCTGGTGATTCTCAGTAGTGTGGTGTCTGAGCAGGTCAAAGTAAAGAAAATAACAAAAGTAAAATAACATAAATTGTAACTCAAAATTACCAATGATAAGCTACCCAAAATAACATAGCACTCGAATAAACGAGTGTACAGAGAAAGGAGAAAAAACCTCAAATAAATAAATAAAATTATAATAATGGAAAAAGGAAAAAGAAAAAGGGGTAGAGAGAGAGAGAGAATAGCAAAACCTATGGTTATGTCTAGAATATAGGTTCTATAGAGGTTCTATAGTCCTGTTGTAGGTCAGGTTCAGACTAGGCTTTACATGCTACTTGGGCTTGGTGGTGAGTTAAAGGGCATCCAGATGAAAATCGTAAGGATGAGCTATCTGGCTAGACTTTCCCCAACGCCTACTGCAGTTACTATCAAATCACTTGCCCTGACTGCAACCAGATGCAAACTCTCAAACAGTATAGGCTTTTAGCACAATACGTAGCACTCAATGAAGTCACGACCGCCCGGCACGATTTAAAATTGGGTTTCGCCTGAAGATTCCAGTGCCACTCTAGGCCTATAAAGTGAGGTCGCCAATCTCACTCAGGCGGGCACATGTGTGGAATCATGACAGGGTAATTAACCAAGATTGACCTATGCCAGTTGACACGGTAGGTGCTACTTGGAGTACGATATTGCTGATGGCTCACTGCGGTTTGCAACCCGAGTTTCAAGCGCAAGGTATCTGACGTATCCTCTAGCAAGGGTCAGTTATGTCAGACAGATGAGCCCCATCTTTGATTTTGCTGAATGAACAACCTGTACCTTAACCACACAAGCACACAAGACTCTAACAGTCTAAGACAAAGGCAGTACTTAGAATCTACAAATTTGGGCAAACCAATCGAAGTAGAAATCATTAGCATGCTTAGTATCTGAGGGCTTATAAAATTCTCTATCATCCTATGATAGAAGAAGGAATAAAAAAAGGGAAAATTGGAAAATGGTTAAAGAATTTAAAAATTATATATCAGTAGAAAGTAGTCCAAGACGGCTTATAAGTAAAATAAGAAAGAGTGTCTTAGCATTCAACGCGTATATAAACATTATTGGGTTAAACCAAAATGTTTTAATCAGACGTAAAATCTATAGATCAATATTTTCTGAATTTGGCTTCAGACTAACATTTGGGCCCTTATATAAAGTAATAAATTACCTATAACCAAACAGGACAGGGAATAAGTAAAGCACGAGGAAAGGATGGAAGAAAAATTAAGAAAGGAGAAAATAATGCCATTAATAATAATAGTAATAATTAAAAGCTATTCCCTAAATAGCAAAACCACAAAGAATTTAAAAATAAGGTTTGGAATAGATTATTGGGAAACTGATTAAAAAAATTAATAATATTAATAATTAAAAATAAAAATGCATAGTCGTATTCAAATCAAAAGGCAGAAAAATGAATGAAAAATAAAAGTTAACAAAATAATTAATAATGACAAAAGGAAATAAAAGCAGATCAATAATCTATACTTAGATAACTAAAATATTGTTTGGATAAAATGATAATAGGGAAAATGAAATGCTTAAAAGAAATAAAATTATAACCCAAACAATCGACCATTTCAGACCACATGAGACACAATAGTAGGCTGAAGTGAGGAAGGAGAGCAGAGGAAGACATGGGATGGTTTGAAGAGTTGCACTTCACGTCCCAGTTAGCCTTATGCTAATAGCTGGTATTATTTAGATGCAAAGGGTTAGTATACTTAAGCTTAGCTGGCGTTAGCCGCTAGGAGTTACTTATCCGGTCTGTGACGTAAGTGGCGTCATAGGTTTGCCCTGGAAAGGCGGGTTTTGTTGCTTTGGGGTTGTGGCTGCGTCATTCACGCATTACGGGTGTGCACACGTAATGCGCGAGTGACGAGCCAATGAGCACTTGGGGAGTGGTTTCATTCACAAAAAGTTTCATTTAAGTGCGGCTCAATTCACAGACGGTAAAACACGAATCACAAGGATTCGCTAAAACGGTCACCTCTTATATCATGTTGCAGTAACACTGATTTATGATATCTGACCATTACATTTAGACAAACTAACATAAAATACGAGATGTCTCTCGAGGCTACGGTGAACAATTACACGCGGAGATCAGATGGATTTAGACCTTTTAGCTGCTGTTCTAAGAGAAGAGGCTTATGCTATTTAACTGAAATATGGGAATTTACATCCATATCAGATACGGGTACCATAAGAAACACGCTTTTGATTATGAGAATTCTTTTCGTCAGAAAGCGGTTAATAGGCAAGCTTGCAACTCCCAAATACATTCATTTAGAAACCGACCAGCAGTTCTAAAATTAATTTCGCTCGGCGGCGAATAAAGTTTAAACGTTAGGTAGCTAATCTAACAGTTTGAAACCACGGGAAGATATAGTCTAGAAATATGAGAAACAGGCGGCGCCTAGCTTCACTCTAGCTATAGTAGGTAAGGCCTTTAACAGATAGATTTTGTAGGTTTTCCAAACTATCTCATAAGCACTGAGGGGAATCGCTGTTCCGACAGGCGCAATAATATTTAAATGATTTGCGAGACGTGCGTCTTTGTAAAATCGATTTTAAATATTGTGAACTGCAGTTTAATAGTTACACTAACATTTACACAGTTGTCTGCTGCATGTTAGTGAACACAAGGATGTGCGTCCTTCCAGCTGTTAAGAGAGAGAGAGAGGGTTTTAGCTGGTAGCCAGATCTATCATTTAAGTGACCTTTTCTGTGAGGCAAAATAAAGACAATCCAAAGTGGTTATAACGTGATTTATTTGACTAGTCTAACATATAACGAACAAATGTACACTAAATGTAGATATGTATATATATATTTATAAATATCACACAGGAAGAAACAGAAAAGCGAGGAAATATAGAACTTAGGTACAGAATAACAATTTTCGCTCAGTTCAACCACACCTAATAAGAATCACCAATTGATCATAAAACACCTTAAAAAGGGGCACAGGTTAAAACGCATATGGAGAAATATACTTGCATTCACTCTCTCTCGTGTCGTGCAAGTGTTTCTTGATGCGCGAGGATGTCGGAGATCCTGTAGGAGTTCCTGTGTCCTGCTCAACTTTGTGGTCCAAGTTGGATGGTCCCATGAGGCGCGAGATTAAACTGAGTTCAAATGTTGGAAAAGAAAGAAAATGAGGACAGAAAGAGATTCTCTGCGGAGGCGTTCTGCCGGAGGGTTTCTGCCCCGCTTTCGGAGAGCAGAAAGGTTTAACTATGGGTCAAGTCACACCCATTTTCTACTGACTGACCAAAGATTTCAGGGCAAAGTTTGAGAGCGGAACTTTCCTTTGTCCCTGGGTTGCTCATATACATAATGAGGGTCCTCCCGAAACATAGGGATGGTCTTTAATTCAGAACATTAAAGAATGTAAGCCGTATGAGTTATCATCATGTACTATGTATCATGTGTTGTAAAATGGCAGGAGGAACATAACAGTACTAAACACGACAGTTTTAAGAAACATCAACATGATTCACACATTCTTACTCTATCTATGAATATTAAAAAGGTTAAAGATACAAGGCATACAGGTTATATGAGGGAGTATACAAATGACAAAAGTTAGGTGTACTTTCAAAAAGGCATTTTGGGTTCTAAATGCCCTTTTTAATATTGAGGAAGGTCTGTGTGTGGGCAGAAAGTTTAGGCAAAAAGTTGGGTTTTCCCTCCTTTTTTATCTTATCTTTGAAGCTCGAGGGAGAGAGCCTTAATGCAGTCTGCTAAATGTCCTGTTAGCATAAAGGTGTCACCCAGGGATCCTCACCGCAGATGCCCTGGCACCAGGTGGTCATAACTGTCCTATAGACTGAACCCAGACCCTTTTTAAGAAGGAACAAATTAAATTTTTAACTCCAGACTGTATGTTACACACACGACTACTAGGTGGCGCTGTTGGCAAATTTATGTGTGGTGGTAATTGTGAGGCGCCAATGACACACCTAAAGTTCAGCGTCAATATGTTCAAACATTGCAGAACTACAGTCTCAGATGATCGTTGAGATCGTGCCAGCACATTTGTCGGTGGCGTAAACGAAAACTGTGTCGCGTATCAACATGAATTCCATAACTTTTTGCCAGCATGGTCTGAAGAACATCGGAGTCAAATTTGGTGAAAATCGGAAAAACGGTCTAGGAGGAGTTCGAAAAAAAGTTTTTCAACCAAAAACAAAACGGCGGACAGGAAGTTGAGTTCATTTTGGCATATTTGGTATCAATGGTCTCAGCATGATCCAGGGAATATAACAAGACACATGTCATGTTAATAAGGAATGTTTAGAAAAAGTTATTAGCATTTTTCAAAAATTGCTTATAACTTTTGGCCAACAAGGTGACGAAATTTTTGAGTACCTTCAGGGCATGGTGTCGAAGATGCATACCATGTTTTGTAATGATATATGAATACATTTGAAATATAGCATTATTTGACAAAAATCTAAATGGGCGACGCCCAAAATGGCTGACATAGGAAAATCGGACATTATTCGACTCGGCATGCTCTGTCGGATGTAAAGAGACCAGTTTTATGAGTTTTGGACGAAGGGCTGTGAAGATATAAGCAAAAAATTCTATTTTCTGTATCTCCGGACCACTAGGGGGCAGTGCTCCGAAACGCTGCAGGTAACCTCAGACCATGGTTGTCATAACACACACTAAGTATGGTGTGAATACGCCAATGCGTTACGCAAGTTAAATGAAAACAGTTGGTCAAATCAACTTGAATTCCATAACTTTTGGTCAACATGGTCTGTAGATCATGTGATTCAATTATGGTGAAAATCGGATAAACGGTCTGGGAAGAGTTCGATCAAACAGTTTTTGCAAAAAATTCGAAATAGCGAAAAAAAGTTTTCATGGTGGAAAATGACGTCATATGGTGCATTTGAATCGGCTTGAGCCAAGGATTCAGAGAAAAAAAATACTTTTTACTGTAGCCCATTTGGTTCAAAAGTTATAATGATAAACATAAGTGAAACTTTGGACAAGTGGTGCCGCTAGAGAGTTTGAGTTAGAGACTTCAGGTTTGCTGTGGTTCATGTTGACACTGCCCTCTATCATGGTGCCAAATTATACAACTTTCCCGCGTACGGATATATGGGCTGCCATTCAATTCCGGCAGAAGAAGAAGCGGAAGAAGAATTACCAAATTCATGTGTTGGGGTCATTGTGAGTTGCCAATGTCAGACCTAAAGATCAGTGTCAATATGTTTAAGTATTGCAGAGTCTCAGCCTCAGATGCACATTGACATCGTGCTAACACATTTGTTGATGCCGTAAACGACAACCGTTTCGCTAATCGATATGATTTCCAGAACTTTTCGTCAACATGGTCTGAAGATGATCGGAGTCAAATTTGGTGAAAATTGAATCAACGATCGAGGAGGAGTTTGCAAAAAAACATTTTTGAACTAGATCAATATGGCTGACAGGAAGTTTGCCGCAATATGGCATGTTTGGTATGAATGTTCTCGGCATGACCCAAGGAATAATTCGATGTCAATTTTACCACATTAAACCTATGCAATCCATATTTTTTAGCCATTTTGGAAGATTCATTATTGATGGTTAGTTAAGGGTTTATAACGCACAACCACTAGGTGCCATTCAAATTCGGCGGAAGAAGAAGCGGAAGAAAAATAAATATAGCTGCAAACAGCCATTAAGGGGCCAAGCACTAGGGATGGGCATTTCTGACCATTCTTCATTTCGATTAATCCACAGGTTTGACAAAAAAGGTACTCGATTAATTGGTTGGTGTGGCTTAAGCAAGAGGCGGGGCGTGTGTGCGTCATAGCGACAATTAAATAACATTTAATTTAAAAAAAAAAAAAAATATATATATATATATATATATATATATATATATATATATATATATATATTTATTATTTAAAGCCCTGTTAAAAATGTTGATAAAACTATGACAGGATTCAGAAAACAATTAAATCAATGCTGTTGGGTTATTAAAAATCCCCATCAATATTGGTTAACACAGTAAACATTTAAAGAAGTGTGAGCAGTGGCTTATTTAGGCATGGCCAATATGGTCGATGCCCAGGGCGGCATCTTGCTGGGGGGTGGCACGGGGAGAGGTGCGAAAAAAAACGATCCCCAGTACAAGCTTTGAGTTACCATTTACTTTATGCAAGTGTATTAATTTAAAATAGTAATCCCAAAATAAAGACGTTAGAGGCCATTCACATTTGGCGTATTTTGCATGTGCAAGTTTGTTATTGTCTATGTGCAACCAAAACAACGATGGTCAAAGCAAACTGACGCATGCATGCGCGCAGAAAACCATTCCCACGCGCCTCGCGCTGCTCTGCTCCCGGTGTGAATACCGGTTGTTTACATGCACGCCGATAAATACACGCCGCTTATGTACTGTGAAACCGGAGTAACTTTTATGCAGAGGTGTTGGCACGCAGCGAGCTTTACAAGTCGACAAAACTAAAGTTATAATATGATGATGATCTTATTTTGACTATATGGCTATAAAGCAGAAAGGAGAGATGATGAATCAGGGAGGTAAAACTTAATAACATTAATTCTCAGCCATGAGTCGGGTCTAAGACAACAGATAATTAGTTTAGTTTATTTAAAATGGCGGCGCGTGCACACGCTGCGGCTTCTCTCTCTCCCGACAAAACGGTGTCTTTGTGCTTTTCGTCTTGTACATCGCAGTGTTACTGTACGTCCTCATCGCGTTTATCTGTCCTTAAGCGCGCATATAGTCGAACATTCCAGAGGAATAGCCCATCACTTTGATGACAGCAGAGACACAAGGAGTCTGTGGAAAGGAATTCAGACCATCACAGACTACAAACCCCAACCACAGACCTGCAACAGCTCCATCTCTCTGCTGAACGAGCTAAACGCATTCTTCGCTCGTTTTGAGGGACAAAATGGCACCACTGCACAGAAGATGCCACCTCCTCCTGGTGACCAGGTGATGACTCTGTCTCCGGACAGTGTGAAGAGGTCCCTCAGAAGCATTAATCCTCGCAAAGCTCCGGGCCCTGACAACATCCCAGGTCGTGTACTGAGAGACTGTGCATTAGAATTTACCAGTGTCTTCACAGACATTTTCAACATCTCTCTAACCCAGGCTGTCGTCCCCACCTGTTTCAAAGCAACCACCATCATTTCGGTCCCAAAAAAGCCATCAGAGAGAATAACGGGCACCATGTGTCAAGATGATTTGATTGATTACCCTCATAAAAATATTCCCCCCCTCCCTCCCCCCTCCCTCCCCCCTCCCTCCCTCCCTCCCTCGCGTGTCCCAAATCTGGACACTTGGACACCTGGACACCTGACCCCTAATTCACCCCGCTATGAAACTAGGGATGGTTTTTGATATCAAAATACAAATTGATATCGTATTTATCGGGAAAGAAAAGGCATGTTATTAGTGACATTGTAAGGTGACGGTTTTTGTGTGTATTGGGCAGTTATGTGCTTCAAACATTTAAATGTGTATGTTTAGAAAGGGAAAAGGTTGCTTTTATTTCAAGAAAAAGGTGTACATTTTCACATGAATGCTTTTTGACATGTTAAAATCCGTCAGTTTGTTTCGTTTTCTATTTTAAATCAGTTAAAACGTGTTAAAACGTATTATTTAAAAAACTAAAAAAATAAAAACAAAAAGACAAAACGGTGTTAGATTAGAATGTTAGTAGAGTAAAAGAGTATGTTACAAAAAAGCAAACATTTGTATTATTTGTTAAAGAAGAAACGGAGATGTATCTTCTGGAGTGAATTTCGTGTTTAGTCCGGGTCTCACCCGAGAAAAAAGTCATGCTGTGACTGCAAAGGTGCTGTCTGTGCGCACACACATAGGGCCTACACACAAACACACCTCTCTCTCTCTCTCTCTCTCTCTCTCTCATGGATAGACATGTTAGAAAGTTAAGACATTAAAAGTTATGAAAAGTAAGAATTAAATAAAGTTAATAAACTAATGTTTTTTCTTAAACTCTTAAACGTAATGAAACCACATTTTAGTGTCGAAAATGAGTTTAGTTTAAAAAACAAAAACAAAACGACAGCTAGCAAGTATTGTAAGTAAAATGTTTTTTAAATACAAGTATATGTTAAGAAAAAAAGATTTAGTTGATCTTACGGAATATCCGGACTTAGATCCTCACTCGTTCAGTGTTTGAGAAAGACTGACAGGAAAAACTAAGTCTAAAACAGCGGCCATAACCCCGCCTCTATCCCACCCTCAAAATAAATATTCTTACGGAGACGCAAATAGTGCGACTGTTTTCTCCGCTAGTCAAAACAGAATGACTAAAACATGCAAAGTAAAGCGAGACACATAACCCCGCCTCCAACTCCGCCTTTAACCACACCTCCGACTCAGCCAACCAATCCCGAAAAGGCAAAGCGGAGGGTCGAACATGATTGGTTCTAGGTTAAAAAACAATGTTGAAATAAGAATAAAGAGTTTAAAAACAAATTAATTAGATTATAAAACGTTTTTAACAAATAAAATGTTTTTAACAAATACTTGTTTTTAAAAAAAAAGGTAAGTTGTACGAATGAAAATAATTTGATAACGATGATCATTCGAATTTTATGTGATAAAAACAATATACTACGATTTTGTTATAAGAGATTTGATTCTATTATTTATTTATTACCAAAACGAGTATGCGTTATCTTCATTAAACTTTTTATTTATTTTTTTGTGATAGAACGGACTATTTATTTAATTTAACAGTTTGTAAAAAAAAAAATCTAATCCTCTTATTCAGTCAAGACAGACATGCAGGCAACACACACACACACACACACACACACACACACACACACACACACACACACACACACACACACACACACACACACTCATCTGCACTGGTCACCTTATGTTACATTGGACTGCTAGCTAGTCACACCATACTACCTCCCTATACACTATGACACTTTATCACTTTATCAACATGTTTACAAAGCCTTTTTGCACTGTTTGCATTGTTTACATCTGCACAACTCTGGTTTGCACTCATTGCCATATGCCCTTAACTGTAATTGTATTGCTCAAAAAACTTTATTTTTTACGCAAATCTTTAGATTAGAGTACATCTTATGTATATATATATATATATATATATATATATATATATATATATATATATATATATATACATTTTGAATGCGTATATTTTTTTAGACTACATTCTATAATTGTAGTTATTGTATATTCTTTTTACAACTCTACTTTCTGTATTTTTGTATTAATATTATATGTTAGGCACCTAGGGTCTGAGAGTAACGGAATTTCGATTCTCTGTATGTCCTGTACATGTGGTTGAATTGACAATAAAGCTGACTTTGAAAATGTCAAAAAAATAATGAAAACATTGATAACATCAGATTTATTGCTTTATAACTTTTGACCAATAGGTGGCGCTGTTATCAAATTTATGTGGTGTGTTCAGTATGAGGTCACAATGACACACATCAAGTTTGTTGTCAGTATATTGAAGCATTGCAGAGTTACAGCCTCAGATACAATTTGCCACTGTACTATCTTATTTGTCAGTCCAGAAAACAAAAACCGTTGCATCTATCGACACAAATTTCATAACTTTATGTCAGCATAGTCTGACAAGGATCTGGTTCAAATTTGGTGAAAATTGCTGTCACGGTCAAGGAGGAGTTCATAAAAGAACTTTTTGGAACAAAATAAAGATGGCGAACAGTAGGTTCGCAAGATGATGGCATAATTAGTGTCTGTGTTGCCGGCTTGACCCAGGGAATAATTTGATATCAATTTTGTCAAAACAAGAATATGCAATCAAAAGTTATAACTAAATTTAAGCGTTTAATTATGAAAGAATAATGAATGTCTTATAACTCTTGACCCATAGGTGTCAGGCGCTGTCACCAAAGTTTTATGGTAGGGTCAATGTGAGGTGCCAATGACACACCTAAAATTTGGTGTCAATATCTTTAAGCATTCCAGAGATACAGCCTCAGATGTAATTTGGCATCATGCCAGCACATTTGTGGGTGCTGTAAACAAAAACCGTTAAAGCTATCAACACGAATTCCATAACTTTTTGTCAGCACGGTCTGAAGATGATCCGAGTCAAATTTGGTGAATCGGACCAATGGTCTAGGAGGAGTTTAAAAAAGTAGCTTTTCCAATTAAAACAAAATTGCAGACCGGAAGTTTTGCAAAATATGGAAAATGTGCTATCAATGTTTGCAGAATTATCCAAGGAATATAACAGAACCAGCCCCATGTCGATGCGATCAATGTAGCAGAAGTTATTAGCAATTTTCGAAATTTCTTTCTAACTTTAGCCAAAAGATGGTGCTGTTCCGACATTTTTTGAGCACTTTCAGGGCATGGTGTAGAACACAGGTGTCAAACTCAGTTCCTGAAGGGCCGGAGCTCTGCACAGTTTAGTTCCAACCCTAATTAAACACACCTGATCAAACTAATTGAGTCCTTCAGGCTTGTTTGAAACCTGCAGGTAAGTGTTGAAGCAGGGTTGGAACTAAACTGTGCAGGGCTGCGGCCCTCCAGGATCTGAGTTTGACACCCCTGGTGTAGAAGATGCATACTAATTTTTGTGTTGATACCTCAATGCGTTCATAAAATATAGCATTTCTTGACAAAATTCAATATGGCCGACACCCAAAATGGCAAACATGGGAAAATTGGATATCATTCGACTCAGAATGGCTCTCTGAATGTAATGAGACCAATATAGTGAAATTTGGTGAAAGCGTTCACGACATATAAGCCAAAATAGCTGTTTTTCATATCTACTGACCACTAGGTGGCGCTGCAACGAAACTGTCCAGGCAACCTCAAATCATAGTTGTCATAACACACAGCGAGTTTGATGCGATTAGAGTTAAGCGTTGCTTACTGGCTAGTTAATGGTTTATAACGCATGGCCACTAGGTGGCGCTGTTGCCAAATTTATGTGTGGTGGTTATTGTGAGGCGCCAATGACACACCTAAAGTTCAGCGTCAATATGTTCAAACATTGCAGAATTAGAGCCTCAGACGATCTTAAACATCGTGCCAGCGAATTTGTCGGTGGTGGAAATGAAAACCGTGTTGCGTATCAACATGAATTCCATAACTTTTTGCCAGCATTGTCTGAAGAACATCGGAGTCAAATTTGGTGAAAATCGGAAAAACGGTCTATGAGGAGTTTGAAAAAACAAAATGTCGGTCAGGAAGTTGAGTTCATTTTGGCATATTTGGTATCAATGGTCTCGGCATGATCCAAGGAATATAACAAGACACATGTCATGTCAATAAGGAATGTTTAGAAAAAGTTATCAGCATTTTTCAAAAAATTGCTTATAACTTTTGGACACAAGGTGGCGCTGCTCTAGAAATTTTTGAGTACCTTCAGGGCATGGTGTTGGAGATGCATACCATGTTTTGCAATGAAACGTGAATACATTTGTGAAATATAGCATTTTTAAACAAAAATCCAAATGGGCGACGCCCAAAATGGCTGACCTGGGAAAATCGGACATTATTCGACTCGCCATGCTTTGTCGGATGCGAAGAGACCAGTTTTATGAGTTTTGGACGAAGGGCTGAGAAGATATAAGCATAAAAAGCTATTTTCTGTATCTCCGGGCCACTAGGGGGCAGTGCTCCGAAACGCTGCAGATAATCTCAGACCATGGTTGTCATAACACACACCAAGTTTGGTGTGAATACGTCAATGCGTTACGTATATATCGCTTCAAGTTGATTTTCGCAAGCTCTACTTTAGAGTTGTTCACAAGTTAAACAAAAACGGTTGGTTGAATCAACTTGAATTCCATAACTTTTGGTCAGCATGGTCTGTAGATCATGTGATTCAATTTTGGTGAAAATCGCATAAACGGCCTGGGACGAGTTTGATCAAACAGGTTTTGCGAAAAATTCAAAATAGCGAAAAAAAATTCATGACTGAAAATGACGTCATAGGGTGCGTTTGAATCGGCTTGAGCCATTCAATTTTTACTGTATCCCATTCGGTTCAAATCCGGTGGAAGAAGCGGCGGAATAATAATAATAATAGGAACGCTAACGGAAGCAATAGGTGCCTTCGCAGCGTTTATGCTTGGCCCTTAATAATAATAATATAGCTGCTTGCAGCGATTATGGGGCTAATCACTTAAAGCAGATCTTCTTGCTTAGTTTGGATTTTTTTTTGGAAAATTTTTTTAAACATTGCATAATGAGCTTCAAAGGCATGTGGAGCCTGATGAACTTCAAACGCAGTGCGGAGCCTGAGCTTCAAACATAGTGCATTGTAAACTTCTGAGAAAGATTTCTCAGGGACGGAATCAAATATCAAAAATCTGTCCGGTCATTTCTGTGCAGCTTGGTCCGGTCATCCGAGTCACTTTTGAACAAAATTGAATAAGTTTGTGGGGGAAGTAGGGAAAAAACCCACCCTGGAAAATTTGATATCGCCAGATTTAACATGACCTAAGGAATCCATAGAATCCAACACAATTTTCTGATAAACTGTTTAAAAGTTATCTCCTGACCTGTAGGTGGCGTTGTGGCCAACTCTGGCATGGACCTTAAAGGGTCACGAAACACCAAAACACTTTTTTTGAGCTGTTGACAGTCATATATGTGTCCCATGCTGCTATAAACACTATTAGGACACATATATTGCACTAAAAAGTGAAAATTGGTTGTTTTTGCGTTATTTTGAGCAAATTCGTTCTTCCGATTTGAAACGAATTTTTGAAGCTGCGTCACGGCCATGAGATACATAGGGGTAAATCCAGCCAGGAGAGTGGCTGGCTATCTTTTTGAGGACATTCTGACGCATTTGAGAGCGGCATTAATTCATGAGAAGACGTGCTTCAAACCAATCAGCGCGCTCTATTGTGTATGACGTGAAACTTCATTAATATGCATGATAGCTCCGGAGACTGTTTACGCTGTATAGACGGCAGAGAGACGCCACGTTGTGTTGCTAAAACAAGTGAAAGAACAAGAATTTGGAGACATGGGTCGTCGGTGTGCTGCAACAAGGTTTTGTTTTCATTTTCCCTCTATGAGAGAGCTGCTGGACTCACGTGTGGATTACAGTGCACGCGACACGCGACAGAAACGCGTTTGTAAGGAACATTTTTACCCGAGAGTTTTTCTCATCTGGAAATGGTGAAATCCGGATTTGCCGCTTGTCTCCTTTTAATAAAAAGACACCGCTCCAGTTTGATTGTCCTGTCGCTACAGATTAGGTAAGTGTGTGCAGTGTTCTTTGTTTAACCCAGATTGCAAAGTTTGTCGTATTGTCAGCTGTGCTTTATTAGTTTTTAAAGACATACCTCAGTCAAAATGATTTAGTTACTAAGTTTACAGTATGTTAATATCACTGCAATATTACAGTACAATATTATAGACTGAAAGATCCGCTAATGCTGCTCTCCGAGTATAAACATATAAACACAAACTATTACCGTTGTGCAGGATTTTCGCCGCATTTTGTGACAGGATAGTCTATACACACACGGCTTTCTGACGCTACCTACCGAGTACATAAGTTACAGAGAAATGCGGAGGATTTTTTTTTCTCCCATTCGCCGTGCGGTATCAAAGCCTCTGTGTGCCTGTGATCAGCACATGGCCAAATGGAAACTCCCTTCTATGCAAATTTTACCCTCTTTCCCTCCCCCGACACTCCCACACTCCCAGAGCTGGACACGCCCAACTTTCCTGACTTTTTTCAAACTAGAGGTGTGACAACACCCTGCTGAGACAGGGGGGTTTCATGGCCCTTTAAGATCATAGTGTTGAGAATTTTAAGTTTCATTTTGATTGATCAATGTTTGGCTGAGATACAGCCTCTGAATCAATTTTTGGTCAAGTTTGTTATGTTTGCGACCTCATAACTTTTGAACAAAATAGACAAATGCTTTTATATCCAAATCCTCTAAGGAATTGTTAGTATGCATTATTTAGGGCAACCCCAGGCAAGAACACCTCCGAAAATACATTATAATTTGAATGGCATCTGTTCTTATGTTATTCTTTTTTTATTATTCCCGAGGTTTCCATTATCCTGGACCAGACCGTTTTCTGAGCAGCTACTGTGGTGGTCATGGAGAAGTGGAGAGCATGAGACTGATTCCTGTAAGACCCCAGTGACAGATGAGTCTTCGCATTGATCCTGAAGGGCCAGCCTGTACACCAGCCCGGGACCTCTCCCACCTGCAGCTTCTCCATGATGGAGAGAATGGTTCATAGGTGCAATGGTCGTGCCCAACTGAGCCTGGTTTCTCTCAAGGTTTTTTTTTCCTTCACTTTCGTAAATTGGTGAAGTTTGTTCCTTGCCACTGTCGCCACTGGCTTGCATGGTTCGAGACTTGTGGAGCTGCGCATCGATGGATTTGCTCTTTAGTGTTTGAACTCTCAGCAGTGAAAAGTAACCCATACTGAACTGAACTGAGGCGACGCAGTAGGTAGTGCTGTCGCCTCACAGCAAGAAGGTCGCTGGTTCGAGCCTCGGGTGGGTCAGTTGGCGTTTCTGTGTGGAGTTTGCATGTTCTCCCTTCATTTGCGTGGGTTTCCTCTGGGTGCTCCGGTTTCCCTCACAGCCAAAGACATGCGGTACAGGTGAATTGGGTAGGCTAAATTGTCCTTAGTGTATGAGTGTGAATGAGTGTGTATGGATGTTTCACAGAGATGGGTTGCAGCTGGAAGGGCATCCGCTGCGTAAAACGTGCTGGATAAGTTTGCGGTTCATTTCGCTGTGGTGACCCAAATTAATAAAGGGAGCCAATAAGAAAATGAATGAATGAATTACATATATTTCTATAATAATGATATCCATACAGAAGATTAAGGTTACAAATCACATTTATTATTAACCAATACAGGCCACTGTGGAATTTTTTTTTACATTGTACAGTAAATAATCATGTAGCCATTAAGGCTTAAAAAGCAACATTACATGCTTTGGCTGTTAACTCTCCTCATAATAGTTTGAATAAATTCATAGTATTGTACACACACACACACACACACACACACACACACACACACACACACACACACACACAAACACACTAAGAAAACAGTTCTTAGTCTCTTTATGTCTGACTCCCATGACACTTTGCTTCACATTTCAATATTAAAAAGCAGTAAAAGTAAAACTAGAAAAGAAAAAGACTAATTTAGATAAATTTTTCTCTGCAAATATCAAATTGTAACAATGCATTCTACAAATTCAAAGTAATTGAAATCAAGAATTATATTCCTCTTTGTTACATGAAAACAGTCTGAGGATGATTCTTGTGTATTGCAAAAAAATAAAAATAACACAAATCACACGGTGTCTGCAGGCTGTGTCTTAACACAACCAACATGATCTTGATGCAAAAAAGAGAAGATCTGTTGATTATAAAAGTACTGTATGCTGCGTACAAGTGGTACGGAGAAGCACAGAAACAGGTTTGACATGAGTTTTCTAAATCACAGCATCTACACCTCTTAAACATGTACATAATTAGGGGTGTGGTGTTGTGCGGTGGGTGGAACTATATAAACTATTTTACTATCAACACTTGCTGAAATAATTTGACTTTTTGAATTTATGCCTCTCCATCATAACTAGCGTGACTGATTTGGCCACATAAAATGTTTTTGAAATATAATGCTGTAAAATCTTAAATCTTAATCTGAATTTTAAAATAAAGGCAACAATGCTGAACAAATGAATGGTTAATGGATGGGAACAATGAAACCATATCCAAACCAGAAATTATTAAGCAAGAACACCCTAATATGTATGAAAATCTAAATATTTTTCAAGCGATTAGTTAGCTATCAAAATGTCTGTAAGAACATTCAAACAAACATCTGGGTAGTTTTCTAGAATAGAAGACTAACGTAGAATTAAAACTGCGCAATGTTAAAAGTTGTGGGATCACAGCTGTTTTCACACTGCAAAAATCATTGGTTTAGCAGTTGTTGCATGAACAAGCACTGATTTGTCTTCCTTATGCATTTGTCAGAGATTTTCCAAAACCTGTCGGTGAGAGACAATCAGCGCTAAAATCATGCAATGTGAACTCAACAACCTGCCAAATATCCAACTTTTATATATACATATGTAAACTGGATTTATTTTGTATGTTAGGGCTAAAAGTAAAAACGATGCATCACAGTTCTTTCTAACAATTTTGTAATGAATCTGAATTGATTCTCAAAAGTTTAGAATCAGTTCTATATTCAAATTATGCTGACATTTGTTTTTCAGAAAATAAATAATTTCATTGGACAGATTACATATAGATGAGGCAAAGCACGGCACAGTGCTTCTTGTCCAGTCTGTGACCAACTAGAATCACTAAAGAAGGGGGACAGAGTGGAATTAATGTGATGCATGGACATTGCCAACAACAGAATCATGTCACATTGCAGAAGAGAGAATGAGAATTCATTAATTTTCTTTTCGGCTTAGTCTCTTTATTAATCTGGGGTCGCCACAGTGGAATGAACCACTAACTTATACAACATGTTTTATGCAGCGGATGCCCTTCCAGCTGCAACCCATCACTGGGAAACACCCATATACACTCATTCACACACATACACACCAGACAATTTAGTTTATTCAATTCAACTATACCACATGTCTTTGGACTGTGGGGGAAATCGGGGCACCTGGAGGAAACCCACGTGAACAGGGGGAGAACATGCAAACTCCACACAGAAATGCTAACTGACCCAGCTGAGGCTCGAACCAGCGACCTTCTTGCTGTGAGGCGACAGCGCTACCCACTGAACCACCTAGTTGCCTCTGAGAATGAGGATGTTAGATCCAATTTTAAATGTCAGAACTTATAAGCACAACTGGGTTTCTTTTTGTTTTCAAATGTAAACATTTGTCACTTTTATATGATTTCATTGTAAATCAACAGCTGGAATAATTAGGGTTTGTTAGTACTGATGACTAGGCATTTTGGACAGATTGTATGGAGTGATTTTTGGTTTGGTTTTGGCAAGTCACATTTAAAAGAATTAGGATTAAGATCAAGTTAAAAAAGCAATGCAATCTATATATCAGAAATGCCCATGGATATGGACCAAAGAGCAAGTCATGCTAATACAGATATTTGATAAACCAAGTACTACAATCACACGTCTGATGAGAAACTTTATGGAAACAATGACAATTACATACTAATTTTTTTCTGCAAGCAAACTTTAACTTGTGCAAACCAGTATAAGGTGAGAGTCAATTGGGGTCCCAAAAACAAGAAAAAAAAATTCTGTCCACCCCAAAGTATCAAAGAACAATGTCTAAGACTGAAATATCCAATGGCACAATAAATCAGTTCCTTCTGGCACAGTTCATACCAAGGAATCTTGTTAACACATCAAGAGCCTAAGCATTTCTTAATGACTAATTTCTGTGCATTTCATCTGTACTTCCCTGAGAGAGCAGTGTGATGGCAGCATTGTTGTCAGTAAAGATGGATAATATTAAAGACTATGTACAGAACAAAAAACTGAAGCAACTAAATATACAGTACAAAAAAATAACAAAGGTTGCTGGGAGCCTGATGAGATAAATGTTCCTACAATGGGTTAAAGTGGAAAAGCGCTGCAATTTGATTGATTAAAGATGGAGAAAAAAAATGCTGGAGGGAAATTATTTGTTTTCTGGGTGTTCAGGAACACCCGCAGCTGTGAGAGTAGCTCGATAATGCTGCAGAACTACACACATGCTCTTTACAAAACCTTTGGAAAGAGGGAAGAGGGGGAATCCAATATCAGGATAACCACTCCGCTCTGGAAGGAAACTACGATAACTCTTTCTCCGTTTCTTTGGTCTCACAGCTGGTTGAGACTCCTGACATGATTTTACACTTTGCTGAGATCCCAAAAAATTTGAAACTACTTCAGGAACTTCTGGTATTTCTGATTCTGCACCACCCACCAATGAACTATCACACTCAGAGTTCTGGCTTAAATCTTTTTCAGTTAAACCAGTAGGTCCACTGGTTGCCATTGTAGAGGGACTAAGTCCCGAGTCCTCAAACTCTTCTTCGACTCGTACATCCTGCTTGCTAGGACTGCCGTGGGAAAGAACTGAGGGGATCTCCTCTAGAGGTTCTGCATAGAGGCTGCCAACACCACATCGTGGAGCATGATCTGTGATTGCCCCATCTAACTCTAGCCAGGACTCCAGCCGATGGACCAGCCGCCAACCACTGCAGGCAAAATGTTCACAGATTTCCTGCTGAAAGACCTCTACAGGCTGCTGAAGAAGCTGAGTCATTGACTGCACCAGCTTAATGAGTGCCATCTCGTTGTAACAGCGACTATTCTCATAACCTTCCTGAAGTCCCCGGTCACTGTCAAAGCCAGCCTCATTGTAATATGGCTCATTGACCAGAATCAGACCTAAAGGTGTGGAAACAATAAAAGAACCATATAAAAACAAGATCCACTATGCAGCATTAATACAGTCAACAACAACATAACTGGAGTTCTCTTTTTTTACCTTGTATAGAGATAAGCACTTGAAGTAAACTTGATTTGCTGGTCCATCTTTCAGTACCCTGTGAAAAGATACATACAAAATCATACATCAAGACTTACCATTATTCAAACAACACAATGGAGGACATCAAGCAACATTCTATTTTAAGACAAAAATACAGCAATAACCAAATGGGGTTAGGGTTGGGTATTTTTTGGGGTTATTTCAATACTGGTGCTAAATAGATGCTTTTAAAAAGGTGCTAAAATGGTGCCTGAACTGATACTTTTGAGCCACAAAATTATGGTGGATGACTCTAGAAAAACTTATTACATTTTTTTTTATCATTTTAATTGAACAGTATAATTAAAAGGTATTTATCAATTCATATTTTATATATTTAAATTGCATTAATATATTTCTTTTGATCATTTGCTTGTTAGTATGAATGCAAGATTTGCATTATGTAATTAACCTTACATTAGCTTACCACTAACCTGTGGAAAGGCTGTCATCAAATCAGTTAATACCTTTTTTCTAGAGTTGAGGCTTGAGTCGTCATGCGTTTACATGCATATTACACTAATACTCTGATTTTAATATGATTTTAATTTTAAGAGTCCTCCATGTAAACAGTGAATTAGTATTAGTATAGGAGTATTCCTATTTTAGTGGCATTATTGAGGTGCAATACAGACATGTAAACACTTTAATCAAATTGTTACCATCATGAAGGACTGTTACATTTGGCATCAGGATATTTCATACATACATGGCTTTTGACACTCTCTGCACCTATCGAGTCAGTAAAGGGCTAAAGTGACCGCATCACAAAATGCGAAGTTTTTTTCTTTCTATTCGGCATGCAGTATCAAATTCCATTAAAACAACATTAGGTTCAACGTGTTTCCACTACCTTACACGCAACTTTTGTAAAAATACCTGCTGCACGTTACGATGTCAGAATTCTTGCTTGTAAAATGTAGCCATACTTTAGAATGCTTAGTTTAAGCAAATTACCTACACGTACCTATGCGTGACTTTGATGTACCCCTTGATGCTTACGTATATGTCCTTTACGCAGCACCAATGGCACTGTAATTTGGCACCGAAATTCATATGCTAATTCGGTCCGGTGCATATCGTTTACATTTTGGTACCCAACCCTAAATGGGGTAGTGCAAATTCAGGAATATATCAGTCAGAAATTAGATCAGACAGCAGGTTATCTCACCTTTCCAATCCAGGTGCCAAGAAGACTAACACAAACCTTTCCATTATCATAAAGGTTAGGATTAAGCCGCCCGCTACACTGAGACAGATAACGGAAAAGAGGAGGAACAGCAGGATAGATATTAGGAAGCTGGATATCAAAGAGAAAGAGTCCATCCTCGTAGGGAGTGCGGTGAGGGCCCTTAATGAGAGCTGAAAAAAGGTCCTAAAGAAAACAGAAAAGGATAATTAAAAAAGACTGATCATATCCCTTATTTTGAGGGATATTTGAGAATAATTTTAATACTGTACATAGTAATAGTCTATTATAAATTAGGTTGTGTGCATGTCACATTCACCATTCTGTCCTCAAAGGTTTTCACCATGATACCATCAGGCAGAGAGGTGGCCAGCAAGGCCATTTCTTTCCTTACAGTGCTAAAGAACTTCTTTGCCTCTGCTGGCTGAAATTCCATTTTTTTAAATGAGTGGGTGTCTATATAAAAAGAGAGAAGGTTTATAACAAGATTAGAGAATAAAAATATAGAATAAATAATATATAGAAAAAAAAAAACTTTTTCATGCTAATTTAAAAAAGCAAAACTTGCAACAACAACAAAAGTATGTACCTGGTACCCATTCCAAAACAGAAAACACTTCCCCTTTAGCACTGGTAAAGGTGACACCTGGTTTGCCTCCACTCTGCTGACACAAAACTGGAGTGTCACTAGGCCACTCAGAACGCACAGGTGTCTGTGGTTCCGTTAACACTGGAGCAATAATCCTTTCCTCTTCTACAGGAGCCTCCATTTTATCTTCTTCAACAATGGCAACATTGTCTAGAGTCTTTTTCAAATTCTCCTGAAGTTTCTTAATGTCATCCAGAAAGCGTTTTTCCTTTGTGGGTTTGATATCAGCAGGGGCTGTGGCAGCAGTTGCAGCTGATGGTTCTGCTGTGGGAGAGGTTGGTGATCCAGTCCAGAGCTGCTCAACAGTCATGTTCTTTAAACTTTCCAAAATCTTTAGGGCTTCTTTAAGCTCACGAAATCCCCTTGGTGGAGCTTCCTTACTGGGCTTTTCCTCAGGTGTAGCAACACCACCTAAAAACAATTAATATTAATTGTTACAAAGTGTGCACTGTTCACCCAAACCAATAAGCAGGGCATATCTGCAGAAGTTAACAAAATTCTTTGTAGGACCTTGCTCACAGTATCCTGTTTATTTATCCACAGTAGGAAGATATGATACTTTTGCATGAATATACATAAATAAACCACATAGCAAATCTAGTCAGTTAAAGCAGGGGGAGATGGAGTGCTTTAGGGTGCTTTCACACCTGCAGATCGATTCTTTTGTTCTGAAACAGGGATTCAAATTGTTACAATGTTGCACTTTGTTCTTGGTGCGGTTCACTTTCACACGGCAACTTTTCTAAACGGACCAAAATAACTAAAACAGGTCACATGCAAATAAGCTCTCCTCACATTGGTCAGAGTTTCAGGGTTTACTTTGCAGAGTCCCGTTCGCCTATCATGCATCCTTATTTTAATTTATGGCAATGAGCAATAAGACATTATAAGCGAAAATGTGCACTTTAATTTTAAATGGTGACACCCACAGACAGTCACCAAAAATAAATCAGACTTTCTCATACATAGCCGTTGGCTAGAATTATGCATAGGCTTTACATAATAGAGAGAAACAACCGATCAATCAAGACTTCAGTTCGCTAAATAAACAGCTGTTGTTAATAGTTCAGCATAGTTTCATTTTCGCATTTGACATGAAACGCACATTTACCGGTAGGAATGACATCCCACCCTACTCATAATTCTCTTTTCATATAGGCCTATGCCTATTACATATCCATAACCCACTGTGATATAGCCTGGTTTGTTAGTTTGTTGGATCGTTTTGCTTTCTCACAACAATTGATCCACTCCAGAGTTTTATTTCAATCGAGCCGAGACCACCTCATTCATGCAATCTAAAGGCCGATTGTTTTGGCGCACGATTGCTGGATTTACATATGCCAAATGAACCGCGCTAACTGTGGAAATGTGCCAAGTTCCAAAACAAAAGTCTAGGTGTGAAAGCACCCTTAGATTAACTTAAAAACAGTTTACACAAAACTAAGCTATTTAAAAAGGTCAATGTCTGTGTAGCTGAGGTCAACAGGTCAGTTATTGTCATTACTTTGCCATTTAAATGTGTATTTCAGTGTGTCCGTTAATTTTCACAAATTTGTTGATCTATTTATCTTATTGCATTAACCTTTTGAACTTTTACCACATGCATAGAAAAATCTGAGGCAAGACTTAATTTTCTTTGTTTTTTAGATGTTTGTTTGGGTGTACAAGACTAGCTGTCATACTTGATTGTTTGAAAACACATTATTGTAAGTTACAATATTACAATACTTTTCTCCCCAGCTTTACAGAATATACTCTGGTTGTTCTACGTTTGATGAAAGCAAGCCCTGCAAAAAACGAAATGTTTTGTTATTGGTTAGTTATGCTAGTGTGTTATGATTGGTGAACAGCTTAGGTGATGTTTCATTATTGCCATGTCCCTCAAACAAGAAGCGCAGAGATGGCGAGACAGCCAGCGATGACGACAAATTGAGTCAAGGTATTGGCTACATTGAAATGCAAGTCAAAGTAAATTTAGAAATCACTACTTACTTTTTTATTTGCATTTTTTTTTTTAAATAATGTCCCAACCTTTTCTGATTTGGGGTTATAAGTGTTACTTTCCATCAAAGTTTAACTTAACTTTAACAACATATGTATTTACAATAAATGCTGCAAACATATTTCAGATTTTATCAGTTTAAGACTCCAGTACAAGACACAGTTGAAACTCAATACTCATGCATTTCTCTTTCAGCTCATGAATGCAGATTTTTTTTACATGCATGTTTTTGCGCTGCAACACAGGCTGAATGCATATAACTGAATACCCAAATTAACATCAGTTCAGATTGGTGGAGGACAACAGCCAAAATTAAATTTCAATCAAAAATTTAAAACCATGATTCGAACCGAACCGACAATTTTGTCAAACCCTTAATGTTTATATATTTAGAAATGTTTATATATGTAAATATATATATATATATATATATATATATATATAT
>LR812524.1:26724404-26729404 GCA_903798195.1 Danio kyathit | reverse complement strand
CACGTTTAACAAATATAGTGAGATTAGATCCAGCGAGAGATCCTTGATGAACAGTCTGACGAGCACAGACAGCACAGCTCTCATATGGGTATGCACTCAAAGCACGCTGCAGCGCATGCCAGAGAGTGTATGTGTGGTCACGTGATGTGCGTTTTCACCGTTTAGTGTAGACATAGAGCTGTTCAGAAACGCTGAGTAAAATGCTAGTGTGGACGCGGATCGTTTTTATTCTAAAACGCCGTTTTAAAACTGAAACGTACTAGTGTTAATGGGGCCTAAGAATAAACTTCACTGTGGCTGTACATTTCTTTTTCTACAAACTTTTTGGAACGTGATTAGTTAATATTTTTATATACATTTCAACAACATGTTAGTATTTAAAAAAAGCTGGATAGCAGGCAAATATTTCAGTTCAGAAGAAAAGTTGCCCCCTCTCTTATAATTTATAAATTTGTTATAACTGAAAATTGAGAGTGAAATTACAATGGGACTTTTTTGTAGATATTTTTGAAATGCTACAAAAAATTG
The DNA here is from genome assembly GCA_903798195.1 of Danio kyathit. Classification (NCBI taxonomy): domain Eukaryota; kingdom Metazoa; phylum Chordata; class Actinopteri; order Cypriniformes; family Danionidae; genus Danio; species Danio kyathit. Next base: position 26,728,876 of record LR812524.1, on the reverse strand, counting down.
CAGCTATTACGCAAGTAAAAATGCATTCTATGTCTTCAAATAAATGTTTATGTTTTATATGACGTGGTAAAATTAAAAAAATAAATTTTACATGTAAAGGTTTATCTGAAGGATATTTAATATATTTAATATTTTGAATTGCAATATGCTTCGGAGAATCACTCTAGACATGCTGTTTTAAAACATGTGTGCATGATCTTAGTAATCAACAGAAGCAGAAGACAAGCTACTGTAATACAGCACAAAATATTTCAAAAAATGTCACCTAAATGATGTATTTAAACTTCTTAATCAAATAAAAAATGTGGGGAGAAAATACAGAAAAGGTACACTTTTAGAGTAAAATAAGCTTCATATAAAAATAAAAAATACAATAAAAAGTTCATGCACATAAACATATTTGATCAAAAGAGATGTACAGTATTACTTATTTATATGCATTAGTCAATGCACACGCTACATTCCACTAAATTCCAGTGTGTCCACCCTTATGCTCCACCACAGCCGGAAGAACTTTAAGCAGTCTGTTTATGTACTTGTTGTATGCCGTTGATGTAAGTTTCTCGAACCAGAATTTTTTTTTATGGCAGCAACCAACTCAGACTTTGTAGTTGGTTTTGCTACTTTTCGAATATAATCTTGCCACACTATTTCAATAGGATTCATATCCGGGGATTCTGTCAGAGTCTTGACCCAGTTTATGCCCTATGCAACAATGACTTTGCTTGCAGCAGTGTGCTTCGCGTACCTCCGTGAAGTTGGCACCACATAAAAACAAATAATCCCCAAAACTATGCCATTCGTTTGTGCTATGTTTGTGCTGATTTGTGCCGCAAAAACGAACGTTTGTGCTGGTTTGGGGTCTGAGATATTAAGCATTATTTCTCTTTGACCGTGTGACGTCCCTTTCCACCCCATGTTGGTCAAAAGACTTCAAATCAGCACAGGTCGTCTGTGCTTGATTTGTGCTGGTTTGTGCCGTAAAAAAACACTGTATCTGTTTTCCTCCTTTAGATATAAGCAAAATATTTCGGAAGCCGTGACGTCACTCTCCACCCCATTTCCTCTAAATCGCCCCGAACTGGTGTCATTCGTTTGTGCCGTTAAAACAAACACTTTATCTATTTTTGTTGTTTAGATATAATTCAAATATTTCGGAAGCCGTGACGTCACTGTCCACACCAGGTTGTCTAAATCACACCAAACTGAATGAAGGAAAACAGGCAGTCATAACAGTGGACAAATTATACATAGATGGACAGTTATTTCGTGATAAGGGCATTACCCCCTGGCTTTTTTGAACACATCACTTCCATAATAATCCTCTATCTATCTACATATCCTCCTAATATAACTGAGTTATGTTTTTGATATTGCACTTAGGTCTCATCCTCCTCCCACTTTAAACGTCATGTTGGTCTTTCCGTTTTTTTTTGTCTGGTCATTACTCTATTGTGTATGTTATGTTATGTCCATGTCTAAATTATATGTTTATCAATATATCAGTAACATTGTATTGTCATACACACACACACAGGTACAATACCACACCCTGTCAAATTCATATACTCACATTTATACATACGCAGTACTAATAAACCCACATATTAATATACATCGCTATCATTTACTTCTTTATTTATTATTTTTCTGAGAAACGTCACCAATCACTTTTTCAGCCTGGAACGTCCGTGGACTAGGCTCCCAGGCAAAGAGGATCAAAGTGTTTAACCATTTAAGTAAATTACAAGCAGATATATGCCTTCTACAAGAAACTCATTTATCAGAATCCGATCAAAACAAAATTAAATCATCACAGTACAATCATTTATACTCCGCCCACTACAACACAAAACAGAGAGGAGTGTGTATCCTAATAAATAAAAAAATCTCATCTGCTCATAACACCACCATTAAAGACCCAGAGGGACGTTTCATCATAATTAACATTTTAATTAACAATAGCCCACTCACAATAGGCAACTTATACGGCCCAAACACAGATGACCCATCTTTTTTTCAGAATTTTTTTACCTCCATTTCAAATCTCTTTAATTGTCCCGTCATAATAGTAGGTGATTTCAACACAGTTTTAGACCGGACTACAGACAGATCTAACAACATCAGCAATAAACGCATCTGGAAATCTGCAGATACTAGGGATGTGCACAATTATTCGATTAATCGATTATTCGAACGCATCAGCGACGATGGGGCATGAAAACGATGATCGATTAGCTCTAAAATTAAATTACTTTAAATCTTTCTGATTGGTTATGCTGGTATTTGGGCGGTAGTTTGATATTTGATTGATTATGGCTGCAGGGAGTTGCGGTCCAGCGAGACCTAAGCGCAGATGGAGTATAGGGGGTCACACACCAGAAGCGCCGCGTCGCGCCACGCAGCGCATTTCAGAATTCTAAATGGTTTCAGGGTACACAGGTGCCCAGCCACGACTCAGGACACTTCATATTTCTGCCGCGCCACAGAGCGGCATCTGAACAGTAGGCTAAGCACCCTTGCCCAGTGGTACCTGGCTGTTCCTGCAACTTCTGTGGCTGCTGAGCGCCTTTTTTCCACCGCCGTCTAATTGAAAATAAATTTCGCACTCGGCTTTCATCGGAGCATGTAGACCGACTGATCTTTTTGAATAAAAACATGTAGTCCTTCCTTGTGTTAAGTTTTATTAACCATGCATGGTAAAATATTCAGGCTGTTTTTGTTTTAAGTTTACGCAGCCAAATTAGGCTATACTACTAATTTTAGTTAGGCTATGTGCTAGAGATGCGCGGATCAGCTGAAATGTCACCCGAATCCGCTCCTTCATTCTAATCATCCACTCGCCACCCGCCCGCACATATTATTTTATCTGATATATTTGGATATATATATATCCGCACCCGAGCCCGCACCCGATCGACACTTTAATAATTCTAATTCTTTGTTTTAAGCATGATGATAGGTCACTGTGAATCGTTCGTTATTAACAGCAGATTCTGCATTTACATATACAGGAAAAAGATAACAAAAACGGTGTCACTTCAGCCTAAACATCAGCTATAGCATATATGTTGTTTACTTGGCCTTTTTCTTTGCACTATGCTTGGGCGTCTCATCTTCACATTCTGCGAAGTCCACTCTCTTTTTTTTTGCTGGTCAACTGCTATGACCCGCGACCCACCCGCAATTAATCATAATGTATTTTTTTTATTACAACCACAGCACCCACGGATAAAACCGCCATCCGCGCATCACTGTGCTACTTAACAGTCGTTTGGTTAAGTTTTGGTGAAACTTTATTTTTGCAAACCTTTTACAAAAAAAAACAAACAAAAAAAACTTTTTGATCCACATCTGTTGTGATGCTGCTGAAGTAAAATATTGTTTTGGTAAAAATGTCAGTTGAATAAAATAACTGAAATGCAGAGTATCATATGTGTGTTTTTATTGTTGTTGTCAACAATATAGAAAAAGGTAGATTATAGTTTTAAAAACGAATCCAAAATATTTATAGTAATAATAAGACACATATTGAAGGGGATAATACTGTAAAATAACTTTGGTTTCTTTTTTCTGCGCGGCTTCAGTTGCCGTTGTATTAAAGCGCCCTGTAAAGGGAGAACCGCATCCAATTTCTAGTTGGCATGTAGTTTAAGCTCACATGTATTTTGTGTAGATAAACACAATTTGTAATATAACATTTTCGTATTGTGTCTCTAGGCTTTATGATTAATTTTATTTACAATGCGTCAATTAGAAAACCTACATGCCTCATGTCAGTGGCGGTTCTAGTTTAAATGGCGCCCTGGGCGAACCACCTGCTTTTAGAAATGTAATTAGAAATAAATAAAATTATTATTATTATCATTACTATTATTATTATTATTATTAATATTGTACAATTATTATTCTAAATAAATAACAGAAATCAATCCAAAATGTAACTGGAAAAAATGTAGACACATCTGTAGTGATAAGCTAAGATCTCTTAAGAAATCCTTTGCTTGAATATTAAAGTCAATTCTATAGAATACAAAGAATATATATTTTATGTAATTATCTGTAGTCTTAGACCCGACTCATGGCTGAAAATTAATGTTATTAAGTCTTACCTCCCTGATTCATCATCTCTCCTTTCTGCTTCATAGCCATATAGTCAAAATAAGATCATCATTATATTATAACTTTAGTTTTGTCGACTTGCAAAGCTCGCTGTGCGCCGACACCTCTGCATAAATGTTACTCCGATTTCACAGTACATAAGCGGCGTGTATTTTACCGGCGTCATGTAGCCTAAACAACCGGTAGGCCTATTCACACCGGGAGCAGAGCAGCACGTGAGGCGCGCGGGAATGGTTTTCTGCTCGCATACATGCATCAGTTTGCTTTCACCACCGTTGTTTCGGTTGCACATAGACAATAACAAACTTGCACATGCAAAATACGCCAAATGTGAATGGCCTCTAACGTCT
>LR812524.1:26641904-26721904 GCA_903798195.1 Danio kyathit | reverse complement strand
GACACATTTATGTTGTCATCAAGTGATTTCTTTCGATACTTACAATTAAGAAGCTATATTAATTTAATTAATCTTTATTTTTATAGCGCTTTTACAATGTAGATTGTGTCAAAGCAGCTTAAAAGATTATAGTAAATTGAAACACTGTCAGTCCAGTTTTCAGAGTTCAAGTTCAGTTTGACAAATATTACAAATATTCACGTCAGTTTTCTCTTACGTGTGTCTTAGTTTATTTACTTACACCTGACTGCACCCTTTATATTGCAGGTGTGTATTTCATTCAGACTTTTGCTTGTGCTTATTGCTTAATTTTTTGCTTACACTTGTGCTTTGCAATCTAGTTTGCTAACTCGCGCCTGTTCTCTCTCACGTGCGTCGTCCATTTACATATTCTGCCTAATTACACCCTTTATATTACATTGTAAGTCATTTTGTGCTGGTGCTCTGCTCTCTCTCTCTCTCGTTCTCTCTCTCTCTCTTTCTCTTCAGTGCCTATTGCTCATTCATTTTATACACACTCTCCAGCTCCCTTTAACTCAATATACTACTGTGGTAAGTCAGAATTTACTTCAACTCACGGTAAGTAAAAATGGCTTTTCCTGTTCTTGTCACATGCATTTCCTGCCACATGATTAGTGTTTCTCTCTCTGTCAGCAACAAGGACTTTACATGTGATAAATGTAAGGAAATAGTTAGGCTGACAGAGAAGATCTCAGAATTAGAGACACACATCCAAACACCCATAGGCGTTCTGGTCTAAAAAAGGAGGTGTGTTGAGGCGCATTGCTGGCGCGTTGCTGTTTTGAGAAACTAGAATAGACTGTTTAATAAACCAGCTAAGAGGAGGTCTAAAGTCCAGCGCAGAGCGCGTTAGTTGTGCGCCTCGCTTAAACATTGCTTAATACACACAGGATGTAGAGCAATATGCAAATATCTTTACAAATAAAAAAAGAATTAAAGGATTAAACTATTACAAAAATTATTACTTTCTAGCCTACATAAATATAAAAACCACTGCCTCCATGCCTTCATCTCGGGGGGCTTTTTCAGTTTATTCATGACAAATTGCTTTTGTATAATGTTATTATTAGTAGTAGTATTATATGCATATTTATATTTGTTTTATTAAAAACAAGCTTAGATTTGCCCACCTATCAGGTTTTAGACAATATAGGGCACAGCATGTGTATTTAGATATAACTCAGTTTTTTGACCACACTTCATTATTATTGATCATTTATTAATTTGCTGGAAATTAAAACTGAATTTAGAAATAGTTTTGAAACAAATCTTTGCGCTTAAACGAAATTAATTATGTATAGGCTAATGGATGTCTGTGTGTACAACACGTTTCCTTATCCACAAGAGTGAAAGTGAAAGTAAAGAATGAGAAGGCTCATTCTCGTGCTGTAGATGCTCCGTTTTCTCACTAGAAGCATTCAGTATTTCCACTTACAAAGTCCGCCATGTAAACAGCAAATGTGCCATAGTGAGACGCAACTGACTCTTAAAGGGAATGGTTTAGTCTCCAAACACACCTATAACTCATTTAAAAGAATAAGCTCAACCCTGTTAAACCATGTGCCGTGGCGCAAAGCGGAATTTCCCGTCCTTAAAATAGCAAAAGTGGATTCTGACACGCCCTTAATGCTTTTGCACCCTGCGCTTTGGACTTTGCACCGAGATCATTAAAGTAGGGCCTCGTAAGTTCATTCCAATATCAAACAGGTTTAGCCCCCTCAGTGATACACCCACTGAAAAACCTGATGAAAGTGCCCTAGTAATTGGCGACTCCATAGTACGAAACGTGCAAATAGAGACACCAGCCATCATAGTCAAATGTGTGCTGCCAGCCAGAGTGCCTGACATCATGTCAAATTTGAAAGTGCTGGCTAAATCTAAACATAAGTTCAGTAAGATCGTTATCCATGTTGGTGCTAATGATGTTCGGCTATGTCAGTCGAAGATCACTAAAAGTAATGGTAAAGAGGTGTGTGATCTTGCAAAGACGACGTCAGACACCGTAATATGCTCTGGTCCCCTGCCCGCTTATTGTGCTCCACAGTTCCACAGCCGACTCTCATCACTCAATGGCTTGATGTCAAAGTGGTGCCCAATGAATAGCATAATTTTTAAAAATATAAGTTTTGTAGACAATTCGTCAAGTTTTGGGGGGAGACCTGACCTGTTGAAGTGAGATGTTCTCCATCCCACCCAGGCTGGCATATAGTCTTAGTGTTGGCACTTGACTAACTGGGGCGCAGGTCAGGGAGTAGACAGATTGGCTTGACCAGTCTAGCCTCCACAGTTTATTTAACTTAGATAATCCTCAGCACATAGAGCCACTTAGATATAAAAACACAGAGACTGTGTGTGTTCCCTGAACCTCTAAATATAAAAAACTCCCTAAAGGGGGACTTCCGGTGGAGAAAAATGGAATGGACGCACTTTCTTTAGCTCCATCTGACCAAACCAAATTTTCTTACTTAGATCAATTTATATGTGAAAATAATATTGCACTTCAGTACGCTAAACAACAGAGATGGGAGTAAGTCACACATGTGCAAGTCACAAGCAAGTCTCAAGTCATAACCTTCAAGTCTCAAGCAAGTCGAGTACATTTTTGTCGGAATCAAGTCAAGTCACTGCTTATTTTAAGTCACGTCAAGTCAAGTCATAGCTTCAACTTTTATATAAATATACCTTAAAATGTTTTTTAAAATTTTTAAAAAATGCATTTATTCTAGCTGAATCAAAACAAATAAGACTTTTTTTCAGAAGAAAAAATATTATCATACATACTGTGAAAATTTTCTTGCTCTGTAAAGCATTATTTGGACAAATCAAAGGGGGGCAAATAATTCTGACTTCAACTATATATATATAAACTGTCATTTGAAGTGACACTTTCATCACTAGTGAATCAGATGGCTTTCTGCTTTGGGAATGTGTGTGCTTACTTCAAAGCCATTACAATATCATGCTATTAATTAAACGAGACCCTAAATCACAAACCCAATCTTATAGTGCACAAGTACGTTTTTTGGGAAAAAAAATTATTGAATCAAAATGACCATTTTTTTCTTTTATTACAAAAAAACATTATTGTTTTAAAAGTAAAGATCATCTCCCTCAAATACATTTTGTACATTTCAATAACTCCAATAAAAAAATGTTTTGATTAGTAATATGCACTGCTAAGAATAAACTCTAAAGGCAACTTCGAACCTTTAGATTCCAGATTATATATATATATATATATATATATATATATATATATATATATATATATATATATATATATATATATATATATATATATATATATATATATATATATATATATATATAATATATATGCTATTTCACAGATTAGTTACAGACAGATTTTGAGATCCATGGTCTGAAATGGTTTCTTGTTTTGCCTGACTTGATTCTTCTTTTTTAAAAATGTATTGGCGGAAAAAATGATGTATGCGAGAGAAAGAAATATAGCAATATAGGAATATGGCATTTAACAAATTGTTTTAATACAATCTTATTTTATGATTAAAGTTAACCGCTAACATGTCAAAAACTTAAATATTAAACATAAGCATACAAAAGCAATAATATCAGTGCTTCCCATAGATTTGATATACTTATGGTGGTAGCCGAATTGAAACAAACCATTTACCCACATCACATAAATAGTTCACTATATGCGACAAACAAAACAAAATTAAATTTTTAACAATAATTTCATTTATTATGAAACTGTTATACTGTTTGTTTTCAATGGGTTAAAGTGAAAAAAATAGAGACAGTATCTCTAAAAATTACAATAATTACAAGATTAAAACGTGTAGATTATTTAAATAAGGCAAATGCTTTGATTAATCATTACTAATGGTGTAGGTATATTTTGCAGCCAGTTTAGACCAGTCATTCCGAGTATATAGTTGTTTTTCTGAGCCGTTTAGATTCAAGAATGAATTATTGAATGTTTCTCTCGCGACTGTGTGCGCAGTCAACTGCAAAGCCAAGCGAAAATAGGCTTAAATAAAAAGACAATGCAAAACACATATGATTAACAAACGACAGATTTAGAAAGCAAAAGCCGAATCCCGGACATTTTAAGACATTTAGAAACCCGTCCGGACGAATTTTGTAAGTGCCTAAAAGGCACGTCTCTGTGGGTCTGCAGTGCGGGGTGCTGACTGTTCACGCGCACAGAGAATGAAACGTGTGACGAGAGAGGATTTTCCACTACATCAATCGTGAAGGTTTGGTTATATTAGACGAATACAAAATAGTAAGCCCAAGTAAAGTCTATCTGTGGGCACTGAGTCAGACTATAACAAATAGTATAAACTTTGATTAGCCAAGACGGAGCGCCTTCTGTCACCGCATTATCTGATGGCCGAATAGCAACTGAATCGTTCTAATGAATCTAATGAATCGATTAAAGTGGTTCTTCTTAATGAACCGATTGATCCAGTTCAGCAAATCCAACTGATTCTTTTAAAATGGTTTGCATTTCCAATAAACACTAATCCACAAATTACTTAAAGTTACCTACTTTTTAACTTGCCTGGAACTCCCTCTGACATGGAAAACAAACTATATCCCAAGATATCCATTTAAAAAATCATCAACAACTCGAGTCAGGAATCGGTTGCAGTGCATTATTCCGGACAGTACAGAGAACCTGAATCTTTCAGACCGATCTGAGAATCGAGGAGGTGTTAATACTGCGCATGCGTGAACTTTCGGTTTTGTTTTGTTTATAAATGCATAAAGCATAATATATAACAAACGGTTCTGTATTTAACAAAAAAACATGTTATTTCGAGTCATTTAACTCAAGTCCAAATCCAGTCTCAAGTGATGACAGTCAAGTCCAAGTCAAGTTGAGTCTTTTTTGGATATTTGTCAAGCAAGTCTCAAGTCCTAAATTTTGTGACTTAAGTCTGACTCGAGTCAAGTCATATGACTCGAGTCCCCCATCTCTGCTAAACAATGACAAAGCTGAACAAAGTTAAAAAAAGGAAAGGAGCTGATGAGGAAAAAACAAAAGTAATGAAAGCGAGCAAAGGAGCTAAAGGAGCAAATGCTAACGGTTGCACCGCATCATCAGTTAGCAACGACAATCTCATGCTTGCTATCAATACTCTTAGCGCTAATATGGACAAAAAATTTGATGACATTTCGAGTTCTCTTGCCACAATAAAGAATGCAGCGGATGAAGTTGTTGAGCGAGCGGAGAAAATAGAACAAACGGCGAATGAACATGAACAGCGAATAGATGCCCTGGAGCAGCTGTGCTCAAAGTTGAATGCTGAGGCGGCACAAATGCATGCAAAAATAGAAGACTTGGAATCGCGATCTCAACACCAAAATATCCGGATAATTGGAATAAAAGAAAAAGAGGAACATGGGGAGCCTACCAGGTTCGTTGAGACTCTGCTTCCAAAGTTGCTGGGGGAGGAACATTTTCAAACACTGATATAGGTGGACCGAGCGCATCGCAGTTTGAAACCGGCGACTAGCGGCAGGCCAAGGTCAATCATCGCCAGGCTCCACCACTTTCAGACCGAGGAGCTCGTCCTGCGTCTAGCCAGGCAGAATCAACCGCTGAGCTACATGGTAACACGGGTATCAGTCTACCCAGATCTGACAACGGACACTTTGAAAAAACAGCAGGTGTTCAACAGTATTAGAGAAAAATATAGAGCTATGAAGCTACGGTGTGGCTTTCTTTTCCCGGCAAGAGTCACTGTAACTGCGGATGACACGACTGCAACCTTTGAGACCCCGGAGGCGGCGAACGAATTTCTGAGCAACAAGGTGAACAGTTGGTCCAACAACAGATAAGCACTTTAAAGCTTTGACAACACGCTGTTTAGTTATATCGATGTTTTTTTGTGGACAAGTATGTAAACTGAACATTTACATGCTATCAGACTGGTTTGCTACAGAATTTATAGTGAGATTTGTTTTTTATAAAAAAAATGTCTTATTAATAGGTAAAAGGGATGGTCAAATGAAGCATATATATTAGGGCTGTAACGATACTTCGAACCGAAATATCGCGATACACCAACCACGATACGTATCGCGAAACTCTCGTGGCGTACCGCGATACTCTCACGCCCCCTGCTGCCCATTGATGAGGTTGACGTCACTTGTCTCTAACTAATTAAACCAAATTTAAGCACATATTTATTTGATCACATTTGATTAAATTGTATTAGTAATGAGGTTTTGTTCTAAATCTTATATTCTAAAGTTAGTATTTTCCAAGTGCATGTCATGTCATGTGAGTGCACGATCACTCGATTACTGCATGGTTTCCGCTACATTCATTCTTCCATGGCAGGGCGCCATACCAAAATTCACCCCACCACTGACTGATGCTTGCGCGCCGATTTTCTCTGTTGGTGCACGGGATTCTTGCGTGCCCTCGTGTATACTCTGCTCAAGTGCGCTTTCAAAAACACGCAGCTGAATTGCGATTTAATGTGTTTACACATCACGCATCAGTAACTGACTGACAGGTGCATGCAGGTGCTTTCAAAAACACGCAGCTGAATTGCGATTTAGTGTGTTTACGCATCACGCATCAGTAACTGACTGACAGGTGCATGCAGCGTGTGAGGCTGGCAAATATGACCGCTTTCAGTTAAGATGAACACAGTTTCCATAATTATACTTTATAGACAATAGATAATGCTTTATAATACTTTAAAATGTATAGATGAGGTTATCTTGATGGAGTTTATAGCCGTTTCACTTTACTTCAGGAAGCATTTATGCCGCTCGGGTCTATTGGAGACATTCATAAATATTTCTAGCAAATCTAATGAAGGTTGGAGACATACATGTTACATAAACACACTAAGGAGCACTTGAGCGGAGTATATATGGGGGCATGCTGGACGGAGAGAATAGGCGCGCAGGCAATATATTGACATTGCAGTTTTCAGCGCCGTGCACCGCATTCTTCCCTATACTCAACTGTAGAATAAAATAAATACAAATATGACGTTCACCTCTTACCTGATGTCTTTAACAATAAATTTACTATGTGTTTGCAAAATGGAAGTCATAAGACATCTTCCCTATCCACCTTACTCTGAGAAAAGAGTGAACTTGAGGAGGTATAGCTCAATGTAACGGGAAATAGCCAACAATAGCTGAGCCAAAAACTAACAAACAAACCAATCAAAATAAAAATGTACAAAAATATCTCAGAGTGGGCAAAAGTAATGCTAAATAATTTTGTCCAAACAAAAGTTAAGCAAAAACAACGAAAATCATAATCATGTTGACAAAATACACGAAAAACGAGATCAAAGGAAGATGCGCTCTTCTTCGCTTTTTCTTGACGGGCTTTTTATATCCCCGCGCTACGACACCAAGTGATGATAGATTGGTCTCCTGACCAATCAGCTGTCGTGAAGGTGGACATACAGAAATGACAGGCAAGGAGAGAGAGAGGGTAAGAGCGAACGGGAGGCTAAAATACAACCAGCTAAAACCGTAACATTAGTTTCAGACAAAACTGCAGTGTATTCTCTTTGCTTGCGTGCCGATTTCCTCTGTTCGTGCGCCCTCAAATATACACGCTCAAGTGCAGATCTTTATGTGGGCTTTCAAATAACCGCTGCTGAAGTGCGATTTAGTGCGTTTTTGTGCGTTTTGCGACATTAACGTGTCCTGGGGTGGAGTGAGGCGGCTATAGACTCCAGCAAGATAAAGTAATTGTATGCAGAGCCATTGACATTTATCAGTTAAGTATAATTATGGAAACTGTTCATCTTAACTGAAATTAACTGAAATATTTCATATGTTCTTAGAGAGGACAAGCCTGTTTATCTTTCACTATAGTCTACACTGCAGTTATTTATTTAATTTGAGTTTACTTTCTTAAGATGGCTGCACTAAAGAAAATTGTTTTTTCTGACTACTCTATATTGGAGGTATTTATTTCATTTTTGTTGTTTACTCCGGTATCCTGACTGTACTAAAATGTGATGGCAAAGTTAATAAAGAAAATGTTTAGTTGTTCTTGTTATTAAGTGAATCTATTGTTCCTTAGCATTGCTGTTAAGATGACATCAACCCTAACCCCACAGCAAACAGAAACCGAACTGAACCGTGGCTCCAAAACCGTGAACCGAACCGAATCGTGCCTTCGTTACACCCCTAATATATATGCTTCCAGTGGTCTAACGTCGCATGATGGGAACCTACATTAAAAACATTTTGATGTTAGGTTTAAGTGAAGAAGAGGAGAGTGAAAGACTTGGGGGTGATATGGGGATATGTTCTTTAAGTTCTGTGAGGGACTATGCAATTGCTATGTCAAATATCTTATTTAATGGTATATAGTTTATGTTTTTCTATGGGCACTTTTTCAAAAGCATTTATTAAATGACTACAAAACTGAGTAATTCACCTGAGGGGTTGGTCCGATTTTTAAATTGGAATGTACGCGGTTTGAATAACCAGCTAAAAAGGGGGAAAGTATTTGCACATATGAAGACATTTAAAGCAGATATACATTTTCTTCAGGAAACACATCTGAAAAAGACGCCGCAAAGATGGCTTCAGCCTGCTTGGGCTTTCCAAATTTATCAATCTAACTTTACAACAAATGCTAGAGGGGTTGCTATCCTTATTAGAAAAAAGCTTTCCGTTTATACATAAACTATTTCAGATCAAAATGGTAGGTTCCTTATAGTACAGGGGATAATTAACCAGATGTCAATAACACTAGTTAACTTGTATATGGAACGAATTTTGATGATCCAGCATTTTTTACTAAAGTAATTGAAGCTATCCCAAATCTACAAGACACAAATGTAATTATTGGAGGAGACTTTAATTGTGTCTTAGATCCAACTATTGATAGGCAACCAAGTCAGCTTATTATATCTAAGTCTTGTGCAACTATTAATAATTATATTAAGAATATATAGTAGATATCAATACAGTAGATATCTGGAGAGTACTCCACCCTTCTGACAGAGATTATTCCTTTTTCTTTTCAGTATATAAATCTTATTCGAGAATTGATTATTTTTTAAATGATTCTAAATTAATATCTAAAACTGTTGATTCAAAATATCATAATATGGTTATATCAGACCACTTCCTACATTCATTAGATTTATAATCGAGGGAGAATATACATAGTGAATGAACTATGTATGAATGAACAACTTATTAAAAGACACATGCTTCTGTGATTATATAAGGGAGAAAATAGATTTTTTTCATTTCTACTAATGACAAAGGCGATGTTAACGATGCAACTTTATGGGAATCTATGAAAGCTGTATTAAGGGGAAACATAATAGCATATGAAATAGGTGAAAAGAAACGTGAAAAGGGTAAATTAAAGAACTTGAGAACTTTTTAGCACAACTAGAAACGGAATATAGAGAAACTCAAAAGACGGAAACTCTTAACAAAATTGTAAAAGTAAAATATGAATATAATACACTTATGTCGAAAGGATGTACTCAAAATGCTTAACCAAGTTAAACAAAAATATTTTGAATTAGGAGACAAGCCACAAAAGTTGAGGCAGGCTCAAGCATTGCGTGCTATACACTCCATCAGATCGAACAGTGGCAATCTAATAAATGACCCAATTGATATAATTTTAATGTTTTGCTAGATTTTATGAAGATGTCTATAGGATATCTATCTCAGGAAAACACAACTGCAAGTAGGGGTGGGCGATATGGAAAAAAATATCATATCACGATTTTTTCTGGGGAAGTCACGATTCACTGTTTTTATCCCGATTCTTTTTCAAGTTGGTTTTAAGTATTATTTTGCAAATTACAAAGGTACAATACAACCAAACTAATGTCCCCATATAAAAATATACTCTTACCATGTATGTTTAAGAATATTTCAGGGCTCTTAACCAGTTCAAGGAACGGAAACGAATGACATTTCGACAAGATCAACTTTAATCGTTCTGAACAGAAACGTTTACAGTTAGCTGGTTAATAATGTTATTTTATCGTTCTCTTTATTACATGAATTTGGGAGACAAAAAGCATTCATTTAAATAAAGTGTAGACCTACAAATGCGACTGTGGAGCATACAACGTGAAATGCCCGCGAAGCAGATGTCATAAGCGAGAGTCGTTTCTGATGCAACCTTGTCTTAAAGGTTACCGACAACCTGCTCTTTCATGTACAAAGGTATGTTTCGGTTTAAGTTTTTGCTATTAAAACTTGTATTTATACAAAACGAAATATTGATTGTCAATTGTTTTTAGATGGGTCTCCATAAAGAAAATCCTTTTGTTAATATTTCTCTTATGACAAATCATCTGATAAATCGATCTGTATATTGAAGGATGGGCAACTCATAAACATGATAGATAGCCTAAAGTTTTGAATGATATGATCAAACCACCCAAGCATTTTCCATTCGGAGAATTACAGTAATTAATAGCTTAGTCCTTATAAACGATGCATTAATAAAATACATTATTTACAAGGCTACTGAAGAAATAACCGAATATGCATCCGCACGAGTTAGGCCAAGCGCTCGTTTTTATAAATGTCTGGCCGTGATGCGTATTTATGCCTGTCTATAAAAGATAATATAGCTCGAAACACTTTAAAATTTTAGAGAAAGTATGTTGTGGGAATAAATTTATCCAAATTAGCAATAATCTATATATATCTAAAAGGTTATATTCTTTGTTTTTTTTTAGGGTGTGACAGACCTTAAAATGTATTGGTTTCCTCAGCCCTGCTGTCCCCAAAGTAATGCAAATTGTTAGTTTCACCGCACAGCTGTGTCTATTGTCTAACAAATGGCTAAGTACTGGTCAACTAGCCGGACGGGTTCTGTCTCCAGAAGTCTCGAAGTTTCTCCCTGGTTTTTGGCTCGTCTCAGAAGTTCACAACAATGTCAAGTTTGCACAACCAATGTTTGGTCGTATTAACCTGCAACCCATAATTAAACATCATGTAGCCTACTTTTTGATTACTTGACCTGCGGATTAACCGGCACCCCTAGGCTAGGCTACACCCGTCGCAATGCGGAGCACGGCGCGAAGCATTTGTTGTTTGCTAGTTTCAGCTCTACCTCGACGCTTTCAGTTTATTCATGACAATTTGCTTTTATATAATGTTGTTATTATTATTATTATTATTATTATTATTATTATTATTCGCAGTATTATTTACTATATGCATATTTATATTTGTTTTATTACAAACACGCTAGATTTGCCCACCTGTCAGGTTTTAGACAATATGGGGTATAGCATGTGTGTTTGGAAATAACCCAGTTTTTGGACAACACTTCATTATTATTGTTTTCGTTTGCTGGAAATTAGAACTAAATTTAGAAATAGTTTTGAAACAACTCTTTGCGCTTAACAAACAAAAATAATTAGGCCAATGGATGTGCGTACAACAACTTTCCTTATCCACGAGAGTGAAAGTGAAAGTAAAAAATGAGGAGGCTCATTCTCTCATTCTCATTCTCGCGCTGCAGATGTTCTGTTTAACTGTTTTCTCGCTAGTGAAGCATTCAGTTTTTTCACTTACAAAGTCCGCCATGTAAATAGCAAATGCGCCATTTGCCACACGCAACTGACTCTTAAAAGGAATGGGATATGAGACTCTGATTGGTTTATTCTCAAAGCACATCTATAACTCATTAAAAGATTAAGCTCAACCTTGTTAGACCATGCGCCGTGGCGCAGAGCAGATCTTTTCGTTCTTAAAATTGGGGCTGTAGACTAATGTTCTGCCTTGGTGCGCCTTTTTTTCTTAGGTGCACCATACATTGCAATGAATGTAGCCTATACAATTTTAGATTTATATTAAAGATAAATAAGCCAAGACAATGAGAATTATATTATTATTACTTTTTATATCTTTAAACCAACAAAAATATCTTGTGGTATGCACTTGTTTAATAAAAATGTTTGTAATTGTATTCAACATGCAATAGAGTGCCATCAAAAAAAAACTAAACCGCATAATCTTTTGTATTTACAAGTAAAATTAATACTCGGCCTATGCCTAAATCCAAACAGCACAAAATTATTTATATATTTATAAATTACATAATTAAACTAAATAACTATAAATTACGCTAAATAACTAAAATAGGCTATATAATATTATTCTCTGATTAAAACAAAAGTGCCGCACCACTGACACAATTAATTGCATTTTTCGTTTGATAAAAATATACGGAAACGAAATAAAATCAAAAGGTGGCTAGTTTGTAATTTGTTTTAATATTATTAAAATAACATGCTTGGACTAATTAATCTTAACGGCTTTACCCTGCCAATAGGCCTTTAAAAATATTATTTTACTGTGTACTGGGTTATAATGTATATTTTACAATAAAAACTAAATACACTGTCATTTAAAACATGTAATTCATAACACATCAGAACTGTAGACCTGCAGTGTGTAAACTGTATACAGGGGGTGTTTGTCAATAGCCTACAGCACATAACGCTTTTGAACTAATATCTCAGAGAGATCATGTTAGCCTAATTTAAGAGATTTAAAAAATAAAATACATTTTTAAAAAGGAAGGCGTGTTTCAGCAATTGCCGCTGGATTAAGTAGACGGGGCAGGCTGTGTGTAGAGCCTTTAAGCGTGTCTGTCAATCAACTACTGCTGGTGAGCGGGAGCGCGCGTAAGAGCGCAGAGCCTGTATAGATAAAACCAAAAGCAAGTTCATATTATAAATATTTCACTAACAATACTTGTCGAAAATTCATTTCATTTTACCCCTCGAATAGAATTTTTAGTTGCACCATTAAGAAACCAGGGCACTCTAGAGCCCTGCAATACTTTGTAATAAAATAACGTATTAACCTTTTTTTTTTTTTTTTTTCAAGAAAACCGTTTTCGGAATGTTTTGTTTAATACTGAACGCCAGAACAGAAACGAAAAAATATAAAATCTGCTCGGAGTGAAACTAATGGATTTTTTTTTAGGTTTTAAGCCCTATATAGGGATATAACGATTTTTCCGAAAAAGTGGATCGTGCAGTAATTATGATCGTCCACGATCAAATATCGTGTTATCACACAGCCCTAACTGCAAGCACTGCAACAAATTTTTTAGCTAATTTAAATCTTCCAAAATTAAATGAAGATGCATTTAAACACTTAGATGCGGACATAACCCTTAAAGAGATTAACAAGGCCATTTTTTTCTTTTCCAAATAATAAATCCCCTGGCCCAGATGGATTTACCGTTGAATTTAAGAAATTTGGTGACTTAATCTCCCCTCTTCTACGCATGTATATTCTACGCTGGTGCCGACGACGATGGCCGCCTCCATGTCGTGCTCTGCAGTTGTCTTTGTGTTTTTGTTAGTTCGTCCTGTCTTCAGTCACATTCCTACAATTAGTTTCACCAGAGACTAATTGTTGGACATTTGGACGCATACACCACCAAATATTTTTCCAGACTTGGATTTATGTGATGTTTTGTTGGACATTGTAGTCGGCGGAGCCGCTGTGCTGCTCAAACGCTTTCAGGCGCGCAGACGAGGGAAGCGTGCAGGCGCGCTTGTGAAACTCAGACAGCGCGGGTTTCGAACAGAATTGCCTATCATCCATCTGGCAAATCTCCGCTCTCTACCAAACAAAATAGATGAACTCATTCTGCTCTCTCAGACAAACAGGGATTTTTCGCATTCAGCTGCTCTGTGTTTCACGGAAACCTGGCTGAACGACAACATACCGGACAACGCGCTTCACCTACCGGGCTATCAGCTGTTCAGAGCGGATCGAGACAAACAATCGATGGGAAATCGCGCAGTGGCAGGAAGTGCTTTTACATCAATGAAAGATGGTGTACAGATGTAACAGTTTTAAAGATGTGCTGTCCAGATCTAGAAGCACTGCTTATTAACTGTAAGCCTTTCTTCTGCCCGCGTGAGTTCTGCTCGTTCATCCTCATCAGTGTTTACATTCCTCTGCACGCGCATGCATGCCTGGCGATACAAAAACTAGCTGATCAGATCACGGTGATAGAGCAACAACACCCGGACTCTGTTTTAATCATATCTGGGGGATTTTAACAACGCAAAACTATCCTGTGAACTGCCAAAATATAGACAGCTTGTTACATGTCCCACAAGAGACAGTAATATATTAGATCACTGCTATACCACAATAAAGGATGCATACCGCTCTGTCCAACGAGCAGCTTTGGGGCACTCTGACCATTGTTTGATTCATATTATACCAACCTGCAGGCAGAAACTGAAAATAGCCAAACCTGTATTAAGATGGACTAACAAAACAGAGCGGGTTTCGATCTCACTGACTGGAGTGTCTTTGAAGCTGCTGCAAACGATCTGGATGAGCTCACAGAGACTGTAACATCTTATATCAGTTTCTGTGAAGACGTGTGCATTCCTACCAGGACTCAACTCACATACAACGAAAAACCATGGTTCACTGTAAAACTCAGACAGCTACGCCAGGCCAAGGAGGTTGCTTACAGGAATGGGGAGAGGGCCTTGTATAACAGGCCAAATACACACTGGAAAAGGAGATCAGACTCACAAAAAGGAACTATTCTGAGAAACTAAGGAGTCTGTTCTCTTCCAGCGACTCAGCATCCGTGTGGAAAAGTTTGAAAAACATCACAAACTACAAGACACCATCCCCCAGCACTGTAGACAACCAACGACTTACAAACGACTTAAATGAGTTTTACTGCTGGTTTGAGAAAACCCCCCATACCCACTCAGAACTGCTCTTTACATCACCATTAACACCTCCAACAACCCCGCCTCCCCCATACCTGCACTTCAGTTCAGGGAAGATTATGTGTGCCAGGTCTTCCAGAAACAGAAGAGGAAAAAAGCACCAGGCCCAGATTTTATAACACCAGCCTGTTTAAAATCCTGTGCTGACCAACTGGCCCCCATCTTCACCCTGATCTTCAACAGATCACTGGAGCTGTGTGAAGTGCCCTCCTGCCTCAAATGTTCCATCATCATTACTATCCCAAACTTACAGGACTAAATGACTACAGACCGGTGGCGCTGACATCTGTGGTTATGAAGTCTTTTGAAAAAGTGGTGCTGGCCCACCTGAAGGACATCACTGAACCTTCACTGGACTCTCTTCAGTTTGCCTACAGAGAAAACAGGTCTGTGGATGATGCAGTCAATATGGGACTGCATTATGTTCTGCAACACCTAGACAGACCAGGGACCTATGTGAGGATCTTGTTTGTTGACTTCAGCTCAGCTTTTAAAACTATCATCACAAAACTTCTCCTGCCCAAATTAACTCAGCTCTTCGTGCCCACCTCTGTCTGTCAGTGGATCAACAGCTTCCTAACGGACAGGCAGCAGCTGGTGAAGCTGGGAAAATTCTCATCCAGTACCCACCCGCTCAATCAGCACTGGCGCCCCCCAGGGGTGTGTCCTCTCCCCACTGCTCTTCTCCCTATACACAAATGACTGCACTTCAAAAGACTCCTCTGTCAAGCTCCTGAAATTTGCAGATGACACCACATTTATCGGCCTCATTCAGGACGTTGATGAGTCTGCTTACAGACAGGAGGTTAAGGAGCTGGCTGTCTGGTGCAGTCACAACAACCTGGAGCTCAACACGTTCAAAACAGTGGAGATGATAGTGGACTTCAGGAGAAACCCCCCTGCTCTCCCCCCACTGAGCATCATAGGCAGCATTGTGGCAGCAATGAAGTCATTCAGGTTCCTGGGCACCACTATCTCTCAGGACCTGAAGTGGGACACTCACATTGACTCCATTGTCAAAAAAGCTCAACAGAGGCTGTACTTTCTTCGTCAGCTGAGGAAGTTCAACCTCCCAAAGGAGCTGCTGAAACAGTTCTACACCTCCATCATTGAATCAGTCATCTGCACAGCAATAACTGTCTGGTTTAGCTCAGCAACCAAATCCGACCTCCGAAGACTACTTTGAATAGTTCGGACTGCTGAGCGAATCATTGGTACAACCCTCCCTACTCTCCAAGAACTGTACTTATCCAGAGCGATCAGAAGGGCTGCCAAAATCACTCTGGACTGCTCACACCCAGCACACTGCCTCTTTGAACTTTTACCTTCTGGTCGACGCTACAGAGCACTGCGCACCAGAACAGCCCGACACAGAAACAGTTTCTTCCCTCAGGCAATCCATCTCATAAACACTTGATGATTCAAATTGTGGAACCAACATCACTACTTGCTATACATTTTTATACACATATACACTTTTTAACAACACTCTTTACATGCCAATTTGCACATAACAGCTGCACATATAATGTTGTATATAGTAATATACCTGTACATACACTTGTCAATTTGTATATTTGCATTCACTACTTTTTAAAATATATTTATTATCTCTTTTTTCAGTCCTGTAATTCTGTTACACTGTAGAAGCTCTGTCACCAAAACAAATTCCTTGTATGTGTGAACATACCTGGCAATAAAGCTCTTTCTAATTCTGTTACCTCCCACTTTACATAGAGCTAACATAACTTTAATTCCTAAACCAGGGCGAGATCCGTTACTAGTATCATCTTACCGTCCTATTTCTTTAATTCCAATAGAAACAAAACTTATTGGAAAAATATTAGCGAACCGTCTAAAATCTCATATTTGCCCCATAATACATTCAGACCAAACTGGCTTTATGCCAGGTCAAAATATGTTTTTCAATTTGCATAGTCTTTTTAACATTTTATATGCTAAGCACTGCACAGACACAGTTATTATCTCTCTTTATGCACAACGAGCTTTTGACCAAGTCGAGTGGGGATACATGAGGTCAGCCATAGAAGCCTTTGGCCCAGTTTTCAGAGGCTGGATCGATACTATTCATGCTCATCCAGTAGCATCTGTAATCTCAAATCAAAATGTGTCTTCTCCCTTTAAGATATGTAGAGGCACACATCAAGGATGTCCACTTTCACCTTTTTTGTTTGAAATACTAATTGAACCCCTAGCTGTAAGCATCAGGCAACATTCAGAAATTGATCCTATAAGTACTAAAGGTCTCTACCATTATTTATCACTATATGCAGATGACATTTTGTTATATATTTCCAATCCTCAGAAATCTGTTCCCCTTAATTTTGTCTTTGATTGAAACATTTGGGACATTCTCTGGCTTCACAATCAACTTGAAAAAGAGTGAGTTAATGCCTATTACAAAAAATATTGACCAGCAGTTTAAAATCCATACCATTTAAAATTGGAATTACAGTTACTAAAGAACCTAAAGATCTATTAAAGATAAATTGGCAACAGATGTTAGAACAGTTGAAGAAAAACATTGATTTTTGGAGAACACTGCCAATGTCAATGGCAGGAAAATTTTAATTTCATTAAGATGGTAGTACTCCCACGATTTTTGTATTTATTTCAGTCACTCCCTTGTTTCATTCCACAGACTCTTTTTAAGCAGTTAGATACGATATTGTTCATTTTTTGTGGGATTATAAGACTGTAAGAATATTAAAGAAACATTTATGTAAGACTAAGAAAGAGGGAGGATTTGGCCTACCACAATTTAAATTTTATTATTGGGCAGCTAACTTAGGTATATTCTCTTGGTGGAAAATGCGACCTACTGATGTTGATAAAGACCAATCCTGTCTTAAAAGGGAGCAGAACTTTTGTAACAAGACGTCGCTTGCTGCTCTGCTTAATAGTCCAATTAACAAGGACCCAGCCTTATATGACAATCCTTTTGTATAAATAACTCCCTGAAAATCTGCAAACAGATTAAAGCCTATTTAAAGATTCCAGACATGTACCTAGATAGTCCTATATGTCAGAATCATGCCTTGTCCCCTGGTTTGCTTGACTTGGGTTTTACACAATGGGAAAAGAATGGTATTTAAAAAATAAAGGATTTATATATAGATGGGACATTTGCCTCATTTAAGCTATTAAAAACAGCATTCACTATCAATATCTCTGATTTTTTCAGATACCTACAGATTAGAGAATTTTGTGAAATAACGGATACCAAATTTTAAAGCTATAAAGCAACACAATGTGCTTGAAATAATTACCAGGTTTAATCCTATACATCGAGGAGCTGTGTCATATTTTCTATAGCATCTTGTTAAGACAGGAAGTTGTGGATGAAATCAAAGTTGAGCAAACCTGGGAGAATGAATTAGGGTTAGAGATAGATTCTGAAAGTTGGGAAGAAGGCCTTGAGAATATGCATGCATGTTCAATTAACGTAATACATCATTTAATTCAATTTAAGACCCTGCGTAGGTTATACTTATCTAAGGAGAAACTGTGTAAGATTTTTCCTCAGGTCTCTCCACTCTGTAATAGGTGTAAAGCAGCAGAAGGATCCCTAACCTACTTGATTTGGTTGTGTCCTAAATTACAAGAATATTGAGAAATTATATTTAAATGTTTTTCTAAAGCCCTCCAAAAAAATCTTGAACCATGTCCACTTATAGCTTTTCTTGGGATATTTAGTAACTTAGAGATATTTAATAAATATGAAAGCCAAGCCATGTTATTTGGTATGGTAATTGCCAAAAGGGTGATTTTGAGAATGTGGAAAACTGAATCTGTCCCTAAATTTGGTATGTGGGGTAGAGATATCGTAAACATGCTTGCTTTGGAGAGGTCGAGATATATCAATAATGACAAAATATAAATCACTATTTATAATCTATAATATTCTTAATAATGTGCCCAAACTATTATTTGACAATAAAACTGTAGTCAGGATAATGCATCTATCTGGTGATACAAGAACAATTATACTTTATAATTGATTTTATTTATGCATTACCTGACCAGCTAAATTATATTTTGCTTTCATGTGCATCTGTCCCTTTGTGTTCTGTCATAGGTTAGTGTTTTTCATGTATTGTGTTTTATATATATTATTATTGTAGTGTATTGCATTGGGTGTTTTTATTGTTTTTTTCTTCTCTTCTGTATTTTGTTGTAGTTTTATAAAAAAGCAAAAAGCACATAAATAAACATAAAAAAAAATCCCTAACCCTTTTAAAGGTAACAATCTATTTGGTGTTCATCAAATAGAAAATAAAGGTAATCAAAAGATAAAACTTGGATTATTGAACATTACATCACTCACCTCTAAAACTCTTTTTGTTAATGATTTGATAACTGATCTAAAGCTAGATGCACTTTGTCTAACAGAAACCTGGCTAAAACCAGATGATTACATGACCCTAAACGAGTCTTCACCTGAATGATATCATTAAAAACACGAGCCGTGTCTTAAAGGCAAAAATGGAGGCATTGGCATCATATAAGGCCAGCTCACACTGTGGAATTTTTTCATAATCCTAAACGATTGTAGCATGTCAGACTGCACAAACATGGCTCTCATGTCACACTGTAAGATCTCAACTGCCATAATCTCAGACTGAACGACAATGAAGACGCGCCAAACACGGCTCTGACGCTCATTGCAGCTATTGTCACACTGCATGAAAGTGTCTGAAATCTACTGACACTTCCAGAACTTCATTAGAGGAAAAATCTGATCACAAAGGGCACTAAGCGGCTGTCTGTGAACATGTCAAACCAACAATCAAAGATCACAGATTTTAGCACAGAATTTCAGGAATCTTTTAGGATTTCCCAAATTTGTCTCAGATGACAAAATCGTGGCTGAAATCTCACAGTGTGAGCAGGGCTTAAGACATACTAGCCTCTGTTGGAGTAAAACAGCATGTCCCAGGGCCTACTCATCGGCATAATCAAACCTCAGACCTAATATTATCACATGGTATCGATATTGATAATGTTGAAGCAGAGTGATAACATTTCAGATCACTATTAATTCTCTTGTTTATTGTGCATTGATAGGTCTACAAAATCATCTCCTATTTATAAATATGGTAGAACGATCACCACTATGACTTTGTCAGTAACCTACCTGATCTTTCTAATTTCCATAGCATTCCAGGCAGCCTAAAAGAGCTCGACACTGCAACTTAAACTATTGATTCTGTCCTTTCTAGCACGTTGAACATAGTTGTTTTGTTACACTTAAAAAAGATTAGGGAAACAAAAAAATCCACATTTTTTAAGGCTACAGCCTTATTCCCAAATAGATTAAATTAATTTATTTCCTCAAATTTCTACACCCAATACCCCATAATGATAATGTGAAAAAAAGATTTTTTAAATTGTTGCAAATTTATTAAAAATAAAAAACCCTGAAAAATCACATATACATAAGTATTCACAGCCTTTGCCAAGAAGCTCTAAATTGAGCTCAGGTACATTCTTTTTCTCTTATCATTCTTAAGATGTTTCAGCAGCTTAATTGGAGTTCACATGTGGTAAATTCAGTTGATTGGACATGATTTGAAAAGACATGTACCTGTCTATATAAGGTCCCAGGGTTGACAGTGCATGTCAAAGCACAAACCACGCATGAAGACAGAGAAATTGTCCGTAGACCTCCGAGACAGGATTGTCTTGAGGCACAAGGCTGGGGACGATTACAGAAAAATTTATACTACCCTAAAAGTTTCAATAAGCACAGTGGCCTCCATCATCCGTAAGTGGAAGATGTTCGGAACCACCAGGACTCTTCCTGGAGCTGGCCGGCCATCTAAGCTGAGTGATCGGGGAAAAGGGCCTTAGTCCGGGAGGTGATCAATAACCTGATGGTCACTCTGTCTGAGCTGAGTTGAGAGAGGAGAACCTTACAGAAGTACAACCATCTGTGCAGCATTCCACCAATCAGGCCTGATTGGGATGGCATGGCAGAGTGGCCAGATGGAAGCCACTCCCCACATGGAATTTGCCAAAAGGCATCTGAAGGACTCTCAGACCATAAGAAACAAAATTTTCTGTTCTGATGAGACTAAAATTGAACTCTTTGGAGTGAATGCCAGGCATTACGTTTGGAGAAAACCAGGCACTGCTCATCACCAGGTTAATACCATCCCTACAGTGAAGCATGGTGGTGGCAGCATCATGCTGTGGGGATGTTTTTCAGCAGCAGGAACTGGAAAACTAGTCAGGATAGAGGGAAAGATGAATGCAGCAATGTACAGAGATATCCTGAATGAAAACCTGCTTCAAAGTGCTCTTGACCTCAGGTGACGTGGGGTGACGGTTCATCTTCCAGCAAGACAAAGACCCAAAGCACACCGCAAAAATATCAATGGAGTGGCTTCACAACAACTCGGTGAATGTCCTTGAGAGCCCAGCTTCCCTGGAGAGATCTAAAAATGGCTGTACACCATTACTTCCCATCCAACCTGATAGAGCTTGAGAGATACTGCAGGAATGGGCAAAAATTCCCAAAGACAGGTGTGCCAAGTTTGTGGAATCATATTCAAAACGACTTGAGGCTGTAATTGCTGCCAAAGGTGCATCAACAAAATATTGAGCAAAGGCTGTGAATACTTACGTACATGTGATTTTTCAGGTTTTTTATTTTTATTAAATTTGCAACAATTTTACAAAATCTTTTTCACATTGTCATTATGGGTTATTGTGTGTAGAATTTTGAGGAAATGCATTAATCCATTTTGGAATAAGGCTGTAACATAAATAAATTTAGAAAAAGTGCAAGTGCTAT
Organism: Danio kyathit; assembly: GCA_903798195.1. Taxonomy (NCBI): domain Eukaryota; kingdom Metazoa; phylum Chordata; class Actinopteri; order Cypriniformes; family Danionidae; genus Danio; species Danio kyathit. Next base: position 26,700,301 of record LR812524.1, on the reverse strand, counting down.
GAATAATTTCCGGATGCACTGTAACTTTAGAAAAGCTTTATAGTCTGGCAAATCGGCTTATTTTTCAACTTTAATAGAAGAAAATATACATCCCAGTAGCCAATCTAACTAAAAATAAAGCATCAACATGCATTTCTTAACACAACAATATTGACTTTATATTTTTCACATGCAAGATTGATGATATCAGAGATAAAATAAGCACCATCAATCTGCCTCCTACAGCATCATCCCAATTAGAGCACTGTAGATCATTAATGGACAAATATTAAACTTTTTCAGCAGTAGCTGAAGAAGAACGGTCTAAACTGATAAATTTGTCCAAATCAACAAAGTCTATGCTAGATCCTATACCGACCAAATTATTAAAACAATTGTTTTGAGAAGTTTCGGAACCTGTTCTTAATGTTTTTAATTCACCCCTACTTTTAGGATATGCTCCTAAAACTTTTAAAATAGCTGTCATTAAGCCTCTTATTAAAAAAAAAACAACTTGATCCCAAAGAATTAGTAAATTATAGACCCATTTCAAACCTGCTTTTTCTATCAAAGATACTAGAAAAAGTCATATCTGCTCAACTATGTTCCTTCCTACAAACAATACTTATGAAAAATTTAAATCTGCATTTAGAGCACTTCATAGCACAGAAACAGCACTCCTAAGAGTTACAAATTACCTCCTTCTGTCGTCCAATCATGCTTGCATTTCTCTCTTAGTGTTATTGGATCTTAGTGCTGCATTTGATACAACTGATCATAATATTCTACTTGAAATACTTGAAAATTATGTTGTATTACAGGAAGTGCATTGGCCTGGTTCAGGTCTTATCTATCTGAACAATATCAATTTGTATCAGTTAATGAAGAGGCAGCAGATTAAAAAGTACACTGTGGGGTATGACAAGGGGTCCTTGGTCTCTTATTTTTCACACTATATATGCTACCGCTAGGCAATATTATAAAGCATGGAGTTAGCTTCCACTGTTATGCTGATGATACACAACTTTATATTTCCTCTTAACCTGTAATTTGCATGAATTTACAAAATTAACAGATTGTATAGCTGCTATAAAAAATGAATGACTAATAACTTCTTACTACTAAATTCAGATAAAACCGAGGTGGTCTTGCTTATTCGACCCAAAAACCTCACACGCAAAAACCTAGAACATTGTCTAACCCTTGATGGATTCTTAGTATAGTCCTCATCTTCAGTCGAAAATTTAGGTGTGATTTTTGAAAGCAATCAGAAAAAAGGCCAGATTTCAAGCATCTGTAAAACTGTAAATTTTCATCTTAAAAATGTTGCCAAACTTCGACAGATGCTATCAATGTCTGATGTGGAAAAGCTTATTCATGCTTTCATGACCTCTCGGTTAGACTTTTGTAATGCGTTACTAGGCGATTGCCCCCGTTTGGCCTAATTGTAACAAACTTCAGCTAGTTCAAAATGCAGCTGCTAGAGTGCTTTCTAGAACAAAGAAATATGATCATAATACTCCAGTTCTTTCATCATTGCATTGGTTCCCTATCAAATATCGTATACATTTTAAAATTTTATTGACTAAGCCCTGAATGGCTTAGCTCCCCAGTATTTGAGAGAGCTCCTGGTGTATTATATCCCCTCATGCTTTTGAAATTCAAATCCTCTAAAGCATTGTTAGTCTGCATTACTTAGGGCAACCGGAGCCGGAAACACTTCCCAAAAGACATTATAATTTGAACAGCATCTGCGCTTATTTTAGTGCTTATGTTTTTATTATTGTTTCCATAATCCTGGACCAGGCCATATCCTGAGCAGTTGCTGTGGTGGTCGAGAGTGGAGAGCATGAAACTGACGAGTCTTCACACTGATCCTGAAGGGCCAGCCTGTACACCAGCCAGTGACCTCTCCCACCTGCAGCTTCTCCACGATGGACGTGCAGAGGAGAAATAGTCGTGCCCAACTGAGCCTGTTTTTTTTCCTTTACTTTTGTCAGTTGGTGAAGTTTGTTTCTCGCCGCGGTCACCACTGGCTTGCAAGGTTAGGGACTTGTGATGCTGCGCATCGATGGATTTGCTCTTCAGTGTTTGGACTTTCAGCAGTGAAAATTGAACCACACTAAACTGAACTCAAATCCAGAAAACTGGACTGACACAGTTTCAATTTACTATAATCTTCTATGTTAAGCTGCTTTGACACAATCTACATTGTAAAAGCGCTAAAGAATTAAAGATGAATTTAATTTAATTGAATTACAAATCATAAAGAAAATGAACTATTTCAAAAAGTCCCAACTAATGTGGAACAGTATTATATATATATATATATATATATATTAGGGATGCAACAATACAGTTAGCTTACGGTTCAATACATACCTCTGTTTTTTAACACGGTTTTCGGTTCGGTTCTGATGGCTTAACACATAAGTGTTTTTTTTTTATTGTTATTCTATGCTTAGGCAATAGGAACAGTAAGAAAGAGAAAAAAATAAAAATGATTTATTGCAACACTCCTTTATTTTACTTCAAAGCCAAGAAATGTACACTAGTTCCTAGTGTATTGTATAATAAAAAAAAAATTAACACTAAAATCTCACAGCTGCTGGTAGCCTATGTACAAACTGGGCATTAAATATTAATTAAATCTTTTTAATAACTGCTTTCTTATTGTATGTAGTTTCAAATAAAATTATTACTCCAGACATTATTGCTTTTATTACTATTACCTAGGGCTGGGCGATATGGCAAAAAAAAAAATCTCGATTTTTTTCATAAAGTTTGACCGATTCACGATTTCGATTTCGATTTTTTTATTTATTTTTTTATTAATTTTTTTTTACTGTGTAACTACCTTACCAGTTTACCTTGTTCATTTAAATTTAAATAAATGCTGAAACTAGTTTTTTTTTATGCTCACTTGTAAAAGAAAAGCAATAGTGTGACTAAACGCGGTTATGGCACTCTCTCATATAGGGATGCTAAACATAGCTACAATAGAAGTCACAGCAGGTCATATGTTGTGCAGCTTTGGGCAAATTTTATTTGAAGAGAAAATGACCAAAATGTAACTTGAAGATTAAAAAGGATTGGAGGGGAAATAAATATTCAAATCTCTGTACATAACAGAAAAATAAACAATGATAATGCAACAATAGTTTATCTGTATTAGTGGCATGGCAGAAATATATATTTAGACAGGCCTAGTCAAAGTGAGCGGGCACTTTCACTAATAAAAAATATAGCACTTAAATTATTTCATAACAATCAATAAAATAACAGCGGTTTTATATCAAAAATTGGTAATGATATAAAATATACTACATTTTGATGGTAAAATATAACTATTTAAACGATTTTGTATTTAAATATTAAATAACGAATGCATCAAGTTAAATATAAAAAAACGAATGAAACAACACAGCATATCAGGATATAAAGGACTATATTTAGCAAAATGCTGCTCTTTTTATCTTTGTAATTTTATAGTTTTATTTTTGTTATTTTAATTATTTTTTGTCTTCATAAATAACTAACGAGCTATAGACAAATATCTGCTTGACGTTTTAGAAAATATTTGTGCATAGCTCCACCACCCAGTGTATATTAAAGATCACCGTGAAAAAAAAAAAACCCACAGAAACCTGTTACATATCTATATATATTTAAATGTCTTATATTTAACTAAATCGTATAATGGCCTATAGCTGAAATGTTGGAAATTGCTTAATTTATTTTTATAAAACATTTGTCGATACGTATTGATATTTTTTGGAGTAAAAACTGCCGACATTTAAGAATCCATATTTATTTTATTCATTCATTCATTTTACTTGTTTATTGGTGCATATATGGGTTATGATTTAATTCATACAGTACCTTGACAGCTACTGTGCCACTCCGTAATTCAAGCAAAAGTCCAAATTAAAGAAAGATTTGACTTTCTGCGGTGACCGACATTTACAACACGCCGTAACCGTCCTTCAGGTGGTGCGCGGGTCCCCGTCTCGCAGCTCGCGCGGGAGACACAGACGGCTGCGGGACGCGAACAACAGCACGACGCGCATGGAAACATTCGCGAAGCTGGCTGGCTGACTGCGGAGCTGGTGTTGCTCTAGCGGGAAAATGTCCCGGTGTTCCCAATGGCCGGTCCGCCCTGGCGCGCTTCCGCTACCAGCTGTGGCAGCACATCAACAGAGCCGCGACGTCAACACACAGAATCAGCACAATTCAGCACGGTTGTCTAACAGTTTAGAACGGTTTGGCACGATAGTGGAAAAGCGGCTTTAATATTTTTATTAAAAAACCGCGATTCCTCGATTTTGTAAAAAATAAAATCGTCTTAAAACGTAAATTCGAATTAATCGAAAAAAATCGAAAAAAACGCCCAGCCCTACTATTACCATTAAAAATAATAATAATAATAATAATAATAATAATAAAAACAATAATAATTAATATTAGAGTGATTTCTGAAGGATCATGTGACTCTGAAGACTGGAGTAATGAAGCTGAAAATTCATCTTTAAAATCACTGGAATAAATGATTAAATTAAATTATAAACTACTTTTGAACAGTTATTTTATAGTGCAATAACATTTTACAATTTTACAATGTGTGCTGTATTTATGATGAAATAAATGCAGCCTTGGTGAGCAGGAGAAGCTTATTTTAAAATATTTAACAATCATACTGACCCCAAACTTTTGACCAGTTGTGTATATATTTTATAAGCGAAAATATGCACTTTAATTTTGACACCCACAGACATAAATATAAATCAGAGAGGTCAGACTTTCTCATACAGAGCCTCATTTCAGTTGTCAAGTTTTGTAAAAATCTATTGAATTAATCTATTAAAGAAACGTTGGCTAGAATTATGCATTATAGGCTTACATTACAAATAAATAGATGAACCGATCATCAGATCATGCATTAGATCATGAAGCAGATCAATGTTGATCTTTCTTTCGAGCTGTCAGTGCAGAAATGAACAAAACAACAGGCCTAATATAACATATTATAAGATTAAAATATGGAAAGATTATCAGTTGGTAACTTTGTTCAATCTTCCTAACTGATAAACAGCTCTCGTTAATATTTCAGCATGCTTTCACTTTCGCATTAGACACGAAACGCACATTTACCGGTAGGAATGACATCCCACCCTGCTCATCATTCGTATATATGGCTATTACACAATCATAATACACTGTGGTATAGCCTGGGTCCTTAGTTCGTTAAATTGTTTTGTTTTCTCACTACAATCGATCTGCTCAATCGAGCAGAGACCACCTCATTCAGGCGATCTCGGAGCGATTGATTTGGCGCTGATTTGAGCGCCATTCCTGGACTCGCATATGCCAAACGAACCGCGCTAACGGGGGGAAAGAGACAGATTCCGAAACAAACGTCTATGTGTGAAAGCATCCTAAGATTGTATTTGAACGCAATTGACAGACAGTCGCAGCCAAACTTTTGTGACAAGGCAGCACTGGCCCGATCGGGCCAGTGACCATTCTGTACACTGGCCCGAGCGTCTCTCATGCTGGCCCCGGGCCATCGGGCAGTCCTTATTTTTGAGCCCTGTAGTGATTGAATATTTACTCGCGGGGAGGAGTTTCCTCATCTCAGCTCGTAAACTTACAGGGACACACAAACAGTCTATTCGGAGAGAAATAAAACGCACATAAATTATTTAAACGTAAAACCGGAAAAACCGCAATTCACAAGCGCGTATTGAACCGTGGATGTCGTACCGAACGGTTCAATATTTTATTGAGAATTGTGGCATCTCTAATATATATATATATATAAGACTAATTCTGGATTCAACAGATAAAACCCTTAAGCCTTTAACTGCCTGCTCTACTAAATGGTTGACCATATTTTGACTGTTTTAAATAATGACTGTTAAAGTCAAAATATGTTAAAAGTCCACAGTCGCAGAAATGCTAGAGGGGCTGCGGGAATGTGGTAATCACACATATATTTTGGTAATGTCAGAAGATACTTGCATTTTGGCAAGGGGTAAAGATTGAGATAATGAAAATTATGCATTTAGATCTACCTTTTACCCCCTTGTTTTTCTTGATTGAAGGGATACCCCAGGATGTACATAATAAAACCAGAGAAATATACTACATATACTTCTACTAAGTGCAAGAAAGACTATAACAATAAACTAGACACCCTCCAACAGTAGCACAGTGAATAGAAAAACTTGAATCCATATATAGAATGGAATTAAATAATATATATCTAATAAATATACTTCAATTGAAATTGGATATTTTTAAACAAAGATGGGCACGTTACCATGTATCTGAACAACAGGACAAGGTATTTCCAGCTGTATCCTTTGAAATTGAAATTATGTATGTGTGCTTTCTTTGTAATTTATTTTTTATTTATTGCTAGTGTTACTTGTTTTTTGTTTTTTTGAATAACCACTGCGGTCACTGGATGTTTTGTTCTGTAAAATGTTTTAATGAAAATAAACTTCAAAAAAGAAAAAAGAAAAATAAATTCAAGACAAAAAACGATGTCATGGGGTGCGTTCAAATAGAATTTTGATTGTAGCCTATTCGGTCCAAAACTTATAAAGATAAACATATGAGAAACTTTAGACAATTGGTGGCGCTACAGAGTAAGTTAGAGACTTCAGGTTTGCCGTGGTTCATGTTGACACTGCCCTCTATCATTGTGTCAAATTATACAACTTTCCCCCATACAGCTATAATAATAATAATAGGAACGCTAACGAAAACAATAGGTGCCTTTGCAGCTTTTCCCCTAATAATAATAATGCTAATGAAAACAATAAGTGCCTTCGCAGCTTGGCCCCTAATAAGAACAGTGATGAAAACAATGGCTGCCTTCGCAACTTCGCTGCATGGCTCATAAAAACAAAATTTGGTGCTTGGCCTCTAATAAGAACAGAACAAAACAACTAATGCCACCACACCTTTGGTGCTTGGCCCCTAATAATAATAATAATGATAATAATGATAATAATGATAATAATAATAATAATAATAATAATAATAATAAAAACTGAAACAATAAAATAATAAGAAACAATATATATAGGTGCCATCGCACCTTCTGTGCTAATAATAAGCTTATAAAAAGGGCAGGTTCTAATGTGGGGTGTGTACTACCCACTACAGAAAAGACAGCACATGATCAAATGATGGACAAATTTGTCAGTATGATGAACCACGATTGTCATCCCCTATTTGATACAGTCCAAGCATGTGCAAGCTCTTTTAGCTCAAGCTTAATTCAGCCCCGGTGTTACAGGGAACATTACAGGAAGTCATTTTTATGTAATTATATTTATGCGATTGATTTATTAAATGGAGAGCTCTGTTGTGACGTGAATTTCCCTTTAAGATTAATAAAGTCTGAACAAACAAACAACAACCAAACAAAATTATCTTTTGGCATGCTTATTGATGTGAAATTGTGAATATAGGTTTATAATAATTTATGAAATTATTTCCTTAATTGGTAACACTTTATAATAACTACACACTATGAACCATTTACTAAGCATTAGCAAATAGTGAATTTATTATCTGTTAAGCATTAACTCTACATTAATAAGCGTTAGTAAGCAGTTTATAACTGCAGCTACAAATGCTGTATTCTTGACTTACAACCACATTTATAATGTGCTTAATAGCTGTACTTTCATACTTTACTAATGATTTATTTTTCATCAAATCAAACTTGGGTGCCAACCAAGCAGTTGAGGCAAATGTGAAAGAAGCAGCTGATCGCACACAGTTTCGTATAATATAATCTGAGAATCACCAATATATGCAAATAACATTCAAAATACCAGTTCATATTTATTTATTTGTTTGGGTTGCACGATATAAAAATATTTCGTTATCAAAAAAATAGTATATGTGATATTCATATTGCAGAGAGCTGCAATACCTTGAATATATTTTATGTGCGAAGCATTTGTGCGTTGCATGCAGAGGTTGTTCAAATTATGCCAATCGCATGGCTCCTTACTATCTTATACCCGCCTCCCATGTAGGTGCTGCTCTGCTATTGGCTAGAGCACAGCTGTACAACGTAAACCCATAGACTATAAACCTGGTGCCTCAGGTCAGAGTAGAGAGTGATAATGTCAGGATTAGCGGAAATAGGGGAAAATGACAGCATGAAGAACCTGTGCCAAAAAAAAAGAACCGCAGGTCTGCAGTATAAAAGTATATTTTAAGTTTAAGTGAGATGTCATAAATGGATGTTTGAATTGAGATCTCAATATTTGAATGATTTATTGTGCAGCTAACGTAAACATGCACTGAATGTTTTAATGCAGGCTAATCAAGTAGTGATAGAAAACGCCTTTAATAACACAAAAAAGTATTTAGGTGCCACCACAACTTATTTTGTCATCATTCTATTTTGTAGGGAAGCCAAAATGCTTTCATACAGTTGAATGACGCGAGAGGCAATCTACAAGTAGATCTACAAGTAAAAAAAAATCCAGTTATTAATCCAAAGGCCACATGGGCGCCGATCTGTGGGCTGTGATGCAAAAGGATTATGGATAAACTGTGATCCATTACACCTCTATGAGCAACTGTTGCAATGTTTAATATAAAAATAATCAGATTTAGGTTTTTGCGATTTAGTAAACATCTCTGGCACATAGACTATAAATTAATATAAACAACTATGTTAAGTAAAAATATCTTTTACAACACTGTTGGAATGTTGTGGCCTTGAAGATAGGGCTGCGATTGATTTAGACAGTTAAAAACAATACAATGGGTTTCCTTAAAATGCCATGTGCAAAATGTTTGACATTGATCATGTAGCCTCAGATGAACCCATTTTTTGTAATTAGCAATAAAGTGCACCCAACTTGTAGAAGGAGTGACCCAGATCAACTCTTTCTCTCTTATTAGAGGATGTACTTTGGCAGCATCCAAAAAGATAACTATAAAAATAAGGGCAATGAAATTTAAAATTACCAAAATCTTAGTGAGGTCCATCTTGTGAAACAATGTGAATATACAGAAGTGAATATTTAATCTAAAACTTAATACAATGGTAAGAGAATTCAATACCTCCGGCAAGTTCAGTTGTGGAAAATGTTCCTGTTGAGTCTGTAGTTTTGAAGGCAAGTATGCCATTAGTTTTTTCATCAGATGTGGTAGCTGTGGTGGAAGAGGAAATGGAGATGGTTTCTTCACCGTTTGGTTCTTCTTCCACTTGTCCATTATCTGTTTCCCAACTATCACTCTCATCTTCCCATTCTTCAGACGAGGCACCACTACTGCTTCCCTCCGCAGAGTCATAATATGTTTCTTCAATTTCAGACTCAACATTATACAAGTGCTGGTAGAGAAAGAACAAATGACTGTTAGTTCCAGAATCTCTATGTAGATGTGTTCATATGCACCACAAAGATCTATCAAGTTTAAAATTTTATCCTGTATAGAATATACAGGTACATACCTGTGGCAAGACAATTGTCTTTGAATTATCAGCCCAAACAACTTCCACTTTACTGCTTAAATCCACCCTGCAGACTTGGCCAACAGATCTCTATGCAAACAGTCAAGATAACAGTCAAGTTGACAGAAATTGCAAATAACAAGAATTACCAACTAATTTTGTCACTTTGAAAAATTGCAGTAGTGTACGGTACACATTTATTTTCGTTTTCACTGTCAGTTGTATCAAAATAGCGAACTATAACATTCCAATTTTTTGGGACCAAGAACAACAGCCTGGTACCTAAAAAAGCTCAGAACAGACCGGAGCTCAAACAAAGCTTGCTGACTTCTTGTCATAAACAGCCACAATACAAGCAAGAACAGGATCCTCTGCATGTCCTCCATGGTACCATGGTATGCCTACCAAAAGTACTACAGACAGTGGAAACATACTGTACTGTAACATATTGCTCAGTGGAAATTAAGCATTGATGAAAAATGTAAAGTTGTAGTATATTTTAAACAACAAAATGAGGGTGACCTGATATTAAATGGACATTGGCAATGTGGCAAACATGTTTCTCTACGTAATTCTCTTTGGAAATCTATTTTTTGTACCTCAGTTCCACAGTCCTCTGTGCCAGAGTTGCCAATCCTTATGATAATATCCGTTGTACGAAAATGGAAATCTGGATGATCAGCAATGTCATAAACACTAACATCGTCCTCCTCCCGAATCACCTATAAGTCCAAAATAAATCTGTTAAACAATTTAAAAATAGACAAAATTAAACGCATCTTAATCCTAAAATCAAACATACCTCAACATTGTCACCTGCAGCATTTAGTTTAACCCACTTGACAGCACAGGTTCTGGCTTTATGATCACCTGACTGAATCACCCCGTAGATGGCTGGATCTTGAAGAACCTGGGCTGGAGGAGCCACAAAAAGCATACATTTTTATGCTTTATGAACAAATAGCAAAATCTTATAACATGATGTGTCTAAAAAACATTACATACATAAACATTATTATATTATAAATAACATTGTGTTATAAAGAGAGCTTACGACGCTTGTCTACAACATAATCTCCAGGGCAGAACTCATGGTTGTCAAGGTGCTGGATAGGGATTAAGTCATTGGAGCGGATCCCTGTCTCTATTTTACCATCCTTCCACATCACATCTGCAGACGTTACAGTGGAGACAACTTCAACTGCCACCCTATGTACAAACAAACACAACATTGAAGACATTTGTCAGAAATATAATTGACTTAATTTCTATTTAAAACCTCTGAGGGAGTATTGTTAGAATATCTGATCATATAATTCAACTACGTCACACATTTAGAAAATAATTGTTTAATGAATGCTTCACTGTGCAATTAAATTTTTGCTGATTATAATTTAATGTAAATCTAAACAATGGATTAAGCAATTCGGTTTAAATGTTGTCATGTAAATGCAGTGTTGTTGTAAATGTTGTCATGTTGTAATAGTCATATCATATTGCAGTAAACAGGTCTGTTAAAGTTAAATCTGTATGACTTTCTTTCATGGGAGACATGCCTATTACTTTTTAGAGTGTGATGCAGGCAAAAAAATGAAAATAAAATAATAATAAATGAAATGTAATAAATTTATCTATATTTCCAAAATTCCAAATTGTTAGTATTTTTTTTTAGATTAAGATTAAAAATTAGTAAAAAAATTGAATATATTTTTAGCATTAGGTCAAGTAAACTATTTGCTGCTAAAGCAAAGTGTTTTATGTCCAAGTAGAGTAATGCATTATCACACACCATTCTTAGCCGGGCTGGATCATTTTCGAACACACAAATCAGTAAGATATTTGTTTGTGTATTATTTCACCTGTCTCCTGGTTTAAATTCGCGAGAAAATTTAGTCCTCTTCTTTTTGTGCTTTCTCTTTAGGTTACGAATAGAGAGAGGGATGCTCTTTTTTCGTGTTGGGCCACTCTGAAGTGAGGCTGTAGAGCTAGCAGAAGAAGTAACAGAGCTGGTATCATCTGTGTCATCCCCTGGTTCCTCGTCTGAATCTGGGTCCCCCAAATGGGCCCATTGTCCCCGAAGAGCATCAGGTGGTGGCTCTTTCCCCTCCTCCAGATAATTGTGATCAGGACCATTGTTGGGGTAGCATGGAATAGAATTACTACCAGAACATTCCTGTTCCTGCACTGATTTTTCTTCACCTGAATAATAGGATATGGTTAAAATAAATAGAGTCGGAATCTGCAACAATGTGAAAAAATTCTAATTTGTTACCCATTCAAACAGTAACACTGAATTAGCATTATTATAAACAGCATTGTGTATTAAAGGGCAATCTATATATACCTTTGCTGTCCTTTTTCTCAAGTGGCTGTAAATTGATGTTTAGTGTGTCTGCATTTTCGGTAACTCTCTTTCCAGCTTCCTTTCTAAACATTCTTTTTAACTGAAAAAGGTAAACGAACAAACAAATAAATTAATTCATCTTTTTCAATTCATCTTTATTTGTATAGCGCTTATACAATGTATATTGTGTCAAAGCAGCTTCACATGGAAGATTATAGTGAATTGAAACAGTGTCAGTTCAGTTCAGTTTTCAGAGATTAAGTTCAGTTCAGTTTAGCTCAGTTCAGTGTGGGTTAATAATCACTACTGAGAGTCCAAACACTGAAGAGCAAATCCATCGATGCGCAGCTCTACAGATCCCGAACCATGCAAGCCAGTGGCGACAGCGGCGAGTAAAAAACTTCACCAATTGGCGAAAGTGAAGATTTAAAAAACCTCGAGAGAAACCTGGCTCAGTTGGGCAGGTTAATAAGAAGTTAAAAGGCACCTATTTTACCCCTTTTTCAAGATTTAAAATAAGTCTTCTGTGTCTCCAGAATGTGTCTAAAATTTCACCTTAAAATACTCATCAGATTATTTATTATACCTTTGTGTATATTGGAAATTTGAACTGTTTAGACTTTGTAGCTGTTTTTGTTGCCTGTGCCTTTAATGCAAATGCGTTGGTTTGCCCCACCCACGGTTTCCACAGGCGTGTCAGAGCCAAAGAGATAGCTCACTATTGCTATGATGGGTGTAGCTTCTCCTGCTGCATGTCACGCATAAGCAGTGACAAACAAGAATGAAGCAGATCTCCCTTACTACAGTAAGAACCTTCCCAACGGTTATATGATGTATTTGTTGTGAAGTTAATTCAAGCCTTTCTGCAACAATGAGACACACACAATGTTGTTATAAAATTTGACAAACACACACACACGAATGAGTTTAGCTTTGCACTGTTTTTGCATGGCAAATGTGACAGGATACAAGTTAATTTACGCTGCTGTATGGACATCCATTATGTTAATGTACAAAATAAACCTGATTTAAGTCCAGGAACCGAGATTGAAGCGTCTTCTTTTGTAATTGTACTGACCATGCAACTGCGGTGATAAATTACAGCAATTTTACTGTCTTTATTACAAACATTCACTGTTTTAAAAAATGTTTTAAACTTGTGAAACTCATTCTTGAGGTGCTGCTGATCACAGAGAGCTGAAGAGATTGTTTTATCCCGGTTGCTTTGCACATATCTTGTCTTGTGGATATGATTATACGCGTTACTATGGAGACATGCTAATACGTGGCTGTCAATCTATTTGGTGGGCGGGGAAACAGCACTCCTACTTTACGGTAAGGGATTTGGATCCCATTTTTAACATCAGAAACAAAAAAGAGACTTATTGTGTTTCGATCACTCCAACATAACTGTGGACACACTATACGTACACATGCTTCTGTCCAAACAGCTTACAAAAGATAATTTTCATCCTAGGTGCCCTTTAAAAATAATCAAAAAACGAATATGCATGAAATCCACTCATTTACTAAAACTGTTTAAACTATACAAATATGCAATCACAATTTATTAAACATGTTTGAACTATAACTATTTATGAGAGATAAACAGTCCATAAGATATTTTCAAGCAATAGGTTCATTCTATGTCAACTCAACCAGAGGTCCTCAGCTCATATTTGAGATTTTTATTCGGGTCAAAGGAATACATAAATTAACCAAGAGCCCAAAATATTAAACGTAATGAATGCAAAATTTACGGATGAATCCTCCTCAGCATTCAATACAATTCGTGCTAATATTCTAGTATCTAAACTTATTGCATTAGAAGTAATTTCTTATCTGATTAGGTGGTATATTTATTTTCTTACAAACAGAAATTAGATAGTTAAACAAACTACAATTTTGTCAACCACAATACAAACGAATGTTGAAGCACCCCAAAGTTGTGTGAGACTGCCGTGCAGACAGATCTAATCAATTGATTTTAAAGTATGCAGATGATACAGTATTAGTAAACTTTACTGAGCAAGGTAGAAGTTATGGGTTGCACCAGCAAGGTGTGAATAATGAGTATCTCTCGGCTGTTACAGAGATACTTCTGGATACAGACACGAGTGCGTGTCTGCAGTCTTCTCCACCGCATCTATTATGGATCAGCTGTGATTGCTGCTGCAGTTTACCAGTGTCACTCATCTGTGAAGAGTGCCAGTGCCAATCGCAGCCCTTTCTGTTGAGCGCGTGACCACGACAAGGCTCAAAGAGCGAGCGGGATATTTATATTTGTTTATTTGCTATAAATGCTTGTGTTTTTAAAGTTACAGTTTATATAACTTACTGTTTGTATTAAATGACAAAATTGTATTACAAATAGTATATAAATATAAATATATTTATACATTTTAATACAAGAATTGTTGTGCTGTGAAGAAAATATAAAACTGTGTATGGAAAGCATCGTCAATGCACCGAGATATCGAATTGAACTGAATCGATGGCATAATAATCGTAACCAAACTGTGAGACCAGTGTAGGTTCACACCTCTAAACAATAGGCTACATTATTTGAGCATTTGTTATGACATTGATATGATCTGTGGTCCAGCTTTGTTTCCTTTTTTAATATTAAGATTTTTCTTTGAAATCTGTAATAGGCTACCACTATTGCACTTAATCGTTGGTAAAATAACCAACATTTTAGCAAAGCCTAATATTTTCCTGCAGGTTTGAAGCAGACTAAACTAAACCGTCTGAGGCCAGTTTTACTTAATAAACATTCCCTTACCTAAACTCGCTGTGAGTGAGATGGAGAAACTGAAAGCATGTCTGAATATATATATTTTTTTGTCTGAAAAAGTATCTTTTTGAAACAAATTTTTTTTGGTTTAATTTGTCGGTTATTTTGATGTATTTTTTGTTGGTCAGTTATCTACAAAATAAACAAAAATATTTAAGGTGAAGTTCAAAACAAGGTCCGCTTATATGCTTCAGCGCACAAACTGACAAACAGGTCTGTAAACTAACATACTAATATAAATAAAATTACGGTGAAAAATTTCAGAGTAGCCCATATTAGGCTAAATAATTTTCTGTTAATGACAATCCATATTGTGGCTGTCAGTTTCACTTTTATTCATTTAATCAACTAATTTGACCACGATGAGCCAGGCATTACAAACTATTACGGCACTTAAAATATTTCCTCCTGAAGAATAAACTCAGTCGGAAGAATGAGAGAACAGAAACGTATTGAAAGAATAATTTTACGGAGCGGCACACATCACGTCTGCGCAGCCGGTGTGTGAATGAAACGTCACTGAGACACAGGCACAGGCCTCTGTTATCTGCGGACACTTCCAAAACAGCAGCAAAAAGGGAAGAAATCAGTGCGTTAAGGATCTGTCCAATGTATTATTGAGCCTTTTCTAATTTAAAATTTCAGGTAGGCCTACTTTGTGTGTGAAGAGCAGGTAATAACCCTCTCTACTCCAGTGTTGTGAATGCGATCTGCTGGTCTAACAGACACAGCGAAACATGATTTAGAAACAGTAATGAACTCCATGTTGCAGGTCAAAATAAATCCATTTAATGCAAAACTAAATGAATGAATGATCGGAGAATGATTGATAGGCGCAGCCGAGGGAAGCGCTGAACTGAACATGAATCTGTATCTATCCTAACCAAAAACCATGGATCAATGGTTCGAGTTCAAGTTCGAACAGCCCTATCAGTGCGAACTTCTGCCTATAAATCCAGAAATGCTGAGGAAAAAAACAAGCAAACTACAACCTCAAAAAAACTATCAAAGCAGCAAAACGTCAATACAAAGACAAGGTTAGAGGGTCAATTTAACACCAATAACGCAAGGAGCATGTGGCAGGGACTTAATTACATCACGGACTTTAAAAGTAACTAACCCGCTACTGTGAACATTGCTGCGTCTCTCCCGTACAAGCTCAACTCTTTCTACGCCCGCTTTGAAGCCCAGGACAGCGCGCGCACACACACTCCTGCCACTGATACAGAAACCGCCAGCACACTCTCTGTTTCTGTAGCGGATATAATGAGATCTTTCATCGCGTGAACATCCGAAAAGCTACGGGCCCAGATGGCATCCCTGGACGTGTACTTAAAGCATGCGCACACCAGCTAGCGGGAGTTTTCACTGACATCTTTAACCTCTCACTCTCTTGGTCTGTGGTTCCCACATGC
The DNA here is from genome assembly GCA_903798195.1 of Danio kyathit. Taxonomy (NCBI): domain Eukaryota; kingdom Metazoa; phylum Chordata; class Actinopteri; order Cypriniformes; family Danionidae; genus Danio; species Danio kyathit. Next base: position 26,684,273 of record LR812524.1, on the reverse strand, counting down.
TTTAAGATAGCTATTATTGTGCCAATACCGAAATCAGCTAAAACCACATGCCTGAATGACTGGCGTCCGGTTGCACTGACACCCATCTTCAGCAAGTGCTTTGAGAAGCTGATTAAAAACCACATCTGCTCTGTACTGCCTGCTCACACTGACCCTCTGCAATTTGCATACAGAAACAACTGTTCCACTGATGATGTAATTGCTTTCACCTTGCACGCTACTCTGTCTCACCCGGAAAACAAAAACACATATGTGAGAATGCTGTTTGTGAACTACAGCTTAGCATTCAACACCATAGTGCCTGCCTAGCTGGTGGTGAAGCTCCAGGCTCTGGGCCTACACAGCTCTCTGTGCAACTGGATCCTGGACTTCCTGTCAAGCAGACACCAGGTGGTCAGAATGAACAACATCACCTCATCCATACTGATTCTCAACACTGGTGCTCCACGGGGCTATGTTCTTAGCCCACTCCTGTACTCCCTGTACACACATGACTGTACATCCAAACGCAGCTCTAACGTCATCGTTAAATTTGCTGATGACACAACGGTGGTGGGCCTAATCACCGATAATGATTAGACTGCCTACAGAGAGGAGGTGCACACCCTGATGCAGTGGTGTCAGGAAAACCACCTCTCACTCAACATCAGCAAAACCAAGGAGCTGGTGGTGGATTTCAGGAGAGAGAAGAACGAACACACTCCCATTACCAGCCGGCAGCTAGCTCTCTGCAACTCTAACATGGTCGCCCACTGAAGCTATGCAGGGCTGCGCTCGGTCAGTACCTTGATGGGAGACCACATGGGAAAGCTAGGTTGCTGCCGGAGGTGGTGTTAGTGAGGCCAGCAGGTCAACCTGCGGTCTGTGTGGGTCCTAATGCCCCAGTATACTGACGGGGACTCTACATGTATTCTGCGCCATCTTTCGGATAAGACGTTAAACCGAGGTCCTGACTCTCTGTGGTCATTAAAAATCCCAGAATATCCTTCGAAAAAGAGTAGGGGTTTAACCCCGGCATCCGGCCCAAATCTGCCCACTGGTCTCTGTCCATCATGGCCTCCTAACCATCCCCATATCATAACTGGTTTAATCACTCTGTCTCCTCTCCAGCTGGTGTGTGGTGTGCGGTCTGGTGCAAAATGGCTGCCGTCGCGTCATCCAGGTGGATGCTGCACACTAGTGGTGGATGAGGAGATTCCCCCACTATGTGTAAAGTGCTTTGAGTGCCCAGAAAAGCACTATATAAATGTAAGGAATTATTATTATTATTACCATCAACAAGACACCAGTGGAGAGAGTCAGCACTTTCAAGTTTCTTGGAGTACACATCGCTGAGGATCTGACATGGACTGCCCACACAGACGCAGTGCTGAGGAAGGCACAAGGCCTCTTCTTCCTCAGGTGTCTCAGGAGGTTTGGAATGAGCCCCCACATCCTCCGCTCATTCTACACCTGCACTGTGGAGAGCATCCTGACTGGCTGCATCACCACCTGGTATGGAAACCGCACCAGCAGCAATCGCAAAGGTCTACATAGGATTGTGCGAACTGCTGGATGCGTAGTAGGATATGAGCTTCCCTCCCTCCAGGACATCTACACCAGGCGGTGCATGAGGAAAGCCAAAAGAATCATTAGTGTTTTCAGCTACCCAAGCCATAGACTTTTCTCTCTGCTACCCTCAGGCAGATGGTTCCGCAGCATCCGGTCACGCACCAGCCGACTGAAGGAAAGTTTCTTCTCTCATACTATCAGGCTGATGAACACTTAACACACCCCACACAAACTCTTCCCTACCCCCTCACTGCACACCATCAAGATGTAGCATGCACTGCACTTTAACCAATTCATACTTAAAACAATACTGCCTACAACTATGTGTACACCTATTCATTGTACGTATCGCTGTCAACATTGCCAATTTTACATTGTCCTGTTTTTTTTTGGGAATATGTTGTTGAATGTTGTTGTATTTGCACTAGCTGTATTTTGCACTGTCTGGAGCCAGCACCTAAGCTTTTTACTCATCATAGCACACGTGCTGCTAATGATGTGACAATAAAAGCGATTTGATTTGAATTTAACCACGTGAATCTGTGCATCACATTAAACTTTAGAATGGCTACAGAACATTTGAAATATAGTAGCCCTACATGACAATATTCTAGTACCTTATAATAGGTTACTTTCCTGGCTTTTGTTGGATTATAAATTACACAGAGTATAGCACACGTGCAGGATCGGATTTGGATTGGTACCAGCTGACCGATACCTGATGCAGCAAAAATATGCGGTATCGAACCGATATCCGATTCAAGTATCAGGATCAGTGCATCCCTAATTGATAGTGTGTGTAACAAGATAAAGCAAAGAATCTATTTTTGTGTCAACTTAGACCTTTTGGAGCATCGAAAACGATTCTTGAACATTTTTTTATGTCTGTACTTATGAGTGTTCTGCAGTATTGCAATTCTGCATGGTTTATGAGTCTGTCTGTGAGTCTAAAAACAAAGTTGATGAATCAGATTAAAATCAGTTCAAAGGTAGTAGGAAAGCCTCTTGAGAAATTATATGACCGTTCGTATTACAAGAACCTCACAAGACTGGCAAGGAACATTATTTAATACCATTAATAATATGTTGAATCATGAGTTTATACCATTAAAATCTAACCGTCGATTTAGAGTCCCAAGTTTTATTTAAAAGTCATTTCTACATCAGGCTGTCTTGGAGCTGAATAAGGTCTGTTTAAAATAATTTTTTTTGTATGTCTTTGTCTCTTTGTAAGGAGTATTTATCATGCTGTTAAGCAAGGCATAAAGTTTTATATTGCATTGTAACCAAGGATGATCCAAAATACATTGAAATATATTTTTAAATAAAATACCAAATACCTCAATTTTACGTGTATTAAAGAGCACCTATGGTGAAAAATCTATGTTTCAAGCTGTTTAGACAGACATATGTGTAGGTATAGTGTATAGACTGTCATATTGTGGTGATATTAGCACCCTCAGTCCTTTTTTTTTTCAATTTAACAACATAAAAACGGTGGACCAATTGGAGCGGTTTTAAGATCGACCGCAACTTTACGTAGGAGTGCGGTCCCCCATTCACCAATATTGATTGACAGGTGTGCATTACCATATCCTCAGTATGTTGTATCACGTCTGCCATTTTCAGCTTGTGAGTCAAAGCGACGTAACCAAAGAAACACCCTTGCTCTATTTTTAAATGTAAGGCTCATTGGGCTCAACATTCATCACGTTATCGCTCTTCTCCGCGCCAGTGTTTGCATACATGTGTACTTTTCATTGCGTCTTCCTTAAACTTCAGCGGTTTGCATTTCCCGCGGTCACAGAAGCTCCCTGTCATCTTAACTAGGTGCAGCTAGAAAATGCTAGCGTGTTGCCTCACGTGCGCATCCCTCCATAGGAAATAACGAACTAATGACGCACAGCGCCATGCATTTCGCCGTGTCGCGGATGAAATTAAGTACCGGGAGAGAGGGGGTGCGTGTGGCGGATGAAAGTGAGGACTGGGGGGTTCGCTCACTATTCTGCCTTACTATTCATTTTAAATAACATGCGAATGTGCGTGTCTGGTGTGCAGTGTCGTGGCTCTGAGCGGCGCATCCGGTGTATGACGCCCTTTAGTTATAGCCTCAAGCAGGTCGTACACCAGAAGCGCCGCTCGGCGACATGCAGCGTCGTGCCACGCAGCGGCAAGCATTTCTGAATTCGAAACATAAGTACCGGTGCCGCAAGTGTGCGATACTTTCAACTGTCATGTGCGCGCCGTGTCGCGGTGCATCCAGTGTGTGATACCCTTCAGTCAAAGTTAATTCAGTGTGCTTGGTTATTAGTCTCGGTGCACAAGCTGGACCTTTAAACTAGCACACAATTGGCTGTAAAACTATACAAAGACAAATTATTTTGTAGTCTCTGCTTGGTCTGTGTCCGAGTCGTACATGTACAGCTGAATGCTGGTCCTCTCACTCATGTTGCTTCTCTCTGTCTGCCTGTCTGTTGCCATAGGGAGCTCTTGGCTCCGCCCCCTTGTTAAGTTTGGCAGGAAGTCGAAACTAATTTTCATGTAAAATAACGAACTGTGTGCATGCCCAAAAAATGGCACTTTTTAACATCATAATAAAAAATCTGAATTGTGTGTTTGAACTGAACCTAAACTCAGAAGAACCATAATATTAATATTACATCTTAAAAAAGGGTTAAAATAGGTGCCGTTTAAAATAAACTACAAATTACAGCAGCAACAACAAGCAAAAAAATAAAACACCATTTTGAAAATAGTACATAATACTTTTATAAGGGAGCATCACATTTCTTCTCAAACCTTCAATCAATAGGCATATTCAATCTCTTCACCATTTAACTGACTTAGTAAAGTGAACAATGTTTACGTTTAAGTCAGCTTTTCTGCCAACTCATTCACCTCTACTCCTGCACCTGAGTATGTATTCCTACTTTCGATAAGTATTCAACTATTTCCCTTTCATTTTAGTATACATTTTGTAGAAATTTCATACAGAAAGTCCTGTCTTGAAAATGATCTTGTTAAATCACTGTAAAAACCATGTAATGCAGATGAGTTGGAATATAGTACTATATCTCTTCATTGTGTTTCCATCCATTGGGTGGCCAGTAAAACTGCAAAACATCTCTTAACAGTCTTATATTTAAAAAGGGTGATATATGAAGAGGTTATTTAATTTTTTTTTGATCACATAAATAAATAAAAAAATCTCCAATACTTAAATGTAAAAACATGATTTTTGAAAACTAAAATCTCCAGTTTTAGCAATTTCCATAAATCATGTTTTTCAATGCACAACGTGAAACATGATGATGAAAAATGAGTTGTATTTTGCAAATAAACTTCATATATTCTGTCGTATAATGGGTGCCTGGAGTTTTTGACCAGTCTGTACCGTTTTTGACCTGGAGTATTATTAAATATTTGTGTCTAATATACTGTATTATGCCACTTTGACATCTTTAGGCAGACACCTGTTACTTATTACAGCTGTGGTGTTCCTGGTCAAAAGTGACCACCAAAGGAAATGAATGGGTATCCTGACTATATTCCTCCATCAGACAGAAAACATCCACATTTATTGTACACCACCCCAACTCACTCACTATTTGTATTTTCACTGCAATTATTTTTTTGTATAATTCTATAAATTCATGTTATACACTACTTTGAGGCATTGTTCACAGCGAAAGAATGTTGAATAAAAATTTGGTTCCCCTTCGGGAGAGGAATTTTAATGCTATGTGGAAACTTCCACTATGTATGGGGATTTTGTCAGAATCCAATCATCTGAAAGAGTATACAAAAGGGCCAATGAAATGCCAATGAGTTGGCAGCATCAGCATGCCCAGCTGGCGCTACTTACAATCAATTTGGAATATAAGCGCAGTGCGTGCCAAGTTGAGGCATCCTTTTCACTTCATATCCTTTCACAAAGCTTCTGAGAGAGTCAATGAGGGTTCCTCCAGCTTTGTCTACAGAAAGATAGAGAACGACAGCAGTCTCCCGGTCCAGAGTGTGTAATATTCTGTGGCAGACAGTCGAGCTGGGTTTCTCCCTTGCCTGGCGTTCTTTGGGTCCGGTCCTCCAGAGCGGTTTGTATTGTTGCATTTTCCCTAAAAGAGCAACATGGTTGTGCAGCACATCTTTTTCAAGATGTCGCTCCGACCGCGCGTTTCTGGATGCAGTGGTTTCCTGTCCCCGGATGATGGGCACGAGTACTGCATTTCATGTCTGGGGGTCCAGCATGTTAATGCGCTGCTAGTGGGCAGTCCATGCCGTCACTGTGATGGCATGTCTGTTGCGCAGTTAAGATCGTGGCTCGCTCTTGTAAAAGTGACACCACCCCAGTTGTCCCCCGCACTGCGGCGGGCACACAGGCAGGACTGAAGGTTTCAGTGGGAGTAAATCCGCCGCCCCTGGGCTCGCGGACCTCCCGCTCCTCCAAGCGCTCCATCCAAGCTTCAAGCGGAGGAAGCGATCCGTCTAACCAGATGGTAGCCCTTTCGCATGATGAGACTGGGGACCAGATGTCCACTGCTGCATCGGAGGATGGGCTTTCATTGTCTGATGAGGATCCGGACCCGCTCCCTCCCTCCGGGGTGGTGAGCGCTGTGTCAGATCCCGAATCAGACATGTTAGCCATGCTTTCCGGGCTGCTTCGGCAGTGGGTTTGGAGATGGTTTATCCCCCAGCCCTGCCACCGGACCAACTAAATGGGTGTTACGTGGAGGCCAGACCTTCTAAGCCTCATGTCCCCTTCTTCCCAGAGGTGCACAGTAGGCTCACGCAGTCTTGGAGGGCACCTTTCTCTGCCCGATCTGCGTGTCCCTCCGCCTTTACCACCCTGGACGGTAGAGCAGCCAAGGGGTACGAGACCATCCCACAGATTGAGGGTGCCATTGCAGTCAATCTTTGTCCAGGTGGTGTGCTTGTATTTCTAAATGCAAACCAGTGATCCACAAGCTCGACCAAAGACTGTGTGTGGCTAGAGGATTATAGCGGGGATGACTTGTCATCTGTATAAACTTTCAATTCGGATGAAGAAAGAATGCATTCTTGATTTCTGCCGAAAACATGGTAGGCTAAGTATAAAATGATTAAATTGCAAGACGCGCATTTTATTCGTAATTGCGTTGCTGACTTTCTACATTAGGCTTGCATGTTACAATGTCATGTAATAATTTGTTTGTTTACTGTCTACATATATTTTATTTATTATTTTTAAAATTATTGTAATTATCCCAATTAATTTATTTTCTATTTGTCTGTATTTTGTCGCTTGTTGACGAATTTTCTTCTCAGAACGAACCATTTAATACTTGTTATTACTGCAGAAAACTTAAATGTTAAAGTTATGTTTTATTACTTATTGTATAAAAGACTATTACTTGCTCGCACAAATAACCTGATTGTTTGCATAGTCTTCAAGCAAGTTGAGGGAGTTGAGGGAGTTCGCATATACAGGTTGCCTATGACGCAGATGTTAAGATTTGTTGTGTGCATGGTAGGCCTATTTATTTTTTGTATTACTGTTTAACTGAAAATTAAAAATGTTATGTCAATGTTTTGACAATGAAATTTTTGCTTTAAGCTATGAATTAATAAAAAAAAGTGTATTGAGAAGGATTTCTTCGTGTCATTTTAACCAGGGTAGTTCGAACCACAGGTAGTCGAGTAATTTGAGTATTGTTTTGAAAAGAAATCGATTACCAGAAATCAGTAGTCGTGCTACCACTAACGTCTACACTGGCATTTCATCTACCATTTCTGAAAAACCCTACTTCCACACTATACCGCTAAAAACACACATTACGTGGCCACACACACACACACTGTCATGCGCTGCAGCATACATGCACGTCTGAGCTCCAGCAGTCAGCAGGTGCTTTAAACACAAAACCCCAGAGAGCAGTGCAAACAATTTATTCGTTATGAATTAATTAATTATTAATAATTAATTTACCGCTGCCTACGACGACGATGTCATTGTCCATAGCGATGTTTCACATTAGACATTGTAAAATGCCAAATTGGTCTACATCACCCACCCCTAACCTCAAGCAGCTTTTCCATAACTGGAGCAGCCTGAGATAAAGTAAACCTAATGGAACCACCATTGCCACCATAGAGGCAGTCATCATTCCTATCACCCTCAACTCTCTCTACTGCAAGGACACACATATGTGAAAACACATCGGCAATTTCGATGTGGTCATCACCTGTTGCAGACTTGGATGCATACATTAAAGTAGAGTTCAACACAATCTCTTGGAATGTTAAGTCTGTGGTGGAATTAGGCACCTTTTCTTTTGGTTCACAGAAAAGCACAACTTCTGCACAGGATTCAGAAGTAGTTTGGATCTTGCACAGTCTGCTACTTTGTGGAGGCACACAGAAGCCAGTTGTCCACATAAGAAAGGTGGTGCACACCTTACATCCAAAGAAGAGACAGGGCTACACTCACACATCTGGTGAAACTATGCAAGTCAAGGGATAGCTAAGAAGGTAGGACCTTGAACTGGTTTGATTCTGAAAACCGAAATGTATAAATTTCCTGTGATACTATCAGCACATGAAAATATGTATCTTTCGGCCAATGCTCACAAAACAATAATATCTTGCCACAGACCAAAGAATGGTGGCTATGGCCCTTCAGAAATAGAGTTATATCCTGGACACTATCATTGAGGGGGATGACAAACTTGAACATCCTCCACATAACACCAGGTCTTTGAGAAGGCTGTGACTGAATTGTAGCATGCTGACAGAAAAAGCTACTCTGGGTTAGTATGGTGTGATGTCTAATTTGAACTGCAGGTATCTTAAAATTAGAGTTGGCAGGTGGTCTCAGACAGTTTTACTCTCTTTTCCAACAGTTCAGAAAATCTTTACATGGTGACATAGCAAAAAAATGTAATTGAGGGATATTTGAAAAATACAATAGTCTGAGCAAACTGGGTATTTGTTTCATCAACTCTGAGATAAGCCATCACCATTCAGTGCAAGGCTATTGTGTTATCAGAAGGTGTTTGGGCCATCTCAAATGACTAAATCGTTCCTCCACTGGACCCCGCCACAGAACCACCAGTAAAATGATTTCAGGGGTAAAGGGTGCACAGCAGTGACGTGCAGTTAACTTTGGATTTTGATGAGGCACTGACTCTTTCAGAGTCAGATTTACAAATATATGCACCCAATATATTTGCCAACTACCGATTGTGTTTTATATGTGATATCAGCATTCTTTCTATACACATAGCAGGTACATATTGGGCCAACAATGTAAAATGTGTAGCGATTCAATATGCCTCCCAAAAAACACAGACAGCCTATCGCAAGGGACACAGCACCACAGCGGATGCACACGCTCTCTCTCCTTCTCACTCACAAAAATATACACAGGATTTGCACACTAATCTTACCTTTACTTGTAAATGAAGTCTTAAAATGACTTGAATTACTTTGAAATGATCGAGTTTAGGGATGCTCAAAATAAACGATTAACCGTTAACCGAAAGGGTGCGTTTGTAACCGATTAATGGTATCAGTTAAACAATTAAAAAATATTATTTTACACAGCAAGAATGAGTTTGCATGTTCTCCCTGCGTTCGCGTGGATTTCCTCCGGGTGCTCCGGTTTCCCCCACAGTCCAAAGACATGTGGTGCAGGTGAATTGAGTAGGCTTAATTGTCCGTAGTGTATGAGTGTGAATGAGTGTGTGTGGATGTTTCCCAGGGATGGGTTGCGGCTGGAAAGGCATCTGCTGCGTAAAAACATGCTGGATAAGTTGGCGGTTCATTCCGCTGTGGCGACACCGGATTAATAAAGGGACTAAGCCGAAAAGAAAATGAATGAATGAATATTTTAAAAGTTTGGCTGCATAAGGGGCCGATCATCGAACGCACGTATTGCATTGAGAGGCGCATCTTTTGAATGGTTTACTAATGGCCACAAGTGTTTTACGCACTACTTAAATGCCCTGCGTGCCTAGCGTTTTTGCTGTTGTGCGCAGTGTGCTTAAAGGACCACACACACAAACTGCGGAGGAAAAATTGATAGGCTGGTGACGTAATGACGTTAATGGCAGTGACAGGCGGTGAGGTTTGTGGCTGGTGAGGCACTGACTCTTTCAGAGTCAGATTTACAAATACAGTTGAAGTCAGAATTATTATTATTATGTTTCTTCTGGAGAAAGTCTTATTTGTTTTATTTTGGCTAGAATAGAAGCAGTTTTTAATTTTTTAAAAGCCATTTTAAGGACAAAATTATTAGCCCCTTTAAGCTAATTTTTTTTTCGATAGTCTACAGAACAAACCATTGTTATACAATAACTTGCCTAATTACCTTAACCTGCCTAGTTAACCTAATTAATCTAGTTCAATAGAAGTGTCTTGAAAAATATCTAGTAAAATATTATTTACTGTCATCATGGCAAAGATAAAATAAATCAGTTATTAGAGATGAGTTATTAAAACTATTATGATTAGAAATGTGTTGAGAAAATCTTCTCTCTGTTAAACAAAAATTGGGGGAAAAAATAAACAGGGGTGCTAATAATTCAGGGGGGCTAATAATTCTGACTTCAACTGTATATGCACCAAATATAGACTAACTACTATATTCCTACTATTTACTATATTGTCTATTCTTTCCATACACAATAGCAGGCATATATTGGGCCAAGGAAGAATGTAAATTGTATAGCATATGTCTCCCAAATAGGGTTGGGCCGATAGACGATGGCCGATAGACATCACGATGCTGAGCCGGCATCGTCGATCCTCCGCCCAGCCCCCGTCGCAAACCTGCTCGTGAAAAATACACACTCATTAAAATGGCATTTTAGAACGAAAATGACCCACGTCCACAATGGTGTTTCATCTAGCTTTTCTAAACAGCCCTCCGTCCAACGCACATCACGTGACCACACCCACAGTCACACACCCACAGCCACAGACACACACACCATCATGCGCTCGTCTGAGCTCCAGAGAACAATGTACGTCAGACAGTTTATCAAGGATGTATCGCTGGATCGTGTCTCACTATAGTTGTTAAACGTGATATTGAATTAATCTAGTCTCTATCTAGGGCTTAATTTGTGCCGGAACACGCCGGATCCGGAACCTCATTTTATCGATCTCCCTCCTCAATCGCCCTCCTCCCCTGTCCGCTGTTCATTTTCACTTTCTTCCGCGACTCTCAAACCCTCATCACTTTCATCCGCGACACCCCAGCGCCGCTTACTTTTGTCCACAAGACCCCTGCACCGCTCACTTTCGTCCACGTTCGTCCGCTCACTTTCGTCCATACGGTGGATGGTGGAGGCCATCCACCGCACCAAACAAATGACTGACACGGATCACTCTGCCTACTCATGCCAGAGTCCCGCGGAAAAAGTGACTGACAGGCAATTTGTGTGTAACTTATCTTTATTTATTTATGATTTGGTTATGGGCAAAACAAAAACCAGGTAGTTGAAAGGGTAGGCTACAAATAATTAATTCGTTATGAATTAATTAAATTATTCATAAATAATTAATTCACCTCCCCTATGAAGACGATGCCATCGTCCATCGCGATGTTTCACATTAGACATCGTACGATGCTAAATTGGTCAACATCGCCCAACCCTACTCCCAAAAAACACTTAGGTGCATGCTCAGACAGCTTTAACAAGCCACACAGCACCACGGCATCTCTCTCTCTTTCTCTCTCTCTCTCACACACACACACACACACACACACACACACACACACACACACACACACACCTTACCATACGTCTCTCTTTCTGGACGAAAATCTCTGTGTCTTTGGCGTAAAAGTCCTCCTTATCTTCTTTTTGTTTTAGAAGTCTCTCAGTCTCGATGGAGACCCCAAAGTTTTTAAAGAAATTTGGCTTTGAATGCGAGTAGTCGAGCTTTCATGTTTGCTGAGGCTTCTCGGTAGGTTTTTTAAGTCACAATATCCCATGCCAGTCCATACATTGTCACAGGATGTGAACAAAAGACAGGGATAACAGAAAAGGCGTTTTTTGTAGCACAGCCACTTTTTTTGGTTGTACCACTCACATTGAAACAAACAAGTTATCTTCTGTCCCGTCCATTGAAGCAGGCCCTTTAGCTCAGGCATTGGTCGTCCATTATGTAGTACTTCTCGCTTAGATTGAAAGTCCAATTTGAAGAATTGTTTTAGATATTACATTCACCATTTTGCAGTCAGTCACAACAAAACTTAAAACAATGGACTCCTAACTTGATTACGTAGAAGAGCAACGGTTGCTCAGCAACCACAAAAACAAGAGCTCACGTGCGCCCTCTTCATTGCGGCAGGCTACTGCCTGCCTCAACTTATGTCTTTTCAGTGCGGTTTTATGTCAGATCCTAACACAAAATAAGTGATAAATATACGTGAAATACTTTACCTTATATATGGAAAGTGAGTACATACAATAAAAATGTCTACAATGTATAAGTACCATAAGTTTTAATACAGCATTGTATTGGCAGCATACACTGAGTGTGCAAAAGGCGTGCGCTCAGCCCAGTGTGCAGGGGATAGCGCAATCTGACATGAGACATAAGCTCAGAGCCCTGACCACACGTCCCTGGTTAATGAATCTATGTGCTATAACATGTAACTGGGAATCATGAATGTAACATTTAAAATGCAACACTTGTAAACACCTGAATCATATTATTGTGTTATTCAGATTAAGGCAAATCATAAGATCACTGATGTCCATGTAAAAGTAGTCACAAGCCCCAAACCCAGAAAAAAAGGTGTTCCCTGATTTTGATGACAGCCTTTCCACAGGTTAGTAGTAAGCTAATGTACTGTTAATTGCATAATGCACAGGACGTGCGGTCAGGGGAGGCCTTACCTGTCATCATACTCAGTTGCCATCATGAGATGTATACTAATGATAAATCAATATTTGTCCACTGATCTGTGCTATATATGCAATTTCTGTATGATTCAAAAAATTGTAAACATTTTTATAATCAAAATCACTGTATTTTGCGAATCTTTTGTTCAATTTCAGCATAGGAAGTGAGATGAGGCAGTCCGAGCTTGTGTCTCATGTCAGATTGCGCTATCCCCTGCACACTTTATCATCGCTGTGTGTGTTTGTTTTGCCTCTGTGAAAATCAGTGTGTGCCCAACGGAAACTCCCATTTTTATGCAAACACTTCCTGCTTTGCTACCGTTCAGACGCTTTTGCCTACTGCTCCGCTCCTTGCACTCTTGCTTTTTATATTTTATTCTCTAATATTAACTTGAGCCTATCAGCACAGTGCTGAAACAACACAGCCATAAGATCAACATCAAATCTACAAACTTTCTGAATCTACTACAACTTTACCAACAAGAGGGGAATTATCATCTAAACAATCCTCCCGCTACCAGCTGCTTACATTCCTGAGATGGGAAAACACGGCTGTAAAAATGGCTCTAAATCAGACTGATTTAGAATTTCTCTGCTGCAAAAACTGCCACAGACTTCTAAAAAGATTACAGTTTTTGAAACAAAGTTACTTGCTATCCGACCAGAACTGCTGGTTACCAGTAACCTCACAGCATACAGCCGACGAGTCCTAGAAATCTACTCCAGCTACTGTTTTGAGCACAGAAAAACAGAACGAAACTGTTGAAAATGAGCGTGATAACGAATGGCATAAACAAGGTGCAAGACCAAAGGGTACTTGGAGTCAGATCATGAAGATCATATGCTGTTGCATTAGCGTCCTCTACCCCAAATACAGCTCGGACTCAAATACAGCTTCAGAACAGATATGAAGTTTTTAGTAAAATGGGTGAAGAATCCACAAATGCAGTCAGACAGAGACCACATGACTCAGCAGCTAATTCTGCATGAAACAGAGGCTCAAGGCCGACTAGACAGCAGCATTCTGCTCCGATCACAGCTGAGATAAGAACATTGATTGTTGGAGATTCAATAATCAAAAATTTTAGTAGCAGAGCTACAATGACATACTGCTTCCCTCACCAACAGTTGCTGATACAAACAATGAGCTTGAGATCATATTAAGGAAACGTGAGACTGCAAAACAGATTATCATCCATGTGGAGAAGAATGATATTCGGAAGGAACAGTCAGAACTGCTCAAGAGAGATTTCTGTCAGCTCTTGTTAAAAGATTGAAAATTCAGCCATTCATCAGTGGAACACTCCCTGCAAGAGGGACAAATGTTTTCAAGGCTCCTTGGTCTAAATGCATGGCTGCAGAAAACATGTAACAGGAAAGGACTGATTTCATTGACAACTTCAATCTCTTCTGGAACCAAAGACAACTGTTTACATCAGACGACCTTCATCCAAACAAACTTGGCGCAAAAGTGTTAAAGCACAATATCTATTTCTCCCTTCATCATCCATCGTCTGTATGTGCCACTGAACTCAACCCAAATGGCACACACACACACACCTAGTAAATGTCAGATTGACAACAGGATTTCAAATCAGCTCCTGAGTGGACTTGTGGCTGACGCATCCCACAAGGACAGCGATAACACCACGCAGACACAGCAACCACAGATAACGAACAAACTGCCATCTGCGCCCTGCACACTGAGCTCAACACAGGTAGACAGCATCAAGTCTCAGCAATCATGGATGATCTCCAGGAAAACAGCCAGGTCAACATATCTCAGCAGCCAGAAACCCCAGACCTACAGCCTTTGTCACTAGACACGTTCTCATTGTCACCTTGCTCGCCTCTTGAATTTTTTCAAAAAAGATGGAGGAACTGGTGTTTTCTGGAACTAAATTCTCACACTCCATTGCTGCAAGCCCCCAGTTAGCAACTAAAAATCAGCCAGCCTCAAACCCATCTCTGAGCCCACCTCGCCCTACACCTAGGATCGCCCTCAGGTCTTTGTGACAGCGGCAGGTCTCAAAACACCTCATCTTCAGCTGGTGAACTTAAAAACTGCCATTGGTGTGTCTCGGGTGCCTGCTCAGATAACAGTGTCTTTATCAGATGTTTACAGAACAAGCAAGAACCCAGTGTGCCGGTAGCTTCTACACAGATATGTGTTGTATTACATGACAGAAAACCAAAGATTTCTTCAAGCCGTTTAGCAAATCATTCAAATCTGGTGTTTATTAAATGTAATAGATCTGAGACTACTGTAGGGTAAATAGCTAAAACTTTTAAGTTAGCACTTTTAAACATCCGATCACTTAACAATAAGTAATTTCTAGTCAATGCCTTTATCAACACAAATTGCCTTAATTTTATACTTTTAAATGAAACTTGGCTTGTAGTGCAGCAGTTCTAAATGAAACAGCTTCTTTAACCCTCAGGGAGACATGTGACAATTATTGATGTACATGCTTTTGTTTTTTAGAAAAAAAATATTATGCGTAGTTAGTAGGATTTGGAGAAAAAAAGGTGGCTGAAATAAGGTCCAAAAAACACACTTAATGTGCTTGAGCAAGACTTTTGAGTAACCAGTCTGGTAGGCTAGAATATTTATTTCATAATTATGTAAAAATTATTTTATTCTCTCATTCAAAGGAAACATTACAAAGATTTACATTTTGTTAAGTTTGGTTGGCTCATCTCAGGCCTATGCATGAGTGACAATGGTCATGAATAATTCACACCTGGAGAGACAAAAGACACTCCCCCACTCACCCATCAAGGACATTGGAAAGCAATGTCCATTTGGAAAAGCTAGCCCAAACTAAATGCTTGTTACATTTAGTTAAAATTTTGTAGGTTGTAATTTGTTTTTCAATATTTTGCTTGAATTTTATTGCATCATCTTTCAATTTCTGAATATGTTTGGTGAATAAAATTTTATTTTAATAAATATATCGGTTCAATAAATCTGTTTTGTTTAAATGCATCAAAATACATTGCCTATATTCACTGAGAAATGGAGGGAAATATTTGAAATGGTATAAAACGTGTTTGCAAAAAAAAATAAAAGTTGTAATAAAAACTTTCTTGTACATTAATCCAGCATTTAATAATAATTTCTTAATGCCTGAGGCATAATGACAAAACTAGGGCTCTGAACCGATTTAAGGAACGGAAACGAAAAACGGAAACGAATGACATTTTGCAGGAACAGAAACGAAAAACGAAAAAAAGATAAACTTTAATCGTTCTGAACATAAATGTTTACACTCAACCGGTTAATAACGTTATTTTATCGTTCTCTTTATTATATGAATTTGGGAGACAAAAAGCATTAATTTAAAGCACGTGAACAAATGCGACGGTGACGCATACAACGTGAAATGCCCGCGAAGCAGACGTCATAAGCGAGAGTCTTTTCTGATGCGATGAGCTTGTCTTAAAGGTTACAGAGAACCTGCTCTTTCATGTACAAAAGGTATGTTTCGGTTTAAGTTACTGTTAACTTGTATTAATACTAAAGGAATTATTGATTGTCGATTGTTTTTAGATGGGTCTCCATAAAGAAAATCCTTTTGTTAATGTTTCCCTTATGACAAATCATCTGATAAATCGATCTGTAATAGCCTATTGAAGGATGAGGGGCAGATCATAAACATGATAGATAAAGTTTTGAATATGATATATTATCAAACCACCCAAGCATTTTTCATTCGGAGAATTACAGTAATAAATAGCTTAGTCCTTATAAACAATCCATTAAAAATACATTATATACAAGGCTACTGAAGAATTAACCGAATATGCAATATGATCCGCAAAATAATCACAGTGAAATGAGGTGCGCTCGTTTTTATATAAACTATAAATGTCTGGCCGTGATGCGTATTTAGGCATATGCCAGTCCATAAAAATATAATATAGCTTGAAACACTTTCATAATAATAATAATAATATTTTAGAGGAAGTATATGTAAAGTTTGCACAACCAATGTTTGGTCTTCTTAACCCATAATTAAACGTCATGTAGCCTACTTTTTGATTACTTGACCCGCGGATTAACGGCAGCACCAGCGGACATAAATGATATCTGTGCATAACAGGGTTTTATGTCTCCCCAAAATGCGAAGTCAAGAGAGTGCACGACTCCATAAGGTAACGTAAACTGCACACACTTCATTATGTAGGCCTAATGTGTGAAATCGGGGACGCGTCTCGCAGTGCAAAGCATAACTTATTAATAGCCCATGCGTAATCGATTAGGTCTATCGGTTTTGGGTTAGGCCTACCGACAATAAATGATCGAGTAATCGTTAGCATCCCTAGTTTAATTAATCATAAAAGTATAGTGTCAATGTTATTAAAATGCACACACAATCTATCAATTAAAACTATCCAATACAGGGCTAGACGTTTTCCCTTGGTGCGCCTTTTTTTCTTAGGTGCACCACGCATTGCATTGTATGCAATTGTATATTTATATTAAAGATAAATAAGGCAAGAATATGAGAATGATACTTTTTATATTTTTACACCAACAAAAATATGGCATGCACTTATTTAATAAAAATCTTTGTAATTGTAACATTCAACATGCAATAAAGTGCCATAAAAAAACCTAAACCGCAAAATCTTTTGTATTTAAGTAAAATTAAGTTTTATACTCAGCCTATGCCTAAATCCAAAAAGCATATATTTATAAATTACACCAATTAAACTAAATAACTATATATTACGCTAAATAACTAAAATAGGCTATACAATCTTATTCTCTGATTAAAACAAGTGATTTAGCAGCACCACTGACAACCACAGAAATCGCGGAAACCGCAGCTAGTGAGCACTTTTTCCAAAGTTATGCTTTTCTTTTTTACACTTAATTACTGTGCGTTCAATGTTAAATAATTCAATAATAAATAGGCCTATAAGTGTATCATGTGTATGCGTGTGTGTTTCCACCAACTGCGTCTTTAATTACTGAAGCAGCTTTCTTCCAAAACCAAAAGTTACTTTGTCTCTCTGGCAATATTTCGGCTTTCAATCGAATGAAAAACCAATTTAGATGAGCCTATAGTCAAAATTTGCAGAAACTGTGCAGCCGCACATTGAATCTGGTCTTATCTTTTCTTGCTCTTGCTGTCATCCATACATCGATAGACGCCACATAAAAGTCAAGTCGTGAAACTGAGGTCAGGACCAGCTGAAGCCCTTGCGAAATGTCAAAACAGCACTGAAATTAACAATCCATTACACTATAACTAACTTGCATGTTAGTTATAGCGTAAAACTCCCATAATGATGCTCTAAACGGGGTGGAGTAACAACTTCTTTAGAGAAGAACCCCATCATTTCTTTGTGCAAATTATATTGTTTTACACGCACACGCATTTAAAATAAATCCAATATTAGTTTTGGTAAAAACATGCACTCGTTTTCCATATACATTGAAATATATGTAAATGGCACATATTGGGCCTATGCTTCCTTTTCTAATATTATTGAGAAGTTGAACATTACATATTCTATTCTAAAACATAAAATCACTTGCAAAAGCTAACACTATTATAATATCATATGTAAATCATATAAATAAATAAATAATTATGCGATTTATTATAAATATATTTACTTTAATAATAATATTAATGATGACGATGACTATTATTATTATTATTAAGTAGGATATTGTTTATTTATTTATTTATTTTTTTAAAGTCTACTTTTACAATCTGAGATATGCAAACCACAGCAGAAAGTTCTAACCAACAGGCCCATGTCATATACAGTACAGCTACTTAATAAATAACCTACTATAAATTAAAAGAATTAACGTATGCTATGTTTTTTATTTTCACAAGCTTTGGAGATGTAACATAAATTCCGCTTTTTAATAATAGCCTAGTTACCTATAGCTTTCGCCATGAGGCTGTGTTCTACATGATATCAATGTTTTCAAAGTGCACTGCGAATGGAGCGCAATTGTAAACATGAAGATCGCTAAAACTGAACTGTAAAAATACTTTTCCACCTAAGAGAGATTAACTTAATGCTTGTTTATATATTATATAATAATATATATTAACGCTTGTTAATAATTCCAACTTTGAATGTAAGAATGTTCTAAATGAATAGGGCATAGGGGGATAAGTGAGAATAGAACACAGCCAGGCATAGGTGGAGCGTGTGTAAGGCTGGGGAAGGCTTAGCCTCCCCCAGGCCAGAGACCACGGAGATAGCAGCAAAGAAAAAAAAACTGCATTGAAAACATGTAACGGGTGTAAGGCTGAACATGAATGTAATTTAATGTTGTTGATTAACAGAACACTTTAATTATTGTAAGTTTGTCAATCAAATTTAAAGTCCTCCTCCGCACTAAAATGGAACTGTCCAACCCCACGTTTGCACTGATGAGCGCTGTTTTTGACTGGAGTTCGCAGCAGCTCTGAAAACTAAACCAAAAGTACTGGCCAGGGGACTGTTCTGATTTGCTGGTCTAGGACATAAGTAATAAAATGACAAACGGGTATTACAAGAGAGGTATAATAATATATTATTCTGCTTTAACTTGTTTACAGCATTAAATGAAATTGGTAGTTTCATTGTAACGTATTGTAGCCTAGTGTAGTAATCTTGTTTAGGCGATCGTTTGGAGTTTTAAATTTCAAAGGTCTGAAAAATATAACAGGACATAGGCCTATGTTGATCTTATTTGCAGTGTTGGGGAAAAGTATTAGGCCTACATTACAATCTAAAGTCACTTAAAAAGTAGCTAAATGTATTACTTAGTTACTTTTTAGGGAAAATAATGTGAAACTATGTGTTATTTATTTATATGCGTTTTTTAAGAGTAGCTTTAGGCTTATTTAGAACACTGCTTATTTGCAGTTCTTAAGCATAAACTTAATTTTTCATAAATGGGCTTAATTCAGTATAATTGTACTTCACTTTATTTAATCAAATGTGGGCCTATAGATTATTTGGTTGCATTTAAAACTTATAACGGCGCCGTTTACTGTTCTACATTCTTCACTGGTCATCATTAATGTTCTGAATGCCCAACCTACTGGCGAATAATGATTTTGCATTGTAATTCTGTGAAGTGTTTTTTACAGGGTTGATTAATGCAGTATAATGTCACGAAGTCAAGATATGTTTTTAATTATATTTAGTTTGTATTTGGAAATAATATAAATCTAATTTAAATATGCAATTACTCTCGCTAGTTAATGGCTACTGGATCACCGTTACTCTGCAATGGTTGCCTCTTATTAAATTCCCAATAAGCACATAATAACGCAAATAAACTCCTAGTTTATGTTGTCATATTTTCATTGTCCTTTTTGATGTTTCTAGCTTAATAAGTAAAAAATAAATTCAGTATCTGAATCACAGTTTTAAAATGCTTATATTTATATATTTATTGCTGAATTACAAGTTCAGTTTTCGACTAGCCTCGTGAAAAACTTAATGATTTCGGATTCATTTCTGCAATTTATTTATTTTTTGCAAAAGGGTTAGATTACTCAAAAAATGTTTTAAAATTTCTGGCCTCGCCCCTGGCTGCATATTGAAAGTGACATAACCACAGGACTAAACAACAAAGACAACATCAACGCTTATAATGCCCGGCCTAGGAGGATATTACTGCATAAGGTAGGGCAGTGGCTATTATTTATATTGACTGCCATGCCAAAACACATTTTTGTTTGTTAGACAGAAGGCTACCATTAATCTATAATATAATATAATATAATATAATATAATATAATATAATATAATATAATATAATATAATATAATATAATATAATATAAAATAACATAATATAAAATAATATAATATACAATTTATTATTATTAATATTATTAATATTATATAGATTAGTGGGTTAGTTTAATAAAATAATTTAATGTGTGTGTTGAATAAAATAGACGTTTGTTGATAGGCGGAGCTTTTGTTAAAACCTCTATTTTGTCGGTCGCAAATCTTTTTAAATGCATCAAAGGGTAGCGGATATATTAGCCTTACCCTGGAGTTTGTTCACACTCCGCCTTTGCAGCCAGGAACTGTTTCCAACTACAGCTCCAGAGGTGTTGTTTCAAGTGCTCAAGTTTGCGACGTAGTTTGCGAATGTTCGTGGGAGCGATGGATTTGGGAACATTATTTCGACAGAACTTGCAACCTAAGTTGGCTAACGATGGTTTGGGAAACGCACCCCAGAGCGAGTTTTTGTGCTACCAAAATACAGCGTTGCATGCAATTCACATTCAGTCAGGCGAAGTAAAGGTCTCATTGGATGTCAATCAAATTAATCAAGCTCTAGCCATGAATAAAATAATAGGATTTTTGTAATATTTTAGACGACGGGTTAGTAATTATATTATACATGGTTAATTATAGGCTATTCAAGTCAATATAATAATAACTTTAATAAAACAAAATGTGGTGGGCCAGTGAAAAAGCAGCTGTAGGCCTAGTGTATACTGTTTAATAATCAATTTAAATGATGTCATAAATAAATAAATAAAAAAGTGGCATTAATTCCCGCCCTGTCATTTGCGCTAAAAAGTGTAATTCATAACACATCCGAACTGTAGACATGCAGTGTGTAGCCTAAACTGTATACAGGGGGTGGTCAATAGCCTACAGCACATAATTGAACAAATATATCAGAGGGAGATTATGTTAGCCTAATTTGAGAGATTTAAAAAATGAAAGACACTTTAAAAAAAAAGGAACTCGCAAATCGGCACCAAATGAAACTATGTCGCGTGTTTCAGCACTTGCAGCTGGATACCAAGTAGTGTGGCTGTGTGTGTAGCGCCTTTAAGCAGCCTGTCAATCAACTGCTGCTGGTGAGGGAGAGCGCGCATAAGTGCGCAAAGCCGGTATACCTAGATATAACCAAAAGCAAGTTCAAATTATAAATGTTTCTTTAACCCCCAGGGGTCGAAGCCCGCGTATACGCGTTTTGACATGTTTTCACATGAAAACGGCGAAAAAAACTTAAATTACACTTTCAGTTTTGATCATACAGATATGAGCAATACATCAATCGAATCTGTTAGGTGTCTAGTTTTTTTTTTGGTACACTCACAATAACAAAAAAAGTGTGTGCTTTTGCAAAATAAGGAAAATAAAAAGTGAAGCCACTTTCTCTTTTCTCTCTCCGTGAACTGTTTTTACAAACACGTCAGTAAAATGCACTGAAACTCCGCGAAAACTAAACACACAGACATGAGACACATATCTATAGAAAGCTTGAAGTGTCTACTTTTAAATGCAGCGGTGCATGTTGAAAACAAATATTGCTTGATAAAGTAATCCGTATGAAACCAACGCAATGTCTAGTTTCTCTGTAGAAGCTCATTATTTTTAATGCGACCACGCCCACGAGGCTTTGTTATTACAACAGTCCACGTGAGGCTCGCGCGACATGTAAACTAAGGTCAGGGGAGAGGAGAAAAAAAAAAAAAGAAAAAAAAAAACAAAAAAAAAAAAAAAAAAAAAAAAAAAAAAGGGGCAGAATCTCCACGAATACATGAGACATACACATGACAGACATACCTGCATAAAGCTTGGAGGGTGAACTTTCCAACTCATTTTGAAAGCAAATGTTGTCTCACTAGGTAATCCATACATTTCTCCCGGCAGAGCGCGCATCACGCCGGCTCCTCCCACTTCCGCCATTAATACAAACAATGACGTAGGCTGCCCACACGCCCACAGCGCGCTGGCTAGAACGTGACGCATGTTATACTTGTTATTAATTAAATTTGTATTTATTTTACCGTAGTTCAACCTGTTAAAGTTTGGAAAAAGTTAACTAAGGCTGCAACTACTTGGCCAAAAAATATATAAAAGGTCTTAAAATATTATTTTAATTATTCTTGTGTTTTGTCATTATGCCAGAATCATTCAGAAATTATTATTAAATGCTGGATTAATGCACAAGAAAGTTTTTATTACAACAGTTTTGCAAACACGTTTTATACCATTTCAAATATTTCCCTTTATTTCTCAGTGAATATAGGCAATGTATTTTGATGCATTTAAACAAAACAGATTTATTAAACAGATATATTTATTTAGATAATATTTTAGTCACCAAATATATTCAGAAAATGAAAGATAATACAATAAAATTCAAGCAAAATATTGAAAAAAATTACAACCTACAAAATTTTAACTAAATGTAACAAGCATTTAGTTTGGGCTAGCTTTTGCAGATGGACATTCATTGCTTTCCAATGTCCTTGATGGATGAGTGGGGGAGTGTCTTTTGTCTCTCCAGGTGTGAATTATTCATGACCATTGTCACTCACGCATAGAGCTGAGATGAGCCAAACAAACTTAACAAAATGTAAATCTTTATAATGTTTCCTTTGAATGAAAGAATAAAATAATTTTTACATAATTGTGAAGTAAATATTCTAGCCTACCAGACTGGTTACTCAAAAGCCTTGCTCAAGCACATTTAGAGTGTTTTTTTGGACCTTATTTCAGCTAAATTTTTTTCTCCAAATCCTACTAACCACGCATAATATTTTTTTTTCTAAAAAACACAAGCAAGTACATCAATATTTGTCACATATTATTGTAGCACAATTTGTGCTGAATACAAATAAAATACATGTGGGCCAGTACTGTGTAATAAGTAGCTGAAATTAGCACAAATGTCAGGGCATGTCAAAACATCTCAGGGGCCCCAAAATCACCTCAGACCCCTGAGGGTCAAGATACTTATCGAAAATTCATTTAACTTTACCCCTCGAATAGAATTTTTAGTTGCACCATTAAGAAATCAGGGCACTAGAGCCCTGCAATACTTTTTAATAAAATAACGTTCTAACCGTTTTTTTTTTCTAGAAAACCGTTTTCGGAATTTTTGTTTAATGAGGAACGCAAAAATCGAAACAAAAAAAATATCAATTCTGCTCGGAGTGAACCGATTGAATTATTTTTCATTTTTAAGCCCTGGACAAAACACAAGAATAATCAAAATTATATTTTAAGACCTTTTATATATATTTTGCCCAAATAGTTGCAGCCTTAGTTAACTTTTTCCAAACTTTAACAGGTTCAACTACGGTAAAATAAATACAAATTAAATTAATAACAAGTATAACATGCGTCACGTTCTAGCCAGCGCGCTGTGGGCGTGTGGGCAGCCTACGTCATTGTTTGTATTAATGGCGGAAGTGGGAAGAGCCGGGAGAATTGTATGGATTACCTAGTGAGACAACATTTGCTTTCAAAATGAGTTGGAAAGTTCACCCTCCAAGCTTTATGCAGGTATGTCCGTCATGTGTATGTCTCATGTATTCGTAAAGATTCCGCTGTTTTTTCTGACCTCAGTTTATGTCTCATGTCTGCGTGTTTAGTTTTCGCGGAGTTTCAGTGCATATTACTGACGTGTTTGTAAAAACAGTTCACGGAGAGAGAAAAGAGAAAGTGCCTTCACTGTTTATTTTCCTTATTTTGCAAAAGCACACACTTTTGTTGTTATTGTGAGTGTACACAAAAAAAACTAGACACCTAACAGATTCGATTGATGTATTGCTCATATCTGTACGATCAAAACTGAAAGTGTCATTTAAGTTTTTTTCGGAGTTTTCATGTGAAAACACGTCAAAACGCGTATACGCGGGCTTCGACCCCTGGGGGTTAAACTTTGATTTTTTTTGAGTGTTTGCAGAGCAAATAGGAGAGGTGAAGGTATCACTGCCCTGTTTAGAGATGTTTAGAGATGAAAAGACAATGCAGAAAAGCTAAGCGTATGTGGAGGAAGACAAAACTAGTAGTCCATTATAATATCTATAAATACAGTCTTCATGCTTTTAATGTGGAACTAAACACTGCTAGGCAGACTTTCTTTTTTAAGCCTTATAAACCGCAACCTAAATAATGCTTGTACTCTCTTTGCAACGGTCAGGGTTCTTACACCTTTTCCAACTTCAAATTCTAGCACTTTTCAAGCACTTTCAAGGTGCATTTTTATGCTTTTCCAGCACCTAACAACCGCGGTAAAATACATTTATGCTGTATGTACTTTTTCACATTTAAATCCATTGTGCTATTTTAATAAAACACTATATGGCATTTCAACTTAAATTGTTGAATACTTTGGAGCAAAGATTTATTGGGATAGTTCACACAAAAATGATAAATAAAAAAAATGAAAAAAAGTTCAGTTATTGGATGAAGCATTTTTTTAAGTTTGGTCTCTTTCTACTCTTTTTTTTGATATCTCAAAAATGAGCTTACAGTCAGATTTTGTTTGGGTGTAGTGCCAAACTTTCAAGACCAGTCGCTCATAATATTTAATGTGCATTGCTATTAAAAATTCATGTAACAAATCCTTATGAGTCTGAGAATAATCTTGCTGCAAATTAATGAAGTGTTCCTATGTCAACTGTTTTGAAAATCAGTCACTAAATATAGAAATCATAGTTTATAAGCTTTCATCAATTAATTAATTAATTAAATAATTAATTCATTTTCTTTTCGGCTTAGTCCCTTTGTTAATCAGGAGTCGCCACAGCGGATTGAACCGCCAACTTATCCAGCATATGTTTTACGCCGCAGATGCCCTTCCAGCTGCAACTCCCTGAAACAGCCATACACTCTTGCATTCACACACATACACTACAGCCAATTTAGCTTATTTAATTCCCCTATAGCGCATGTGTTTGGACTGAGGCGATCGTCCTACCCACTGCGCCACCGTGACACCGAGCTTTCATCAATATTACTTTTTATTATTGTCAACATTACTTTAGGTTAGGACTAAGGTACTGTTGTAACTGTATGCAAATGACCCACCTGTCAAATGGTGACAGTTAAGGGGTTAAAGGAAAACATGTTTCCAAAATGTATCACCTCTCTGTAAGTAGTTTGGGAATTTTATAAAACCTATATATAATTGACAAATAATCACCAGAGAGATAAATACAATTTCAATAAACACTTTAACGTTAATTGTGTAAAATTTGAATATTTTTTTTCTGCCTTCTGCTTATCTTGAGCAGCCCCCACATAGCATGGCGTGAATAACACGATCAATAATTTAAATTGGCAAGGGAGTGCCCTTTAGACTGTTGAGTTTAGGAAAAAATCTGTAATGTAAATAGTGCAAAAATAAAACTGCAATGAACAAAATATAGTACAAAAATAAACACTAGGTTATCCAGGAGTAGGCCAAACAGGGTAGGTAGATAGATATTAACATATAACTTATTATTGGCATATGTCATCTTAACAGCAATAACAGTCTTTTCATGGGTTGCAATATTATTTTAATCTTAGTGAATGCAGTCCCTTTTGCGATGGTGTACGCGCTGCAGTTGCATGACTGACAACATCGTGACGAATAAATGAAGGATTAAACAGAACATCTCGTGCTTAAAATATGCGGGAAACGCTGTTAAGTTACATGCAAACTCCGTCCCTCAGGCTTTACACTTTACACTGAGTCGTTTTCATAGCGGACTTTAACTCACCGGAAGTCTTTTATCCACTCTTCGAAAAGTGTAAATGCTGGATTAACATTCACCACATGATCACTGATCAGATATGCCGTTATTCGTAACTTTAGGCGGACAAAATCTGTCAGTGTTATTTTCATTCTCTCGTATCCAGACCTTTACATTTTCGCAGCTCGCAGCTGTAGCTGTCATCTGAACTGAGTGATTGACAGCTGATATTAACCAATCCATTCGCGTTTAGTTCAAGAGCAGTGGGCCAACCAGAGGAGCTTTAAGGCAGGGCATTGCGGGCTTTGTTTACTGCAGCAAGTTGACATGACAACTGTTTTAATCTGTTCCTGAGCGCTGCGTTTGGCGTTAAGTGCAAATATGCATTCTGCTTGAACCTTGCATATATAAAATTTTGGCCGCAAAAACGGTCGTAATTTCGAGTCCTGCAATTTCAAATTCAAGCAGGTTCAGGCACTTTGTCCAAAATCCAAGCACTTTTCTAACCTTGAAAACACTATATTAAAAATCAAGCATTTTCCAGGATTTCCAGCACCCATACGAACCCTGAACGGTAGATTGTCTCATTATGTCTGATTTCATGGCAATTAACGGTAACATCTTAGAAGAGATTGTGCAAATTATGAAAATATCAACCTGCAGTCTTGACACGCTCATCACATCATTCTTCAAAATGACGTTTAACTGTTTAGAAATGGATCTTCTAAAAGTGGTAAATGCTTCACTTCTCTCAGGGATTTTTCCAAACTCACTTAAAACTGCAGTTGATAAACCCCTCTTGAAAAAGAGCAACATGTATAACACTCTATTGAGCAATTACAGGCCAATCTCAATTCTCCCTTTCATTGGTAAAATCATTGGACAAGTTGTTTTTAACCAGGTTAACAAGTTCTTAAGCTTCAAGGGGTGTTTAGACAATTTTTAATCTGGTTTCAGACCACATCACAGTACAGTACAGAGAGCACTCTTATAAAGATAATCAATGATATCCGCCTAAATACAGATTCAGGCAAACTAACAGTGCTGCTATTGCTTGATCTCAGTGCTGCATTTGACGGTCAATCACAGCATACTTATGGATAGGCTGAAAAACTGGGTTGGGCTGTCTGTATAGGTGACCATAGGTCGAGATGGAGACCCATGACACGTGGAGTCCCACAAAGCTCAATTCTGGCACCTCTCCTGTTCAACCTTCATATGCTCCCTGTGAGCCAAATAATGAGAATGAACCATATCTCCTACCACAGCTATGCCGATGACAGATATACTTAGCCTTACTGCCTAATGACTTCAGCCCCATTGACACCCTTTGCCAATGCATTGATGAAATTAACAGTTGGATGTGCCAAAACTTTCTTCAGTTAAACAAAGAGAAAACTGAAGTCATTGTGCTTGGGAACAGAGATGATGTTCTCAAGGTGAATGCATACCTTGGCTCTAGAGGTCAAACAACAAAAAAATAAGGTCAAAAATCTTGGTGTGGGGAGTCACGTGATGCGTCTGAGGTAAGCGGACATAACCAAGCGAGCTCCCAAGAAGTCGTTTAATATTACTTTAAATAAGCACTGAAACTTTGTCCAAATATTGAAAAGTTGTTTCCTGGCATTGGTGAACAACGTGGAATAATGGAGCATCGACCAAAGTCTAAGAAAGATGAGCATAAAACTGCCGAAACTACTGAGAGAAAGTCCGCACACAATGGCGCCGAAGCTAACGTTCCTGAGGTGGAAAGTTCAGCGGCTGTACTTGCCGCTGCAGTAAGAGTTTCGTGAAATCACCGGAACTGTTAAGCAGGAGCTGATATCTCAAATGTCAGAGCTTAGAAACTCCATCCAGGGCTCATTGATGACATTACGGCGTCAGTGTCCTCTATGCAAGGCCGGGTTTCTGCAGCTGAGCAAAGAATTAGCGATGTGGAAGACACAGTCTCGGGAAATGAGCGATCCCTCAGTCTCCTTAAAAAAAGACAACGAGGCTTTGAAAAATAAACTGGAATATATGGAAAACTACAACAACGTAATAATATTCGGTTGGTGGGACTGAGTGAGGGAGCAGAAGGTCTGGACACGATTGAATTCTTTAACACCTGGCTACCGAATGTTTTGGGACTTGAAAATGTAGGCACTCCGCTTGCCATTTAGCACGCTCACCGAGTCCCAGCGATGAGGATTCCAGGGAAACCCCCACGACCCTTTCTCATTCGATTTTTGAGATTTCAGGACCGCGAAAGCATCCTACGCACTGCCAGGGTTTAAGCTCCAATTCTCATCGAAGGAAAGAGAATCGGATTCCTCAGAGGTGATGAAAGTGATAAAAGAATGAAAGTGATGAAAGAAGTGAAATGATTCCAGGCCTCAAGGCATTAAAAGAGAAGAATGTTAAATGCCACCTAGTGTACCCTGCTCATATACGGATTCAAACTGTATTCAAATACTTTTGGACACTATTCTTTATCAGTGATTTTTGCTCATATCAGTGCTTTTTTATGTGCAAGGTGAGCTCGTGGTTGGGATTCAATTTTGGTGTAGGAAAGTACAGTTAAGTACGAGCTAATCGTTTCTCAATAGTTTTTTCTATTGGCTGCTGTAAAGTTTTGGTTCAGTAGCTATGTTAAGGTTTTATACTTGCGTATTTCTTTGTTTCTTTTACTCTTTTTTTCACTTTTTTTTTTCTCTTTTCTTTTGGAGGTACGTCAACATTTCAAAATGATAAAAACTAGAACCAATAATCCTATGATTATCCACTCAGTTCAGATCTGGTACAAACTTCAGTTGATGTTGGTGACAAGAGACATTTCTCTCTTGATTGCTTCAGATTGCTTCCAATGTGCTTTCAAAACAAAAATGTTAAAATTTGGGCCGATAAACTTCACGATGCTGAGCCGGCATCGCGATCCATCGCCCCGCCCCACATTTATATTGATATATAAGTTTTTATTTGCATGTCATCTTAATAACAATAATGGTCTTTTCATGAGCCGTGTTATATTTTACTTATAGCTGCCGCTTGCACGGCTGACAGCATTGTGAGGATTAAATACATAGTGAGGATTATACTGTACAGTACCTTTCGCACTTAAAATCTGTAGATTCAGTGGCAAACGCTGTTACTTGCAACCCCCGTCCCACAGAGTTTACAGTGAATGGCTTTAGTCATTTTCATAGCGGACTTGAAGCCACTGGAAGTCTTTTATCCACTCTTGGAAAAGTGTAAATGGTGGATTAACATTCAGACATTAAGATGTGCCATTATTAGTAACTTTAGTGGTTTCTAAAACTAAATCTGTCAGTGTTATTTTCATTCTCTTATCTTCAGCGCTTTACATTTCCGCGGTTGCAGCTCCTGTGAAGGCAGAAGGCATTGACTGAGTGATTGACAGCTGATATTAATCAATCCATTAGCATTCAGTTCTAGCGTACTGGGCCAATAAGAAGAGCACAAAGGCGGGGCAAGCATTGCAGGCTTTTTTTACTTCAGCAAGTTCACAATCGCATAACAACTGTTTTAATCTGTTCCTGAGTGCTGCGTTTGGCGTCTTTAGGTGCAAAGATGCATCCTGCATAAATGTCTCCTAAATCCGCACACGCGGTGAGGATTTTGCAGTGAAAACAAGGTCGCGCAGCTACAATTTATGCACTAGCACAAATGCTTTCAAATATACATTTTAGGTCGCAAAAAATTTCGGGCGCATATGCCGAAACATGAACCGGGTTTCAGCTACTACGGCTCTCACTGCTTGAATCAGCTTCCATAAATGATTAGATGTGCTCCAACATTAGGTACATTCTGTACTTGTTTAGCTGTGCCTTTATTGAATGAGCACTGTGCTAAGTCCGACAGATCGCACTATTGTGTCTTTCTTTTCTTTTTCATTCTTTTATAACCTGTTTTAATATATTTTAATCTGTTTTTAATCATTTTTATTATTTGTTTTTTATTTTCTTATACTTGTCATTTTTATTCTTCTTGTTTATGTAAAGCCCTTTGCCACTGTGTATGAAATGTGCTATATAAATAAATTTGCCTTGCCTTGCCTTAGTCCAGAGATCTGTTCCCCACGTCAGGTCAGGGTGCGCACGTATATTTAAAACGTGCGTGCGGCGGCGGAGGCACACTCTAAACTCACACGGGAGAAAACTGGACTAGTGGATCACATAAAGGCTAACAGCCTCGTTTATTTAATGTTTTGGTAACTAATTTTTTTAAATACAACTCTCTTGAGCTCTAAAGGGCAAAAACGCAAAATAAATTTGCCGTCCAATTCATTTTAGCAGAGACTAACTGCCAGTCATTTTTACATTAAGTTTTTTAGTTAGGGATTAATATTAGAGTAGCCTAATAAAAAATATTTAGTTGTACACTGCACAGTCCCACAGTAGTCTACACTATGATTAATATTATAATTTATTATCTTCATTATTATTAATATTATTAAATTTAAGCCATAAAATTGACAAAACACAGAACCCTTTTGAATGTTTGCTTTCATTTTCAAAATCACTAAAGCTCACTTTTACAGTTGTGAAAAGAAACATCCCATTATGCAGCAGCAGTCTTAATTTACAGTAGGACACTTGAAAAATGCCTTTTGAGTTTAAAGATGATCAGTACAGTGTTATAAATTAAAGGTATATAGTGCGTGAGTAAGTGGATTTGCAGCGAATCAACCTCTCACATGCCCTGCAGGTAGGCTGAATGATAATCTTTAAAAAATATGCAATTTAGCCTATATTGCTATTTGCTCATGCAAAATTAAACACCAGAAAATATACTGTAGGCCTATTTTAACGCTAAAATACAGTTAGCATATCAATTTTATTTTGACTTGCAGGCTCATAGCCCTAAAAATGAAAATGTAACCTGAAAACAAGTTATTAAAATAGGCTAAATAAATAAATAAAATGGTGGGTAGGCCTAATAGCGGCGTTTTTTTTTTTTTTTTTTTTTTTACAAATGCCAACTGGACAATTTCACAAAAAAAAAACCTAAGCCTTACTTTTTCCTAACACTGATTGATGAAGCGTGATGACTCAGTTATGCTTATTTATTTACCGGTTAAATGATTAAAATACCCCCTTAGTTATGACATCCTGGTATAGGGCTTGCTATAACGATACTTTATTGTCTGTACCAAAAAGAAACAAAAGCAAAAATTGTGGATAAAAACCTGGCTGGGGAGACAGAGATAACACAGATTATCTGTTCTTCAATGAGAAAAGAATCGCAGACATGACACCGTGACAGTGTTTATCGTGCAAACGCAGTTTGTATTTATGATCATTAATATTAATAACTAATACTAATAACATTATTAAATCCTCTCCTTGTCGGCGCAAAATAGGTTTAGCCTATTGCATGTACAAATCAGATTATGAAGATTAATGATTAAGAGCATGCTTTTCCCTTATTGCATCCTTTCCGCAAGGTATTTTATGTATTTTTTTTTTTTTTTTAAGTGGTGAGGACAATATTAACTGGCAAAAATGTTCCTCTCGTACCACCAACAGATTCGACGTGTTTCTCCATTTAAACAAACCCTACAAATGGCTTCATCTAAATTAATTGGATTGCCTTTCTCAATCGACACGAATCCAAAATGTTCCCAGATTGGCAATGTAACATTTGGTTTTACAACAACATTCATCGCTGAACTTGATAAATCTCGTCTAACATTATATTCTAACAAAAACGTAATACTTAGCAACATAAAGGAAGTTTGTGTTTAAGCGTACTACTACCAATGGCAACTGACCACCGTGGTGACTCTGTTGTCACGATGGCAGTCACAGCCCTTTATATGTGCCTCCTACTTGTTAAGGGACCAATGTCTTTGTGAAATACATGTCTGCAGGGTGTGAACAGGTTTTGTATATCCTCAAAAATGCTTGAATTTTAATATAATTGCACAATACACTGCTCAAAAAATAAAGGGAACACTTAACACAATGTAACTCCAAGCCAATCACTCTTTAAATCTTGAAAAATGCACATAGAAAGTGCTTTAAAAGTCCTTAAATTTGACTTTGGAAAAAGGTGCAGAAGTCCTGTGTCTGTTCAAATAAGAGGTTACAGTTTAGGTCAGAATTAGCTCATTAACCCTTAAAAAACCCCAAAACTTGGATGCAATGGAATTAAATATATAAATTAGGTTCACTGAAGCATGTGCATGGTTTCCACTACATTCATTCTTCCATGGCGGGGCCAAAATGAATTCCCGCCACGGCTACATTACAGCTTCTCATTTAAAACCTTCAGTTGTTTTTTTTTTATTTTTTAAAGCGGGTTATAATCGCACCAAAACATATTAAAATGTAACTGAAATAAAGCAGAGCCAGATTTTCTGCAATTATAGTAGTGTTTTGCGCTATTTCTTTAACCCTTTAAGGTTACATGCTGACTGGCTGCGCGAGGTGTGAGGCCAGCAAACAATGTAGCGTTCAGTTATTATGAGCATAGTTTCTAAAATTATACTTTATTTATAGATAAAGGTCTATGGTTCTGCATACAATTACTTTATCTTGCTGGAGTTCATGGCCGCTTTACTTCAGGATGCATCAATGTCGTTCTGTAGGTCTATTGAAGACACTCATAAATATTGTTGAGAGACATACTTGTTACATAAACGCACTAAATAGCACTTCAGCAGCATTATTTGAGTGCGCACAAGAAAATCTGTGCTTGAGCAGCGTATATTTAAGGGCGTGCAAAAAGTTTTGTGCATGAACAATGGAAATCAGCACACAAGCAAAGAAATTCCAAACAAAATAAGATCGTAAGCTCATATTACATGAATATGATCTCGACATTTGTTATTGGAATAGTGCCATAGGTAGTTAGAAGATCTGTGTAAAAGGCCTGCCACCACAGATGGAAAAAATCAGAGGAAATGCTATGTCTATTTACTACAATAACTACAGAAAATAGCTGACGCACAGAAGAATGGCCTCCTAAGCTGCACATAAGCCAGCAGACTCGCACAGCTCTGTAATTGGCCAAAATGCTTAATTTGACTAATCAGCGATCATCTACTCTTTCTTGTTGATGACTCCTGACCTACTTTCTGAATTTCACATCTAAATTTCTGGTTTTGAATTTTGAAAGTAGGAATTCAGAACTAAATCTTTGATTTGATCAAACAAAAGTTTGAAAATATGTCTAAAAAAATCTGCAGTAATTCAGTTGTCTTAAATTTCAGATGTTCAATACAAGTTAAGAAATTTAAATTCTAAACAATTTAAATGGCATACAATATTCAGTTGTATATTATACTATAATTGTCAATTAAAATGAAAACAATTCAAATTCAGATTGATTTGTCTTTTTAAACTTCATATTTTTGCAGGCTGGAGAGAATTAAACAATTAATTTCTGTCATTTTTGAAGAATGAATAGCTATTGTACTTCTCTTTATACCTTTGCTTTCCTTGTGTGAAATATAAATAAAAAGCTAGCCAAGTTCTGTTCAATAGCCAGGACATGAGTGCCTTGCTCCTTGAATTTAATGTACTCACACAATCAAACTCAGCAGCCACTGAATCAAGTAAAACTGTAAATGAAATAAAATACATCACATTAATTATAAATTTACAACAGATGCAACAGATTTAAGATGCAAAATGTATGCAGATTCATTGATAAGTCTGAAGCGTATTACTATGCACTAGTGCATATGAGCAATAACAATCATCTTCTATCATACATTTATTCTACTACAATATAAAATAAAACATTAAACATTTAGATAAGCATACAGCCAATACTTTCAGCAGGATTTAGAAGGTGGCAAACACTTCACATGCTTTCTGCCTCACAAGTCTGTTGCTTTTGATTCTCTAAAGCGCGGAAATGTGCCAAAATAAAAGTCACGACAAGACTTACACACAATAGCAACAGGAAAACTAAAGTTATACTAAAAGAATAATAATACATTACAAAAATATAATACTGTTGTATACACATGTCCAACATGAACTGTACACAGCCTTTAACAGAGGCAGAACAGCTTCAGTAGTGGAAAGTGCAGTCTCATCATGACGTGGCCTTTCTGCACTGCGCAATGTGGCCTTCTTTTTAGTTAAATGGGGCGCTCATCACAGTGGAGGCCCTGCAATTTTGAGCTTGAAGAGCAGTCAGATCCATATGTCCTAATTTTACAGCCAAATTAGGATCCAACTCAGCGAGGCGTAGCTGTCGTTCCAACATCAGTAAGAGAGTACAATGTAAGCACATCTCTGAAATGTGGAATACCCAAACTTGATGGGCAAATATGACCATTTTAGTCTGAAGTAAACCATTCGGATCACCATAAGGTTTTAACTTCACACAGAGTAATGAAATGATGCTAAAAAAAAACAACAATGTGACAGGAACACTTGGCAAAAAACTCACAAGGAGAAAAAATTATTAAAAAGGGCAGATGGATTGAATCAAAGGGCATTAAAATAATATATATGGACAATTGTGTCAACTGGACACTGTTAACATATGTCACAGCTTGTAGCGGGATTTTTGCTCGAAGCCGCTATCGCGGTAAGGGTAGAACAATGACGCGCGAGTCCATTGTAAAACATTTTGTCATCATTTATTTATCACATCTTGTGCCATCAAATCTCCATTCTCATCAGTAGCACCCGTCACCACAAACTCACGGTCTGAAAATTGTTTCCTCTTCCCTTACTGCCCCACCTACTACCTGGCTTCCTTAAATCCCGAATAAGACAAAATAAAAGTCTTCATTCACAAAATCAATACCAATAAAGCAAATACTCCAACATAAATAATATACAAAAAACAAATACTCAAACTTGAATACAATAATTATCAAATGTAAACATAATAATAATAATCATATAGTCCAAATCAACCTATTAAATCCAAACATAATAATAATAGAAATGGCTCCAACATTCCGGCCCCTAATTGTCATCTTGTGACAATTCTGATTTCAAAAAAGGAGCCATAAATTGAGTAGCAAAGAAAAGAAGAAATGTTTTAAAATTGTCCAAGACACTATAAAGTCTTCTGGCTAGTTTCTTTAAATTCTCATGACATGTCTCTGAGAAAGCATAATTTGCTAATAGGTCTTTCCAGGATACTGTTCTTAGTTCTCACTTTAACTCGGCGTACATATCCTTTGTTGTCCGGGAGCGTCTCCAAGATTCGACCTATAGGCCAGGAATTCCGTGGTGAAGTATAGTCGATAAGAAGAACAATATCTCCAATTTTGAGGTTTTGTTTGGTTTTATTCCACTTCTGCCTTTTCTGCATTAACGGTAAGTACTCTAGTCCATCGTTTCCAGAAAAGATCCCAGATATACTGTACTTGTTTCCATCTTCTTCTGGAATAGGTGTCGTCCTTCTAAAAAACTCCTGGAGGCAAGATGGGAATTCCTTTCAACTAAAGTAAATGATTAGGGGTTAAGGCTTCTGGATCCTTAACATCCTCAGAAACTGTAGTAATTGGGCGATCATTGAGTATAGCTTCCACTTCACATAAAGCAGTCTGCAAGCCTTCATCATCTAGGGTCTGCTGTCGAAGGACAGAGCATAGGATCTTTTTGAGAATTCGAATGATTCGTTCCCATACACCTCCATGATGAGAGCCTAAAGGGGGATTGAAAGTCCACTTCACATTCTCTCTCAGCAGTTCCTTCTGTATTTTATCTTCGTTAATGTCAGCAAGTGCCTGCCTTAATTCACGCTCCGCTCCAATAAAGTTGGTTCCATTATCAGAAACAAACTCTTTCACTTGTCCCCTTCTACACACAAACCTTCTAAGAGCACAAATGCAGGAATCTGTGTTTAATGAATAGGCCATTTCAAGATGAAAAGCTCTGCTATTGAAACAAGTAAATATCACTCCATATCTTTTGACATGTGCTCTCCCCCTCTTTACCTCAATAGGACCAAAATAATCTACTCCAACGTGACTGAATGGAGGTAGGTCAGGAGTGATTCGATTCAGAGGCAAGTCTGCCATCTTTTGTTCAATTTGAGTTCCATGCCAACGTCTACAAAATATACAATCTCGAATTACTTTTCTGGCAGTAGCATTACCTCTAGTAATCCAGAATCTTTTATGAAGTTCAGCAAGCAATTGGCTTTTACCACAATGTCCTGTCATCCTGTGTGTATAGTCCAATAATAGTCTGCACAAGCGACTTTCGTGGGGGAAAATTGCTGGGTATTTGAGTTCTTCTGGCATTGCCATTCTACTCAACCTTCCGCCAACTCTTAAGATGCCATTGTCTAGGATTGGATCCAACTTGTACACTCTGCTACTGGTTTTCACAGCTTGACCTTTATTTAGCAGAGTTATTTCGTCTTGAAAGCTCTGCTGTTGAACATGACAAATTAGAAACTCCTCTGCACGAACCAGATCCTCCACCGACAAAGACTGGACCACAGACTGGGATTTAATCTTAGTTGTGTGATTATCCCATACTTCTTGAGCTTTAGGATGTTTTACAAAAGCTGCTGCAGCATCTTTCCGCTTTTGACTCAAGCGCAGAAGCATACTCCTAAATTTTAACAACCATGCTGTCGCTCTTCGCAGTTTTTCCCATGATGAAAAATGATCAATTAGCTTAGTGAATGGACTTGAATTAGCTGTGATGATGGAAAAAACAGCAGTTGTTCTCTTTATTTCTGGGTCGCTATCTGAAATGCGAAGTGATTCTTGAGGCATTTCTGGCCAGTCTGAAGCGGGCCCTTTCAAGTACTCTGGACCTGTCAGCCATCTTCCATCATTCCTAAAAGCACTAGACTTGACATCTCGAGAGGCATCATCAGCAGGATTGGCAATGGAATTGACATAGCGCCACTGAAACTTCTGTGACAAATTTCTAATAGTTGAAACTCTGTTGGCTACGTATGTCTGGAATCTGCTGGTGTCATTCAAGATATATTTAAGGACTGATGTGCTATCTGTCCAAAACACAGAATCATCCAGAACAAACTCCAATTCTTCTTTTTTTGAGCTTCTGCACCAGAATGACAGCTTGTCTTTCATTTGAAACAGACTTAAGGCAATCATCCACATAAAAAGTTGTTACGAATTGTGGATAAAACCTCTGGAGAAACTTTGCCTTCATTATCATCTGCCGTTTTTCTCAATGCAAAGTTAGCACAACTAGGGGGAAGAAACGGCTCCGAAAAGGTGTACAGTCATTCTGAACACTTCCAATGGTTGACTGATATTACCATTAGGCCACCACAAAATTTCAAGAAATCAAGGAACTCCTTAGGAACCTTAACTTGATGAAACATACCTTCGATGTCTGCCATTACAGCAATAGGTTCTTGGCGAAACCGGAGGATTACACCTAGAAGTGTATTTGTGAGGTCTGGACCCTGCAACAATTCGGCATTCAGTGAGGTAACTTGACATGAGGCAGCACAATCGAATACTACTCTGATTTTCTTTTTTCTTTTATGGTAAACTCCATGATGGGGGATGTACCATACTCTGCCATCATTTTTGTCTATTTCCTCTGCTGGTACTTTCTCTGCAAATCCCTTCTCAAGAATGTCACCAATAAAGTTTCTGTAGTCAGAAAAATACTTCATCCTTTCTAAGTCTCTTGAGTATACTTAGTGCTTGTTGTTCTGCAAGCTTCTTATTATCAGGCAAAATGATATCTGCTTTACGAAACGGAAGGCATATCTGGTAATGGCTGTCTTGTTTAACAACAGAATTGTTTACAATATCCAAAAACCGCCGATCCTCAAAAGAGAGTTCAGGTTTCTCGTCATATGCTTGCTCTGGTAAGTCATTATTATACTGCTCTTTAAGTAATTCATCCAGTTTAGCCACTGAGATTCTGTTAGAAGACACAAATGGTCGTCCTTGTGCATCTGTAAATGAGTTACCACTCAGTGAACCATTAACTAGCCATCCTAAATAAGTTTGGACCGCATAGGTTCCATCGCTTTTGGGATGTTTATCCTAATTAACAGATCAACGTCTGCTTCTATTGAACACAATCGAACCTCTTCCAGATACGGCCACTTCTTTATGTCTACTTCCCTTGGTATATTCTCTTGGCTAACTGGAATTGAACTTTGTGTAAAAGTTTCAGGCAATTCTATAAAATAATCACTGCTCAGGCTGCTCACTTCCAAGCCACGCAACCGAAAGGTTTTGATAGGCTTTTCCTGTCCCATTGTTTTGAGCAAGATCTCAATCCGTTACCATCCATGTTCAACTGTCTCATCAATCTCTCAGTGCAGAATGTTGCCGAACTCCCAGGATCTAAGAAAGCATATGTTTGAAGCACTTTACTACCTTTAGTAGATTTTACTTTTACTGGAACAATTGGAAGTTTACATTCAGCAGAACCGGCCCCTGTATGCTGCTCAATAGCTACAACAGCCATAGCAACGGGTCTGCTGGAATTAGCTTCTTCAGCATCATTACAGTCTTTCTTTTGCACCTCAGTCATCAAATTAGGTGAAGCCATCCTTGGTGCTACAGTTTTTAATGTGTAGCACTGTAGGATGCTTCTTAGAGCAAAGCTGACATGCAAGACGTTTTTTGCACATTTTTGTTAAATGCCCTTTCTTGAGACAAGCAAAACAAAGTCCATTCATTTTCAAGAAGTCAATTTTATCTGCGTGTGGTACATCTGCAATTTTGGCACATAAATCCAGTGCATGATCATGAGCACAGAACAAACAAGGCTTCTTGAAAGCAACACTAGCATCATATGAACTGGTTTTATTTATTTGACTATTCTGTCTTGATGCTTCAATAGAAGAGACAGTGGTGACAAAACTTTTTCTGCTAGAAGATTTATGCATTTGAGGTTCTATCGTGGTCTTTTTGATGCTAAAAGTTAAATTTGCTTTTGAATCTTGAATTTCTCCGAACACTGGATCTAGAAGGATCCTAGCTTGCTTCTCAATGAAATCAACCAAATCTGCAAAGTCTGGCCGCCTTTGAGTACGTTCTGAAATTTTACAAGCTTTAATTCTCCACTTCTCTCTTAACTTATAAGGGAGTCTGGACACAATGATTCTTAAATTAAATGGCAAATTCAACTCTGCCAAATCTACCAGATCGTTTGCTGCATTGCAACATCCTCGAAGATAAACTGCACAGCTATATAATGATAATGATCATCAGAGCGAATGTTATCCCATTCCAAAGCTTTTTCCATATATGCATTAGCCAGCTTAAATTCATCTCCAAAGTGATGCTGCAAGAGACTCTTGGCTTCAACATAACCTCTGCTTACATTCATATAGAGACAACTTCGAACAAGTTCCTTAGGTTCTCCTGCTGTGAACTGTTCCAGATAATACAGTCGTTCTTGATTGCTATCAGTTTTCTCCTCAATATTATATATAAAAGATCTCATAAAAGGTCTATATTCCAAGGGATCTCCACTGAACACTGGAATCTCTCTTGTAGGAAGTGAGGCTTGTTTCTGCTGTCACAATTAAATTGGCCAAATCACTTTTTCTTTGTAGAACATTTCCAAGATCAACCCCAGCAAAGTTGGTATTACTAGATGCATCATGATGCTGATCCGTTTGTGACATTATATGTGGAGCTGAAGTAGCTGCTGAACGTTTCTGAGGAATATGAGCTTCATGAACAATCCTTTGCAGTGGTGTTTTTGGAACTGTTTCAATCTTTGAAAAGTACAGAGATGCTTCAGGATTAATAAGCAATGATGTTTTTTCCTCTGCATTATCCAAATATTCATTCATTCCATCTCTGAATTTGACAGATGAACGGGAACTGTGCAGTGATCTTGCTTCAGTTATCTCTAGGACTTTTAATTTTGCATTCGCAGCATCAATTTCAGACTGCAAATTAATAGCTTCCATTTTTGATTCCAACTGAATCTTTTCCAACTCAAGCGCATGCTTCCTTTTAAGACCTTCAGCACGAGCAAGCAAAGCTGCCTTATCAGCTGCAATCTTCACACGATTAGACAAAATTGAACTGGTTCTAGATTTATTTGATCCTCTTGAACTTCTTGAAACATTCGACACACTATCAGAAGGATCAACCAGAGTCTGTGGATCAAACTGCATCTTTTTCCATATTTCCAACTCAAGCAAAAACTCAGTAAAGGTGGCTTTTCTAGGCTCAAACCAGTCAACACTTTCATTTTCTTTACCTTCATCCGATAAAAGCAGCTGTACAGACTCATGTGCTTCATAAAATTCATCTAGAGCCTTTTGAAATTCAATGTGAAGTTCATTCACTTTGTCAACATTGCTTCTGTGAATCATCAAAGCTCTTAATTCATTCATTTTCCTTGTACAAGCCCCGAGTTTGCCTCTACGCGAAGCACTGAGTGATTTAAAACTCTCCATCGTATTACAAGAAACGTCAGTATTAATCTTCATAAACACTTATTATTCACAATCAATTTGCATGTTCAGCTCGGACGAAAATCAAGCGTTCACATAATAACCGCTTGCAACAGCTTAAATGTTTGGCCGCGATCACATAACTTTGACCCGTCTTGCAAGACCCCTTTCAACAGCCATCATCATCATCATCATCAAACACGTTCACGTGTACAGACAAACTTCGCTTCGCTGTTCAGTTCATCAACGGCCTTCAATTCACATAGTATAAGGTATTAAAAGCTTAACAGCAAGTCCATCGCAGCTCCAAAGCCAGCATAATTCATAACAGCTTGTGAGAACAATATCTCACTGATCCAGTAAGCTGCACTTGACAGTGCAAACATAACATAAACCTATCCAAACAAATCAAAAGAAAGCAAAAGTGAGCTGCTGTTGTGTATATCTTCAGGGCTCAGCCTTTGTCACCTTGTGACTTTGGGCGTACTCGTCTCCCGACGGCCTGCACTCACACTGCATTTTGCCTTTTGAACCGGAGCACACTTACGTCATCGATGATGCGACTGTTCAATTTAACAGTTTAACTCGCTCAGCCCAGTGGAGATTGCTTTAGTTATATCGTTTTTGTTGTTTGGGATGCAGTGACACGCAGTTAAATTTTTTGTCGAACAGATCCACAACTTTTGAAATCATAAAAAATCATAAAAGTCATTGTGCTGCACATATTAGGAGGTTTGCTGACGGTGCAGTTGACATGCAGCAAGGGGTTTGCATCTTTAATAAACAATGACAGTTGATTGAAAAGTAAGAATGATTAATAAATCCATATGAAACAGTCAATTAAAAGTGACGTTGCATCTTAAGTTTCGGGCTCAGGCACGCTTTGTACTTACACTACAAGCGTACCACGCCAAATCCTAACCAAATCGCGCTCTGGCACACCTCTTCCAACTAGGCCAGAGCCGGCCAACTAAACCACGCCTGTACCCGATTCGGACACTCACACTTGTCAAACGAACTTCTCATATGTTCTCAAGCCTATCAAGCTGATGTTGTGATTATCCGATAGTATTATACTGCCACTGGGGGTCAGAAGGAATGAAACAGAATCATTATTTTATTTTAACACTGTGCAGTAAGTTAGTTCACTTTCATTCAACATTCATGAGCACAAGCCAAAAGCTTATCCTGCTGGCATATGATTCTACTGTAATGAGTGCCCATGCATCACATTAATGCCACACCGTCCAAATATTTTGGTATCACAGACCAGAGAAGCACAAAGTCACATCTTTAAAATCATTAAGTTGATCCAT
The DNA here is from genome assembly GCA_903798195.1 of Danio kyathit. Classification (NCBI taxonomy): domain Eukaryota; kingdom Metazoa; phylum Chordata; class Actinopteri; order Cypriniformes; family Danionidae; genus Danio; species Danio kyathit. The sequence continues at coordinate 26,642,685 of LR812524.1, read as the reverse complement.
CTTTGTCCAAATTAAGCAAATTTGGCAGCATACATTCACACACCCGTTGATGCATTTTATTTTTGCGCCAACTTATGACAATTGATTCAGAATTGCCAGAGAAAGAATCGTAATGCATCAAACTGATTTTTTTCTTCCACCCCTAATGAATATCCATAATTGTTTGCTGGGTTTCCTGTCACATTTGCCATGTGTAAACAGCACAACATGTTAAATGTGTGTGATCCTTTTTATAGCGCACAGCTTGGTAATGGGATTTGTATGTGGCTCAATTTTCATTAAAAAAGGCTGAATAAACTCTACAACTACACACAGTCAATCATTTTTAACTGATAACAATTATTTAAATTATGAAAGCAACAGAACTACGTTCAAGCTTTTCAAGCACTCTATGCAAAGTCCAAGCTCTGTTCAAACCTTGAAAACTCTAGATTAAAAATCAAGCACTTTTAAGGATTTCCAGCACCCATATGAACCCTGATTTAAAGGGCCTATATAATGCAAATTACAATTTTATGAGCTGTTTGGAGAGAAATGTTTGTAGGTATATACTGCACTTATTCATAATGACTTGATGATGCTTCTCCTGCATCACGTCAGATAAACAGCACAGTGACAGAGACAGACACTGATGAAACAGAAGATGCAGTCAAAAATACCAAGTAATGTTACATGATGTATTTGTGATGGAGTTTATTCAAGTCGTTCTGCAATGAGTCAAACACAAATGCCGTTACAAAGTTTACAGTACACACACACACTTTGCACTGTTTGTTATAAA